>PITA01001524.1:0-191127 GCA_004023965.1 Spilogale gracilis | reverse complement strand
TGTGGTTTAACAATAGAATCAAATACATTGAGATATACGTACTGTCAGTTCTTGAACTGAAGTTCAAGATTGGTCATCAGAATAATGTTAATTATTGACAAATTGTATTTGAGGTTTAGAATATTCCCTATTAAAATAACAATGGATATAAGTATGCTCATAGATTTTATAAAATAGTATTAAGCCAATAATAATATAACCATGAAGTAATGATTTTGGAAGAGAATTGAGAGGCCAAAAATAAACTACATATATAGTGGATTTCATAAAAGTAAATTATTCCATGAAAATTAAGCTATTGAGAGAAAAAAAGCTTTTCAATTCACATCATTGACCTAAATAATATATTAAAGAATAAAGTTTAAGTTTGAAAGTAAAGTCATTAAAGACTGGAAGAAATCATGAATTAATACCTTTCTTTATTTCTGAATGGAACTTGGAACTCAGAAAATAGAGGCAAAGCATGGCAGTGAAGATATTTTGTGAAGTGGGAAATGGACAGAGCTTACAAGCATTTCAAAACTACTGTGCTTTACAAGCAATGAAAAATATTCATTGGCGACACTTGTGTGGCTCAGCTGGTCAAGCATCTGACTCGATTTCAGCTCAGAGCCATGGAATTGAACCCTGAATCAGGCTCTGTGCCAGCATGGAGCTTCCTTATGATTCTTTCTCCCTATTCCAAACCCCCTCCCCCACCTCATATGCACACACATTCTCTCTCTCTCTCTCTCTCTAAAAGAAGAAGGATTCTTTAAATCATTAATAAAAAGATCAATTGCAAAACTTAGATAGACAAAGATGAATAAAGAGAATAAAAATAAAAATATTTTGCTTAAAACACTTAAGAATATCATGTTGAAGGTAAGGTTATAAATGGAAGACAACTAGAATGACATAACCCGCTTAGAAAAAAAAAATTTTTTTTAATATTTTATTTATTTTGACAGAGAGAAACACAGGCAGAGAGGGAACACAAGCAGGGGGAGTGAGAGAGGGAGAAGCAGGCTTCCTGCTTGGAAGCCCAATGTGGGTCTCTATCCCAGGTCTCTGGGATCATGACCTGAGCCGAAGGCAGTCGCTTAACCAACTGAACCAGTTAGGAGCCCAAAAAATATTTTTCAATGTCTGAAGAATCTTAAAAATTTTAGGTTTCATTGACCCAGTGTTCCATGGCTTAGATCAATTTTAGATATATTTTTATGTAAAGATTTCTATATTTAACAATGATCATACAGAATTATATATAAAATGAATAGTATTCTAACTGTATTAAATAAACTATAGTTTATTATGTCAAATGATACAAGATTAAATGGTAGTTTAATATTTTTCAATGTATGAAAATTAATAATATATGAAAATGTGTATACATTCAATATCAATTATTTAATATATATAATTAAAAGAAAAAGATAAACAACTATAACAAGAAGAATGAACTAAAAGACTTTTGAAAGAAAATATTTGCAGAAATTTTGAGGTTATAGTTATTGAGAATTTCATTATCTTTATAAGTTTCTAACATCTTCATGTTTTCTCCATTAAAACCATATTAGTTTTATAAAATATTTTTATTAAATACATGTATATCTGTGTATATATATATTATGTATGTATGTGTACTTGGTTTTAAGGGGTTTTTCTGCATACTGTTAACACTTGATTACAGGAAAAAAGAATAGAAAATAGAATATATTTTTTGTTTAAATGTAAGTATAGCCACTGAAACACATTCATTTTTGAAAATATGAAAACTCTGTTCAGTTCTAATCCCTATAATCTCTACTCAATTTGTCTACCTTTGATTGTACTTAGTTATGTTTTCTTGGGAACAAAGTCTTCATTACATTAAAAACCATCAAAAGGGTCAGGTCGGGATTTTCAAGTGAATGTAAATCTATTCTATTCAGGTAGACTCATATGTGGACTTTTTTTTTTAAGATTCATTAAAAGACAGACCTAAGGACATTTTTAAAAGTGTAATAGAGGAATATGCACACAATTAAAACAAACTGGAAAATAGTGAGTCAACTTCAATACCCCTCAAAAATCAGTGATAAGAACAACAAAAAAACAGTGATTACAGTTTATTTAAGTGTCCATCTCCTTAGAAAGCACCATAGAGCATCTGACAATCACAAATAACTAAAGCTTGACATTGATGTCAGCTCTGGAGAATAGTACTGTCTTCTTCTTTCTGGTACCATGCTAGGACCTTATTCTAACACTAACCCTTAGGGATGCATGTCATCTGCTAACCTTAGAAAACCATTCATGGTCATTTTAGAGTGTTGCTTGGAGGTCTTTAAATCAGTAACACGCCTTATGTGACAATTTTTTTTATTCAGTGGAACTGGTCTCAAACACAAGTTGCCATGGCTAAAGGCAACTTTTAATTATTCACCAAGGGACAAAAGGAGAATATCATAGAAAAATGTTGATCTTTCCTTAAGTTTGCAGAAAATGCAGAGAGTAAAATGTACAAGACAAAAAAGAATATGGGGAAAAACTATTGCATAACTTTGAATAAAGAGTTTTGGTTGATAATTATCTACATGAAGCTTTTTGGAGTTTTATTCTTTGTTATCCCTGACACCCAGAAATGGTACACAATTCCTATTTGAAGCAACGAAGGCTGTAACTTAACACTGGAGATCAGAATAAGGAAGATTAAAATACATTGTTTCCAGTTACTGAATTTGATTTTATTCTTGTGCGTGTATGTAATGACAAATTTTATAGAAAATGTCATTGATATCTTAAAAAGACCTGTGAGTTGGGTAATATACTTTCTTGACACACTAATGGCTGCAAAATGCCTCCAGAAGTATCTAGAAGATGAGAGAAGAAGTATTTGAAATGGGAAGGCATTCATGGAAAGTCCACTCTGTGTAAGGTAGGTGCCAGTCTCTGGGATCACATAACCTTTAGGTTCAAGAGACTGATATGAGAGCCCACAGCCTTCTTGGGGAGGTAAATAGCTATACAATTTCAATAAAGTATGAAACATGCACTGATAGAATTATGTACTAGGTGTTTTTGAGAATAGAAGAGTAAGACCAAATGAAGCATTTGAAAAATAGAGAGATTGGCAGAAAGTTAAAATGCCAACAGGGAAAGAGTCTTTGTGAGAAGTGGGTTGAGTTTCTTTGGGGATCTCCTATACTCCAATGTCTCTTTGTCTAGAATATGATGAGGATCTAGGATGTGGAGGGGTGGAAACCATACAAGAAAGTAAGGGTCAGATCAAACTCATCCACCCTCTGAAAGAGGTTGATCTTTTTTTATATTTTATTTATTTATTGACAGAGAGAGAGAGAGACAGTAGAGAGGGGACACAAGCAGGGGAAGAGGCAGAGGGAGAAGCAGGCTTCCTGTGGAGCAGGGAGCATGATGTGGGGCTAGATCCCAGGACCATGGGATCATGACATGAGCCAAGGGCAGATGCTTAACGACTGAGCCACCCAGGTGCCCCAGATGTTAATATTTTACATAAAGGCTCTGAAAAGTCATTGAAATATTTCAAGCAATGGAACTATATAATCACTTTCATGTTTTAGAGAAAACATGTGTATTGTGTTGTGAAGAATGAATTGAAGCAGTCCAGGATGGAGAGAGGGTGACAATCAGGAGTTCTTGCAGCAATCCTAGTGAAAATAGTAAGAATCAGAACAAAGGAAGTGGCTGGAGGAGAGGAAAAGGGACAGAGGTAAAAGGAAGTAAAATTAATAGCAAATTCTATTTTATCAGGTATGAGATAATTGATGAAAAATTTCTGCTTCAGTGACAGGATTGGTGGTGGTCCAATTTGTGACATGGTAATAAAGGAAAAGAACCACTTTCTAGAGAGAAGGTAGTCACTTTAATTTTGGACATGTTGAACTTAAGGAGTGTGAAACATACATGTAGAAATTCTTGTTGGCAGGTTAAATATAAAGCTTGGAACTTGGGAAAGAGGTCTGGGCTAGAGTAATATTGTAGACACTAGTTTATAGCTTGATATCTTCTTTATTTTTCAAGTGTTATAAATGAATGAACTATGATAGAAAGTATTGATCCAGTGAAAATTTATCAAAACAAATAATGTAATAGAACACCTGATTAGATAGTAAATAAAGTATTTTTAAAAAACATTGGATAACTATAAATTTCTAGATTTAAATGAGGAACTTGGGTATCTGAAAGAGCCAGGCATCAGCCAACTCCTCACAGTGTCTAATTTTCCATTTTAAAAGAGAGATAAGTATGCAGTGACTTTCACTTCCTGTTCCAACCCAAGGCCCACACAGTGTGCAATCTATGCCAACACTGGGAGCTTCAGTTGTTGACTTCACAGTTGCTGAATCCTAGAACTTTGCCATGGAATAATGCTCTCTAGTCATTCTGCATCTTCTCTGGGAAAACAAGGTCTGCCTAGATAGATAGATAGATCACATAAATGTTACAAAAAATGGATAAATTAGTGAGTGAGTATATTTTTTTGTGGGGGACATTCCAGTATTTGAAGTGAGCTAAAGAAAAAAAATATGTGAACTAGGAGTTGTCATTTTTAGAAATATGAGATGAATGTATTTGTATGTCATTTTTAGAAATAAGTGTTGCTATTTTTAGGAATATCTGTCCCCATGGGGTGCCTGGTGGCTCAGTCCTTAAGCGTTTTCTGCCTTCAGCTCAAGTCATGATCCCAGAGTCCTGGGATAGAGCCCCGCATTGGGGTCCCCGCTCTGCAGGAAGCCTGCTTCTCCCTCTCTCAATCCCCCTGCTTGTGTTCCCTCTCTAGCTGTGTTTCCCCTCTGTTTAATAAATATATAAAATCTTTAAAGAAAAAAGTAATATCTGCCCTCGATCTATTTAAATAATTTATTAATTATAAGAATGCGTTTAGTGAAAATTGAAAAAATATGCAGATTAAATGAAAGCTTTCCAAGTACTTTTTTCCTCAATTACATACAGTAGTCCATAAATTTAGAATAAACTCTGTTTCTTCCAAATATTGCTGATACGGAGGTTCACTGTTTTCATACAAGCAGAAATATTAGCTTTACTTAAATAAATATGCATGAAGGATGTCAAATAGTTTATTTACTATTTGGACAAGTGCATGGACTTCTTCATCTCTCAGATGGAATCTCAGCAAGCCCTGAGGATTATTTTGAAACTATTGCTATTTTCCATTATTTCCTTAGAGACTTTTTCTGGCCAGATGCATTATGTTGTGATTTGCAATTTCTATATAGAATAAATGTTGGAATCAATGCAATATTTTCCCACTTGAAACTACTCAAAGAGGAATGCTCATATGACAAAATATATTTGGTAACTACATAATGAACTTTGATAGCAAAGAGCATTCACAAGAGAAAATATTTGATGCTGCAAAGTCAAATATTTATCTATAGAGAACAAAATAGGAAATTACCAAATTAAGGGAAAATATTGATTTATAAGCAGAGCATTGCATTGACTGTCAAAAATATTTTATCTAGTGATGTGTTCCATTAACCAGTTATAACTATAAGAATTCAAGTCCATTTTTTTGTTTTATGTTCATCTCAGGAATAAAACAGCTCCTTATTGAAAAATGGTAGCTTATCATGTGTTGTTGTTTTTTTTTAAGGTGGTTTCTATTTTTCAACTTGGTCTTTATCATTTGGTCTTTAAAAGTAAAAAGTTGGCGTCACCATTGTTCTAAAACTACATTTTAATAGCTGCTCACATGACTAAAATAGAAAATGGACCTTTTATATTTATATAGTATCTGTGGATCTGGTTTACTTTCCTTTGGTATTAGGGAAATCTATTTTCTATACATACCCCTGTGGGCTTATTTTAATGTATCATTGGTTATCTTTGAATAGTTGCCCACTTAAGCAAAATGCATACCAAACTCTGAGACAGACATTGGAAATATGGAACCAAACAACATACAGTCACAGCATTTACAGAGGAAACTGGATTTAAATAATAAACTATAAAGACCTATAATAATAGTCTCAAAGTACGGAGAAGGCACACAGCTAGTGTAAAGTGATGAGCTATTAACCCTATTTGGGTCTATGTTAAGGGAGAGCTTTCTCAAGTAGGTAACATTTCAGATGAATTTTATATGATATTGACACAAACTTCAGAAACAACCTGTGATTGCTTTTTTTTTTTTTACAAATTATAAATAAAAATTGAAGATTGCAAAACTCTATTCATTTTCAAGAGGTTAATGCATGATTTGACATTAGCAAATTTTTAAAAGATTTAATTAATTTATTTATTTGACAGAAAGAGAGAGGAAGAGAGAGAGAGAGAGAGAGTGAGAGAAGGAACACAAGCAGGGGGAGTGAGAGAGGGAGAAGCAGGCTTTCCATGGATCAGGGAGCCCGGCCTGGGGCTTGATCCCAGGACCCTGGGATCATGGCCTGAGCCAAAGGCAGACACTCAACAACTGAAGCACTCAGGCACCCCAACATCAGCAAATTTTATGACATTTTTTTATTTGCCTATTTTTAAGTTCTTCCCGATCACATACATTATCAAAAAAATAAATACAACTTCAACTATCCATGTTTGAGAAATGACTTCATGAACAAAATGATGGTCAAGGAACTTAGAAAGATTATATCTCTACATTTTAGTTTAACATCATTAAAATGATTATTTTTCCTCACTGCAAAAAAAAAAAAAAATACTGCTTTTGCGAAAGATGTATCAGAAGCACATATAAGGACATACTTTTTCCCTGTGGTAAAATATATGTATTCTCTATGTTAGTTTTTTCTAATAACTTGTGTATGTCATTGATATAAAAGGAACTCAGAGTATCAGTACCTTTTTCCCTTAGTAAGAAGTGTGCACGGTAGATGAGGCTACAGGCACCATACCCATATCCTTCATGAACTGAAGGTTGTTTAGTGGGAACATCTGTGATGTGTTGTGTGAAGACATACTTCTGACCACAGGATCTGGCCCTAGTTTTTTCTACATATGTTCCTAAGAGCAAGTTTCAACCAAAGGTGGAAATAAAGGTCTTCAACCAAAGATGGCATATAAATAAAATGCCCCATTCCCTCATCCTTTGGTTGAGAGAACTCCAAGACATTTTTACTGCCTCTCTGTGCCCCCCCAGGAGGATTGCAGCTGTTCATGGTAGTAATTAACTCCAGGCTGTGGTTCAAATGGGCTTCTTTCCGTCCCTGGGCCACTTCTCCATGCCACTGTTGGTGTACTTGGGGATCAACTCCTAAATGAAATGCATAACTTTGAGCTGTTCTATCATGGTCAGCTTTTTAGGGAACCCTAAGATGGAATTATTGATAGTTGTGTGTTTATTTTTAAGGAACATAGTAAGATATATTAATAAGTAATATGAAATAGTCTACAATGGACAGTAATGTTTCACAAACTTATTTGACCCAAAAACTCATTTCTAAAATTGGTAAGTATATTTTTATGATCTTTCCACAGAACAATCCTTACAAGATGTCTTTAAAGATCAACAAAGTTTCTGTTTCCTCTTAATGTCATTTCTTTATCCTCAGTCCTCAAAAGGATGAGCACTCAAACATACATTTACCACTTTCTGTTGAGTTGATCATTATTATGAAATGCACCAGTTAATTCCAAGTAAAATTCTGAGATGTTTTCTGTCATTTATCCACCTATCCTTTTGGTTCACCTTTACCTTAATGCCATCATGCTGGTCTTAGTTCTGATATTTTCCTCTACAAGAGACAGGTCTTCACAACTGTGGGGTCATTGAGAATTTTCCTGGAGTGTCTAAAATTCTTCTATCAAAACCAGTCTAAATGAAAAAAAAAAATAAGGGAAAAATATTTTATTCTAGTTTAAAACAGGAGGTCCTCCTCCCAATTTCATTCCTCACCTCTATCTCCCACATCAATGCAATTATCTTCTGTCATAGTTTAACTTACTCTTTTCTTGAGGATGACTAATAATAATTTTTTGTTTCTCAGGTTGGTGCAAGGAACAGGAAGATACCTGAGGGGTCAAAAAAGTAAAATGTCCTCTTGCTGGTCTTTCTTCTCCTCCTCTTCCTTCCTCAGTAATAAAGATAAGGTATTAGAGAATAATTCAAATGTTCCAGAGCCTCTGGACAATATTGAGTTTGATCTCTTATATGTTATAAATCTAATATAGCTCAAATAAATAAATACAAACAATGCTTTGAGTGACAGCAGAAAATGATAATTTGATTGTTACATTTTTATTAAATCCTTGCTACATTCAATATCAACTGTCTCAGAGATATCTTAACAACAATTTAAATAAAGGACTTTAAAAGAGTTTTACATGCTTGTTATTTGATAGATAATTTGGGAGTACACCACTTGAGAATTTAGTTTCAACCTCACAAATAGAATAGAATACTTAATGTTTTATGTATAAATAAATAATCCACAAAATAAAAAAATCCCCCAAAATAAAAAAATTAAAAATCTAAAAAATTCATAAATTTTATGTCCCTCTAAATCTACTTATTCTTCCCCAGAAATAAGTAATAACTCAGTCTTACTTCTTTTGCTGAGAGCAACCAACATCCTAAATATCACTTCATTCAACATTTATTCATATAATAATTTATTATTGATTAAATATCTATTACATTACCTATTTATGCCTAGAATATGCCAATGTCATAGGCTGTCAAATGTAAATCTGGATTGAGGCCTAAATAAAGGTGGGGGGAAAAAGACTGTAAGAAGTGTTCGATTTTATAAAGAAAATTTTAACATAATTTGTTAGAAAATCAGTTCTATACTTGATGTTATAGGTATGCAAATGTACCATTAGCATCATACAGATGTTATAAGGAGTTAAGATTTTGAGAAAACTTTATGTAGAATTATTTCAGAGAGCATGTGGATGGTGAGCCCAACTACCACGAAGACTGATTCATGGAGTACCATCTCCCAGCCCCACATGTGCTGAGAAATGATCCCAGGAGATGAATTTAACAAAATAAGGGAAGGGATATTGTTGGGGAAAGCTAAATTCTACCTTCTTGAATTAGAAGAGAGGAAATGTTATTGAATACTGGGCAGCTTCACCTAAGCTGTCTACAGTTAGATATTTTGCCCTACTGTCTAGTCTGTACTGAGAAACTCAAAGTTGAAAGTCTGGCTGAACTTACCTGTGACAAAAATGGAGAAAACAAAAGTTGTGGAAGCAAGTGTATTTCCAGAATTTGTTGGAAAAAGGAACATTAGAGCATTTTTCAAGGATTAGGTATAAGTAACATGGGAAGAAGAGCGAGTTGGTGTGTCTAAGCCTTGGTCTGAATATGCTGCATGTAGCACTGAAGGGCCTCAGCAGAGGGATGATGGTAGTAGACCAAGAGTTTCCTAAATCCAGTGGGAAATGGGAGACATGCTGCATCAACCAACCAGAAAAGAGTGTGATTTGACTCTTGGGAAGAACAGAGGAGAGATTCCCAGCAACGCCATGGACTCCAAGCCACCCACAAACATGACCACCAGAGAAAAATTCAACTTTAAATATTGTCAAGGTATACAACAAATTAATGCCATCTTCCCAATTCAAGGCTTGTCAAGAAAAACCCTGCCTCTTCTCCACCCCATTTGCTCTAATTCCTGGAAATATGGGGGCTGTCAAGATACAGAGGGGGAAATTGAGACTCTGACAGAGAAGAGAACACACTGACCACACCTCACTTTTCGAAAACCTGGCTTTTTTGAAAGCGCAACTTGGAAGATATGTGAAGCCTTGACTTCAAATGGCTTCAGAGTTTGTATCATTATTAAGCATTAAAATTACTGAATTGAGACTGTGTTCTGTGACTTAAAATGGCCATAGAATGATTCATTATAAATGACTGACCAGTGGACTCATGGACCCGCACCCACATTTCCATTCAAGTGTGGAGGAAAAACTAACTGTACTGAATAAATTTATGAGTAGAGGGTGACAGAATCAAATCTCTCCCACACATCATGATTTTTTTCTACAGCTTTTTATAATTTTCTGTAATTTTGCTAGGCACTAAGCAGAGATGATAACAATATACCCATTACTTCTTCTGCTCTATAAATATGCTAATATATTTGTAGATGTTTGGACAATTGTGTATGCTAAATTATAAGTAATACTGCAATATAGTATGTGAGAGGTATACATAAATTTATTCTAAATTGTTATAACTCTAATTGGATGAAGGATTGATGCTCAAGGAACTTCCTACTACAATGGTCATGATTGAATAAGGTTTTCCAGGATTAATAAAATACACGTGATAGAGCAAGTAATCCAAGTATCATATGCAAAGTCATAAAACTCAAAGGAGGAAGATAGTTTTGCAGAAATGCTCCAAGGTTTTTGTCTTGTTTGTGTACCTCTCTCTCTCTCTCTCTCTCTCTCTCTCAATAGAGTACATAATACTCCACAGAAGATGTTTTACTTAAGTAATAATTTAAAACCAGTATAATATTTTAATGGAAAGAACATGATATTCTGGAATATTCACCTTGAATTCTCCACCAGTCATCTCTGTGACTTAGAACAATTTAGGAAATAATACTGGACCCTCATTTTCTCATCTGAAAAGCAGTCCAGATGGCTAAGATCTCTTTCAACTCTAATTTTTTGAGATAGCATCATTTCACTCTTTGTTTTATATGGCAGGCTTTTAAAAAATAACTGAAGGTTTTTTTTTTTAATAATACTATGAGAAATGTCCCATAAAATATGAACGAATGTCTGAAAAATATTTTATTTAAAACAATATCATCATCATTTATTGATAATCAGATACAAGAACCATCAAAGGTGATCCATCAGTGGATTATCTCCTAGGGTTCTGGGTATGAAGATTATCAAGAGTAACGATATTATAGACTTTAGGATAAAGTTAAGTGCCATGAAGAAATTGATCAGGAAGCCAAACTAATACTAAAGTCATCCCACACCCCTTTTTTTCAGGTAAGATAAAGAAGTCATGAAATCTTTCTTGAATTACAAGGGTATTGCTGCTATGAACATTAGGGTACATATGGCTCTTCTTTTCACTACTAAGTGAAAATAAAGAAGACATATTTATTTATTTATTTTTAATGTCCCTGTTTGGTTCAAAGCAAAAAAACAATTATTTTCATTAGCACAGCAATAATATACAGTTTTGCAAAAATAACCAAAAATCTTCAATATATAGATCCAGTGATATGATATTTACTTAGAGCTAACTTAATAGGGTTAATATACTACCGCCATAACAACAGTAAAGTCAACCCAGCTGTTTAGGATTAGGCAAATTTCTTCAAATGTTTGTTTTTTATTCAAGCATTTATTTATTTAACAATGTATTTTTTGAGGAATCACTATATGCATAGTCCTATCCTAGGTCTTGGGAATATAGTTGTGATCAAGACAAAAAGGATCCATGCCTTTATATAAAGGACCTTACATTATATTGTAGGAAGACTAAAGTAGTAAGTATTTAAATAAATAGATAAATTTCATAAATGATAGATGATAGGTAATTAGATAGATGATAGATAATAGATAAATGGTATAAAGAAACAATGTGATATACTGGTGATATACTGGCTGGTAATTTGCAGAAGGCTGTTTTATTTTTATTTAATTTAATTTATTTTTAATTTTTTTAAAAAGATTTTTATTTATTTGACAGAGAGAAACACAGCCAGAGAGGGAACACAAGCAGGGGGAGTGAGAGAGGGAGAAGCAGGCCTCCCACCTAGCAGGGAGCCCGATGTGGGACTCAATCCCGGGTCTCCAGGATCATGACCTGAGCCAAAGGCAGTCACTTAACCAACTGAGCCACCCAGGCGCCCCAGAAGGCTGTTTTAAAAAAAGTGTGCCAGGGAAGGAGCCTTGAGGAAGTGTCATGCAAACAGAGATAAGCTAATCATGAAGAGAGCTGAGATAAAGCAGAAAAAAATCAAAGATCTATAAAGTAAAAATAGATCATAATGGAGATGGTTGCCTGACATTCTAAATTATCAGAAGAATCAGTAATTTAAGATTCTCTATTACTTTGAAATTGGCAATTGGAGTTGATGAAAATAATTCAAAAAAGAATTTCAGTATTGCATTCTATCCTACCAAGCACATCTATAGTAAATTCATTCAAAATCTAGATGGTGTAAGTTTTTGTTTACTGTTGTTTCTAGATCACAGTTGTAACCAAATGTTTACTATGTCATGCTATTGAGATAAATAACATTAACCATTAGACTTCAGCTGCTCAGGAACCATCTATCTGTGGGAAGAAAAATAAGAGTACATTGTGATGAGTTCTGTCACTAACCAGGTAAAGCCACAGAGTGCATTTTCCTTTCTCTACCCGGCATTTGGATTCAACTCTTCTGTGCTATTGAACCTGCCAATTTCGTTGTGATTGTTCCCAAACAACCTTCAGCAGTGTCATCTATGTTCTGAATGACTTAATATAGCTGAGCAACATCTACACTGGGTCCAGAGTAATCCTGACTTGAATAAAAGACTGTGTTATTACTAGCTATAATGAGTCTAGGGTGTAATTATATACAAGAGTCACAAACATATTTTGTAGTGTTCTGACAATAATAACCCGAGGTACTGTACATATGCTTGTAATTCTCATCCCAGTCAAGCTGGCATCCATGGTTGATCATTTGGTATTTAGATTAAAGGGCCAATTATGAAAATATAAGCTGGGATTGGGATGAGTCACACACACAATATATAACACAGATGGTCAAAGAAATATCCAGCTTTTCTAACTACTAATATTTTCTCTGTCATTTTTATAAAATACTTACGATAAAAAGCACCACTTTAGAGATGGTTTAAATATATGAACAGGCACGAAAAGATCTGACCAAAATCAGGCAGTGAATAAAGGCTATCTTTTTTTCCCAAGACTCTTTCTGTTGGATTTATCAACACAGCCCACAGACTGTACCACTTTGCAAGTTTCTTCCTTGTTCCTTACTTCAGAGATCAAATGACTTTTAAAATATATTTTAAATATAATGTATAATCTCAGTCATTTTACCATTATTGCGATTTTTAGTGAAGAAATATTTTTAAAGAAATAATCATATAATAGTCCTCACGACCAATGTTGCGATAGATAGTTTTAGTAAAATGATGCAAATTTTGACAATCAGCTAGAAGATATATTTTGGAGTCCTTCTTAGGTCTATAAATAATCTATTGATGCTGATATGAAGGATATGTACATAAGAAAATATTTCCAAACTGTAATTTAAGCCTGGGCAACATAAAAAATTAGATCTTAAGTGACCAAACAAAATTCAAAGTTGAATTATAATTCGAATTATAAATACTATAAACAAAAGCACAAAATCAATGGAAATAAACAAACAATGAGTAGAATCTTCTTGTGAGTGAGTGTACTCTGCCCCTCTCCAGAGAAACATTTACAATTACAGGTATTTCTCGTACACAGATTTTTTTTTTTTTTAGAGCTCTTATATTTATCACATATCTTTTTTTAGAGGGAAACAGCAGAGAAAGTCATTTGATGTAGGAAAAACACTGATGAATATACAAATATACTCAGGAAGGTGAGCATGTTCCTTTCTGTTCTCTCTGGGGTTTATTGCCATTTGCACTTGCACACTGCCATTTCAAATTCTTGCCAATGTAGATGCAACACACAGCTGAATATTATTATCCATATATCATCCAGTGAAACACTTTGAAACTCTTAATAGGAAGGAAAACAATATTTTGTACAACATTGGTCTAATTACTGTCATTATTATTGATCATTTATGGGAAAATATTTTGACATTTCAATTATCATATTATATATTGTATCTTTACACAATCTTTTTTCCCAGAACACAACTAAAAGTGGATTATGGAAAGCTGGATCTAATCATATTATGAAGTCTTCATTTTGTCAATTTTTAATTTATATCCATTCTGGTTAGGTCATATTTCAGGGGAAGCAATGAGCATTGTTTTATTAATTCTTGAGTTACCACGTTCTTCATTTAAGGAATTTAAGATCTGTAGAATATTTAGGGAAAATATGCTAACCAACCAGTGCCGTCTGATGACTCACCAAGCTTGGGGGATCAAAAGGCAAAAAGTTGGGGTTACATGCAATCCCAGACATTTATATTACATTCTGAAATCTTTCCCTCTATAGAAAATGTTTCAAAATAAATAGGTAACAGCATACTTTCAGTAAGCTAGACATAAAAAGTTTCCTACAAATCCCTACCTATCTAAGAGAGTTTGCTAATATTATCTCTTTTGTAAAGATTCCATACATAACCCAGGGGAGGCCAGAGAGTGTTCATGACTCTCATCCATTGCCAGAGCATTTAGTGCTCAATTACTGTGAAATATATGTGTGTGTGATCCCATTGAGTGACTACGGGACACCATTAGACCTGTAACATATTAGCTATTCAAATATTATTTCCAGAATGTAGTAACGAGCAAGTAAAAGACATAATCACCTGTTGAGGGGATGTTGGGTTATGGGCTTACTGCAGTTAGAGTACACTTATGACTTCAATTATTTTATCACTTAAGGCTTTTTTCTTTCTTTTATATTTTTTCTTAATAAGTTCCAAGTACTTTCTGTAGAAGAATTGAGATCTTAACTCATTATAAGCCCATAACTACTACTTAAAAAAAAATATCTTTCAAGAATCTTATGAGTATGAAAAGGAAGGTTAGAAAGGACAAGCATGAGGTATATTGTGTGGAAAATATTTCCTTGATGGTAAAAAAAAAAAAAGAAAAGAAAAGAAAAGAAAAAAGAGACAGTCACTGGGATCTGAAAAGAAAAAGTTCTAGTTCACAAGTTATCTAAGTTAGAACCTATTTTTGAATATCTCGTTCATGAGTATGTGAGTCATTCAATAGGGTCTCTTCAGTTAACTAAAATGACACATAATTATATTCCAATTTAAACATTCTTTCATAGTTTAAATTAAGTATTCTATGTATACATTATGAATAAGGAGAAATTGAAGGGTAAATTTAGAAATAACTTTATGACCTATATTTATTCACCAATCCACAATTATGTCGTAAGCCCCCATTGTGTTCTGGGTAAATGTTTTACTTTGGGGCTATAGCGAGCTTTCAAGTTTATGGAAGAAGTAGACCTTGACCTTCTGCACATGGTAGAAAAGTTATTTTGGGATTACATGGGTGCCTCAGTTGACTGAGCATTCAACTCCTGGTTTCTGCTCAGGTCATGATCTGAGGGTCCTGAGATGGGGTTCCATACTCAGCCGGGAGGCTGCTTGAAGTCCCTTCCTTCTGCCCCTCCCCCCACTCATGGGCACTCCTTCTCTCTCTCTTTCTCAAATAAAGAAGTAAATAAATAAATATTTCAAAAAAGTTATTTTGAAGCCCTCTTCCTCTAAAATAGGAAGGACCAGTTATTATGATGAGCAATATCTATAACAATTATACAATAAACTATACTAGTCTGTATTTTTGCTGACTGTAGTCTCCAATTGTGAATTCTCACACCCTATTGTAATTGGAATACACCACTGTCTAGTGTACATAGAACTTCTTGTCCACTGACTATGAGACATTTATTAAGAGTGACTGCCTTTCTCTTTTGCCATTGCCTCCTTCCCCCAAATGTGAGTACTGGTATCTCTTTCTAGAAGCCTCAAACTGTCCATCATAGTCCTCATGACAGCTGAACTACATTCTCCTGAGTAGCTGCATTATCTCTGTTGAATACACTGTCCCTTGTTTGCATTTTCCTCTGTCCAAATTCTTGTGTTCAATCTAAAGGTGAAAAAAAAAAGTCACTCATCTTCTCTCAGTATTATAGTAAGCAGGCACTAAAGCATACCTGCTTGTCTTGGAAAATGTACAGAGACTTTAGTCAAAATCTGTTCCAATTTTACTTATTTAAACCTTTCTTCAAAGGACTCATCCAGGTGTCTGTGAGAGAGCTGGCTCTGAGACAATTTAAAAAGCCAAGTTTCTGTTTCTCCATGTATAGAATTATCTCTCTCCTAAAAACTGTATGCTGTACCTATGGAGAGTGCTTTTTTAAATGAAAATTACCTTATAAGCAATGCATAAAGAATAAATGATGTCCATATAATAACAGAGTTGTCCTGTTGGTCCATACCTCATTTTTCTTAGAATATTGTTTTAAAGCAATCAAGTGAAAGCCTTTTCACAACTGAAGAGTAAGTAAGCATGATTGAAGAACAAATGAAGACCTTAATTAGAAATGTGAGAAGTTTGAAAATTTTACCGAGGTGCCCAAAGCCCAAGGAGTAACTGATTTATTATCTTCAAGAAATTCCTCACTGTGTTAATTTATATGGGGAAGTTATGACTGCAGATAAAGAAACTGTTAAAATATATTTTACCTCTCTCCTTCTCAATGTTTATTCGTACTGAGAAACTGAACAAGTCAGGCAGCTTGGAGGTCCAGCTCTCAAACTATTTATTAATAAATGTTAAATGTGAATATGTAATATGTTAAATGTGAAATTCATGTAAGTATGGAATCTCAGCTCCAGAATTAGATAGCCTATATACCTACTTATGCACACAATAGACTGGGTTTGCCTTCTGTGTAGGACTGTGTGTGTGTGTGTGTGTGTGTGTGTGTGTGAAGGAGGGTAAGCGGTTTGTAGAGATGAGGATGGGGAATATTACTATATTGAAAACAGAAGACAACTCTGATTCTTGATAGTTAAGCTCTCTTTACATAAGAATGAGAACCAAGACAAGCACACCCAATTTATTCTTCTCACATTTACCAGAGAGGCAATATAGGCTATAGAAAAGGAGTCTTGTAAAGCTGGTAAAACCCGCATAAACAAGGTATTTAAACTACCTTTAGAGAAGACAGATGTCTCCTCCCGTGCTGCCTTCTCTCCATCACACACTATCTTGTCCTGCGTAATGTTGGCTTTGTCTGAATTTGGTGTAGAGTCCATCAAGTGGGAAACTGAAGCTGGAGTTACATCGAGTTTGAGTTTATTGGAAATAAATATGTGGTTCACTTCATGAAGTTGTATTTTTGCTGGGCATTCAGAAGGAGTAATGTAACTGTTGATTCCCCTGGCAGTCTGATATAAAGGCAGGGTCAGAGACTATACCATTCCCCATAACACCCAAAACCAGACCTATGAGGGTAGATGGAGAAGAAACTAAGCTTGAAATACAGTGAGCCAGAATTTAGCCTGAAGAAAATCCTTGTTTATCTTATACCACATGGATAAGAAAACCCATCAGAGATTTTCTTACATTGAAAATAACTAACTATATATGACATCATACAACAAGTTCTAAATGTGATACTAATATTCTCAAACTAGCAAAATAAGAGCACATTTTTATCATGCTAGAAGAATGGCAAAATTATCATTCTATTATCTCTATAAAAATAGTAACAGAATTATTTTTTTTTTTTGCTACAGAAAGAGACAATCAACAAATACAGAAGAAAATGAAGAGGAATCATTAGGGAGATGGCCAACCATTATTTAACAAGAAATATTTATATGTTTTGGAATTTTCATGATGTTTAAGGTAACTGCTGACCTTTTAAAATTTGAAATTTGTGGCAATCTCTTTCTTCATTCAAAGTTAATATTTACTTCTGTACTCACTTTTGTGTTTTGTCTTTAAGAGAACCCACAGAAGTGAGCAAGCTTCGGGTTTCACGAAACCTGGACAGAGGCCCGCGGAGAGGTGGCTGCATTTCATCTGGCAGAGGGCACATCCCAGATGATGGCCAGGTGGGAGACAGGTTGGCCTCTCCCACGAGGCAGCATCAGGCTTGGAAGGGAAGTGTTCTCCTCCTGAAATACCTCAGTTTTTCTTCTCTAATCCACTGATTTTATTCATTAAGCCTAGAGAAAGCCAGAAGTATGGCATCCCCCAAGAAAGAAAATCAGGACAATCCTTCCATGAGCCTCTGCTATCTCTCTGGCGCCTCTGGTGGCCACTCGACTTGCTGGCTGGCTCTGACACAACCCATCACCAGGCTCGGATTTAGAGCACTGCGGGTCATCCCACAATACTACTGCAAATGTAGTCTATATGAAATTTTTCATGTACTCTAGCCATAGTATCTTTCCCCATTGCCAAGGTCAAAATCTCTGACCACATACTTCTTATGTTCCCTGGCCTTACTAAATCTTCTAGTTGTGTTTTTGAGCCTGAATTTTTAGTTCCAGTCTTATTTTTCAACTTTCCTGGTCCATTCTCTAAATATTGATACATGATAATGATCTGGTTACCTCCACCTGAGGTCTGATTAGATTGAAAAATAAAATAGATACTGATGAAAACCAAATAAATGATGACGATGATGATGAAATAATATATTTATATGGAAAGATTGTGTGTGTGTGTGTGTGTGTGTGTGTGAAGCATTGTTTTAAAGCATTTATAGGCATTAATTAATTTAATTATCACAACACCCTGATACTAGATTTTTTATTATTTGGGTCATATGAAGAAGAAAACTAGATATATATTTAAGCAGTGCCACGGACCAAAGTCACGGTCATTGATATGGGTTCCCTCTGCAAGGTACAGAACCCATGACCCTCCCTCAAAGTGAGGGAGTTAGGCAGAGTGGTGGTCATCGGCGCCATGTAGCTTTGCTTTCTTTGTTCTCCCTTTCGACCTGACTAGTCTGAAAAACACTTTTCTCCTTATACCTACAATTATATCAAACCTTTCTCTGCTCCTACTTTTAGTTTCCTCACGTCAAGCCTCAAGTTTCACCCTACCCTTTTAAAACATGATGATTATAGAGATAATGAGAAAAATAATCACAGTAGTATGTAGCTGCATGGTAACTAACTTGGTTTAAACAACAGAAATCTCACAACCACCCCATCGCTTGTTTACCTTCCTGCATTTAAGGGGGAGGCGGAAAGTATGATTTGTCCCTAATTGGTTGTTCCTTAGATCAGACTTTAACCAGAACATCCTGTGTAATAGTTGGGGCCTCCATGGGCAGTATTGTCAAACAAGATTGATGAATCATAACTTAAAAGAAACTCTGTGATCTAAATTGGAACTCTTTCAGTAGCACTGCACTATAAATAAACAGCCCTGAGAACACTGTTTTCAGGAATTCCTCACACCACACTTAGAGTTTGGTCTCCTCATTCGAAAGTGCCGACGCCTTCCTCACCTCTCAGTCCTTACTGTTGCTGCACTGGCCCCTGGCAAAGCAGTTTACTCAAAGTTACACGAGAGCTAAGTGTTAGAGTTTTCATGACTCCGGAGTATGAGGTCTTCAGCAAACGGTCCCCAGGATGGTCGAGGCTGAGGGTTTGGGAAAAAGCGATAGCTGTTGCTTGGATGAAAGGATAGAAGCCAGAGAGGAGAGCTAGGGTGAGTTTAGATGACAGTTCAGAGCAGGGGCCTTGCTACTGTCCTTATGGGAGACAAGTGTGGACCCCCAGCCAGTATTTTACTGTATATTAGCTGCAATGAACAAATAAAACAACCCTTAGGTTTTGGAGGATTAGAAACGTTATGCCTGTTTAAAATGCAGGAATTGTTTTCGTAGGGACTTAAGTGTTCTTTTATGTTTCTACATTTCTGTGCTATGGTCGCATGTTTTGGGATGTTTGTGCTAATTTCTTCTTGAGTAGAACATCTACGCCCTCCAGCAGATATTGATGTACAGCTTTAGATAGTAAAAGCATCAACTCAATACTGTTCCCAAATGCTAAGCTCATTTAAAGAACATTTTCTCTGTCTTAGTACAGTTTGTAATATCTCCTTTTGTCTTAAATTGCTTTTTCATCATTTACTCCTTTATTTGGGCTATGTTGGTGGGGGGAGCCCAAATGCTTAATAGTATTCCTTCAACCAGAGAACATAACATATACTCTGAAGCTTACTCTCTTTTTTATTTCCAGGTCTGCTCTGGAATGTTACAAAAATAAAAGAAAATGAAAACTTCCATTTAGTGAACCAATCACATACATTCATTGATAATTCTTTCTTGAATACATAAAATATAAAAAGCAAAATGCTAAGTAAAGACCAATCAAACACAAAAAAAATGAAATGTAAAAGAAAATGAGGAGACTATCATGTCACTCCTACATTATAAAGCCAGATGTTCTCTCTCTTATCACAGACTTACAATGGCTAATTGCCCTGTTTCATTTTTTAAATAATTGTCATCACTTACCAAATCAATTTTATTTATTTATTTATTTGTTTGTTTGTTTGTTTGTTTGTTTATTTATTCTTATTGTCTGTCTTTCCATATAATATTAGCAGCATAAATGTCAGAGATCTTCTGTGTTTTTCTTTGTGGTTATATCCTCAATACCAGAACTATGCTGAGATTATAAATAAATATTTATAAGTGTAGTGTATTTGTAGAAAGAAAGCAAGAAGAAGGGGCACCAGGGGAAAAAATCAGGTCATGAAAGCAAGGAAAAGGTCTTGAAAGGAGAAAACAACTGAACACTATTGCTTCTGTTTGGAACATCAGTCTATTTACCCATCTGTCATCTATCTATCCAATTTCTAAATTTTGATGTAAGTCTTATTTTATCTTTTTTTTTCTCAAGGCTTGGCTTCATTTAAATGATCAGTAACTCAAAAAAATGGTCTCATATAGCAATCTTTAAAATAAGTTCAAGTTTATTAGTCAGCTTTTAGTAATGTTTAAGTGATATTCTATCAGACAAGATCCAAGCTTTCAATTATTGGGTTAAGAACTTCAGTTTCATAAAGCTCCTCTCCAATAATCTCCTAGATATCATGCTCTGGTTTTAAATCTGGGAGATATAGTTATATACTCCCTGTTATATAGTATCTTGGTGACTTCCTGACCCTATAACTTCTACAAAGATACAGGAAAATTAATGTTCCTGTGTCCTGAGCTTGAACTCTAAGGACAGGTCATATATCCCAAAGGGTATATCTTAATATCTGTAGCTATACTGACTTGGAACCATTATACTCAGCTATTAAGTTTAAGAGTTAACTAACTGTGGTAAATATTACACAACTTACTCCTAAACTTCACAGTTTCTGCATACCCTTTTAATGGGCAGATTTTCATTCATCTTGTCTTAACTTACTTTAGTAAGTAATGAGAATTTTTGGTTGAATTCAATATCCTGTGTATTTACCGGACTAAGATTTGGACCCTGCATAAGATGCAGCTGGCCCATGTACTCCACAAGAGACCCCTCCTACCTAACAATTTCTAATGCCCAGAAAACTGAACAATTTAAGTATAAGAAAAGGAGCCAAGGGGATGTTCATTTTTAAGGCCCAAGGCCTTCTTTGAAAAGTCTCCAATTTCTTAATCTTTTGATATTTTAGCCTTCTTGAAAACTGAGCAAGTGTAGATGTGGTGATCTGCAACCTTTCATGTCTTCAGTTAGAAAATCATCCATGTGCCATAAAAGTTAAGTTGTATTTAATGTTGTGTGCAAAAGCTATAATTTTGCAGGAATTTCCTTGATATGTCCCATTTAGTCAGTTTATACAAAGTAAATCCTCATGTGGAAATGATTATGTTGAAGAACAAAAGCAAGAAGGACAGAAATACTTAGGATTTTAAGGAATTATATCACCCATTAACTGAGAAATTGGCTTCCAAAGGTAAAAGAGACATTTATTAATTGGTCACATGTCCACCAAAACTATACGTGTCCATTTCTACTAATACTTGTCTCTGGTGCTTCTTTCTTGTTATCAACTGGAGAGTGCGATAATTAAAGTCATACAAGAGCCAAAGTTTGTTCTTCAATGGAATGGAGAAAAACCCAGAGTTGTAACTGTTAAGAACCAGATTTCATATAGCAATTGTGGCTATCCATGTTGGAAACCAATATATTCCTTCCTCCCTCCCTTTCTTCCTTCGTCCCTCTGTCCCTCCCTCTCTCCTTCCCTTTTCTTTTCCTTCCTTCCTTCCTTCCTTCCTTCCTTCCTTCCTTCCTTCCTTCCTTCCTTCCTGTCGGGGGCGGCGTGATCCACCCCCCCCTCCCCGCCATGCTGCAAGCCACCAAAAACTTTGGTGGAGGTACCTGTGAATGTGGATAAAAGTCCTTCCAGGTTTTCCCCACCAAGAATCTGGGAAGCCATGAGGTGTGAGAGCTATGTCAATCCTTATGAAGCTTAATAATTGTAGGATTGTGGGGGCACAACATACTTTAAAACTTAGTAAAATCTTTACTAACATAAATAGCTTAGATATTGCAACCTCCTGTTCGTGTGACCATTCATTCACTTCCCTATGCTGGGGGGGGAAGTAAAACGTTCTAATAAGATAAGGATTTACAGGAACCATCTGTTGCTCAGGACATGCCTGCCTGTGATCGATCAGTCTATAGATTAGGATATAATTGGCACATCCTGCTTTATTGTATGGACCCTTCAAAGAAATAGGCACATCCCGTTTTGTTGTGTGAGACCCTCAAGGGCACAAGGCACGTCCTGTTTTTACAAGGACCCTCAAAAACACTATTGTCACTATTGTCACTCAAGGCAAGTTCTGTTTTCGCGAGGACTCTCAAAAACACTATTGTCACTATTGTCACTCAAGATTGATGATCCATCACTTAAAGAAACTCTTTGATCATATGGTTTTCATCTGAAAAAATATGTAACTCTCTGCTATAAATAAAGAGCCCTGAGAACAGTGTTTTCAGCAGATCCCTATACCATCTTTGAGTTTGATCTCCTCATTCGCCAATGCCTTTTCTCATCCTCGGATCCCTACTGTTGCTGGGGCTGGCCCCCGGCACCTTCCTTTCTTCCTTCTTTCCTTCCTCTCTTTTCCTCTCTCCCTCCTTCTATTTTAATGTCTAGTTTTTATGTCTACACAACTCATTACTACTGCAACCCAGAAGACATGCTTTAGAATCCAACCAAATGTATTGTATATGCATTAATCTACTATAATATACACCTAATGCACCTATAAATAAAATAAATTACTTTTTTGAAAGTTTTAAATGGTTATGACACAAAATTATTTACATACATACCAAATCTTTATTTTTTGCATATCATATAGCAAAGATCATTGATCATAAGATGACTAAATAGGAAAAAAAATCATCCAAATATAGCTGCACTTTTATTACCTTTTGCATTGAGACTTATGGGAAGAGTCGAAATAAATGATCAGTTTCAATCAATGTACATTTTAATATGGGAGGTCTTAGGTTGTTTATGTCAGTGTCCCACTGTGTCTGACATAAAGTATATAGTCAACAAATGATTGCTGTTAAATGGTTGAATAGTTTTAAAAATATTATTTTTAAATAGGATAGATTTTTTAAATTTCCTGTCAGTTTTGTCCAATGGCAAACCTATAGCCTACAATTCATTATCCACCAATGGCTAGAAAGAGTTGAAAAAAAATACACATATGATCTTGTGAGTCCCGTGATTTACTCCTTACAACACCTTAACATTGTCCTTAGGATAAGTCTCAACTCCACAGTATACAAAGTCCTCTCCACCTAGATTCAAACCACCTCTTGAGTTTCTTTTCTATCTTCATTTGGGAACACTATACCCAAGATAAAAGGAATGTCTTCAGTTTTGTGAATTATTATATTCTGTTACATATTTTTAAGCTAAATCTTAATTTTTGATATGATTAAATATACTTTCTGTTATACAAAAATAAGTTATATTAACATATTTGTACATATCCTTGTACGCTAGTCAATTGTTCCAATAGGATAAACTTTAGAAGTCAAATCACTAAACAACAACAGAAAAAGATTTCTTAATGTTTCCAAGACAACTTTTCAATTTATTCTGCAGAAAATTAGTACCAATTTATACCCTACCTACTGTGTGAGGCAATGCTCAGTTTCTGTCATAAATTCATATTTTGGGGAAGTATAATAAGCTACTTCAAGCCATCATGATTTTGATTAGCATTTCTATAGTTATTACCTATTCACAAATTTACCCCTTTTGTTGGTTTTTGGTCAGGTTATTAATTAACTTAAAAATGCTTAATTTTATTCTTCCTTATTATTAGATCTGGTAAATTTGCTAAAAACTCATGTTTTTAAAATGTCAAAAGGCTGACATGTTATATACCACTTGAGTAACTGATGGAATTTCTGATTGGCAAACTATCATTGCATATTTATAGAATTTGTGGATATATAAGTTAAATGCCATTTAATCATCAATTACTCAAAGTTTATTGCATCTACAAATTAATAAAAGTATTAAAGAACTAGTCTTTGAATGAATGCTTTCAATGTCAGGTAACAGATGATTCAACTCAGGAAAATGGGATTTACTGGCCCATCACACTGAAATATAGACGGACACTTCCAACTTCAGGTACAATTTGATCAGGGATTCTGCTGTGTTTCTTTAACTTTGTTGCTGCTCATTTCTGCTTCTTTTCAGGTTGGCTTGCCTGGTGATCCCGGGAATTTATAATGAAACCAAAGGATGTTTCTATTATATTTTACTCATTTAAGACATGAGAAACTTCTTGAAGTTTACCATTTGGACTTATCACATGAAGGCTAAGATTCCTAGATCTTTCTTGTTCTAACAAATCTGTCATTACTGACCTTGGATTTGCATATAAATAGAAATTAAGACTATTTTAGAACTTTATTTGCCTGGTAACCTTGATATGTATACTATGTATCTCCATACCGGAGCACATAGCAGTATGCATGCTATATATTTCCATAGCATAGGAATAGCCATTCCTATTACTAGCCATTTCAAATTACTAAGGAGGACTTTATGTTAATTCAGATAGGAAAACAATCATTTAAGAAAGGAAAAAAAAAAGCTAATGAGAAGAACCCAAGATTTTAGGCAGAGCCAAAGGATATTTTCTTCCAATGAGATATTTCCAACATTAATATCAAGGTGGATTCAAAATTTCTTTGGCACCTAAAAGAATAACCTTAATTTAGTAGGAAACAAGAAAAAAATAATCTTAAACAATTTGAAGAATGTAACACTTGAAACTATTTAATTGAAGAGACACTTTATTTAAAGTATTAATAAACTGTAGTAAAATTATTAAACTACATTGTATTCAACTAGATCATTTAGATATTTTTAAGTAGAATTATAGGAATGAATTAAAAATGTTTTTTATTGATTACATACTTGTAATGGCTTATAGAAAGTTATGAAGCGGTGTTAATTCACAATTGTTTTATTTTGCCTCTTATTTCTTGTGAAATATGTAGTAAATTGATGCTCTTGGAGACTCAGGACAGCTTCTGAGAGCCTGAGTTGACAGTGCTGAATAATTGTTTTGGGAAGCTCAAATTTGGGGCCAACTGAAGTTAAATCAATTTTACATTTTTTTACTCTCATTTCATATCTTTTTTTGTTTTTGTTTTTTGGTTTATAATTGAATATTTAAACTTACAATCACTTGGTTGAGCACTTGGGTGGTTCAGTCTGTTAAGGATCTGCCTTTGGTTCAGGTCATGATCCCCAGGTCCTGGGATTGAGTCCCACATCAGGCTCCCCACTCAGAGGGGAGTCTATTTCTCCCTCTACCCTTCCCCATACACACTCATGATCTTTCTCTCTCCATCTCTAAAAAATAAATTAAAAAATTTAAAAAGTAAATAAAATAGACTTACATTATTATGTTACCATCAATTTGATCAAAATATATCAAACATACCTTGTCTTTACTAGAAAAAATTCCAAAACCTATATATGATGCTATGGCTTCTGGCATGATTATAGCTATGAAAAGGAGAAACGAGCAGAAGCATTCACATGAAAACAAAAATATCTGGGGCAGTAACTGAAATTAAGAGAGGAGTAACCAGGCATTTCCTGGCATTCTAAGCCCCTGAAGAGAGAGTAAATAATCAGTAAATTATGTTTCTCTGGCCCTCTGACTTGCCAGAACCAAGGCATGTCTAGCCCTATTTAATATACTTAGGAACCCTAAAGGGGTGTGATCCATGTTCTTTTCTTTACTGGGATTCTCTGTTCTGTTCCTGGCTGGCCCATTGGTGCACCACTCACCATTCTTCTGAAGTTCTCAAGGCCTCTGTGGAATACTCACATTGCACACTGAGATTTCCTGGTGCCTCTTCCCCTCAGGGTACGCTCCCTGATAAGACTCATCCAGCTAACCAGCAAGGAGGATTTGCTCACAGTCGTCCGGGGACCTGACAGAAGCCACCTTTCCACAGAGGCTTCCAGACCTCTGAGGTAGGGTGGGGAAGGAGGCAAGTCACAGAGGGACTTGCATAGATTTTCAGCAGGAATCGACAGACATTACTTCTGCCCACATTCCATTAGTAAATACAATCACATGCATGCTATCTTATCCTGTGACCAGAGAGAAAAGAATGGGGTGAGATCTCTAATCACTAACACATGTACTTTTTTTTTTTTTTTTTAAGATTTTATTTATTTGACAGAGAGAAACACAGCCAGAGAGGGAACACAAGCAGGGGGAGTGAGAGAGGGAGAAGCAGGCTTCTTGCCGAACAGGGAGCCCGATATGGAACTCGATTCCAGGTCTCTGAGATCATGACGTGAGCAGAAGGCAGTCACTTAACCAACTGAGCCACCCAGGCGTCCCCACTAACACATGTATTTTAACTGTCTTTTTTTAGGAAGAATTCCTCACAGAGGTTCTTAGACCTTTTCACCAATAGTTCTTCGGTTTGTTCACAACATATGTCATCCATTTTTCCATGTGTCCAAATCCATGATTAAGCACCACTGAGAATCAAACTTAGATTTGGTATGCTGTTTTTTTTTTTTTTTTTAATTTGTTTCCTTATATCTTTATTCTTTTTCTATCCAGGCACACATTCTGGGGACAATCCTCTGTTCTTCCTAGGAAAAGAAGTCTTCCCTCCCATTGAAGTATCCTCAAGTAATTTTTTGACCAGATAGTTACAAAAAATTTTTTCTGACATAATATCCTGGCCCTAGAAAAGTAAAAATAATTTCTATCATTCTCAGAATCACCGAATCATACATGAAACAGCACAATGAACATTACAGAGTTTAGGCATTCATTCACTCATTTGTTCAAATTACTAACTGGTTCTACAACAAATTCTTCTGAGAAATTTTTGTGGATGATAGCTTTTATGTAAACCCTGACAAAAGTGAACAGGCTGATCAATGAGGGATGCTCTTTCTCTACCAAAGAACTTCCTCCTTGCTGAACAAATTATTCATGACTGAATCACTGTAGGAAAAGCTTTCCTTCTTACCTTGTATTATTGAAAGAGAGCCCGTGGTTAAACACTTTTAAATACTAGCTGAAAAAAAGAAGAAAATACATTTGAAGGAAGACAAGGTAATGGGCATTTCTCTAAACAGACCTGGGCCCAGTCCCCTAAACATAAACTGCTTTTCTCTTGGCTTTAGGTTCTTATGTTGTAGATTTTTCCTGTATCACCAATATTTTTGTCCTCCTTTTCATCTGTAGGGAACTTTTCCCCCTAAATTTCATTCAGAAGGGCAGGAAAGAAGGCAGCGGCCTCTAGAAAAACCAATTATTTGCCAAATGGATGGGCTTCTGCCTGGATTCATTGGCTATTTTCCCCAATACCTCAGGGTACTATGTAGTCTTTGCGATAGCCTAAGCATTGTTCAGATCTGGATCAGACTTATTCTCCTTTTACAAGACTTAAAAGTCATGTTTATTTCTTCTTTATTTCGGATCAGTATGTTTCTGAATGAGGAAAGATGTGATGTACAGAGATGGACTTCCTCTGAAGGTGACAAAGCTTAGAAAGACTAAAAATTATATAGACTTCAGACCAGATAAAAATCTGTATCTATTCCTGCTAATGCAAATCAAATTTGTATAATATCAACAGAATGTAAAGTCTTCATAACCAGTTATCACTGCAACTTGGTATTTTTTAGTTTTATTTTTATATTCTATATGAGAGACTCAAAACTATGAAAGAAAAGTAAGGATTATACTCATATAATGCACCCAAATCGTTGATAATTAAAATATGGAAAATGAGTGAGTTTTCTGCATAGGGAAAAAGGATTTGCCTTAAAGGATTGTTGTATAAACTTAATATAATAATGGATATAAAAATCATCTTGCATATTGCTTGACACAAAATACACATATAATAAATGTTTGTTGAATAAATAAATAAGTGATTAATTTAATAAATTAGTCTTATCAGTAGACTGTATCATCTCTGGGCTATTTCTTAGTTTTTATATCTTATATTCTACCAATCAGTCCATCAAAAAATATAAAGCTATCTTTGATAAAAATATAATCTTTACTTTTCTAAAGCCAATTATATTTATAGGCATATAATATAAGTCTATTTCATGCTAGACAACAAGTACCTTTCACTGAGAAATACTGGATGACATAATCTCTCATTTAATCAAATACCCTTTTTTAAAAAAAGATTTTTTTTATTTATTTGACAGAGATAAACACAGCTAGAGAGGGAACACAAGCAGGGGGTAGTGAGAGAGGGAGAAGCAGGCTTCCTGCTGAGCAGGGAGCCTGATGCGGGGCTTGATCCCAGGACTCTGGGATCATGACCTGAGCCAAAGGCAGAAGACGCTCAAACACTGAGTCATCCAGAAACCCTGTCAATTACCTTTTCTAATGGCATAGAGTTTTAGTGGGAATTTTTTTTTTTGGACAAAAACTTCTGTAATAGACACTAGTATTGTTTTTTGTTTTGTTTTTAAAGATTTTATTTATTGAAGAGAGAGAGACAAAGTGAGAGACAGCACAAGCAAGAGGGGGAGGAGAGGGAGAAGCAGACTTCCTTACTGATCAGGGAGCCCGAAGCAGGGACTTGATCCCCGGACTCTGGGACCATGATCCAAGCCAAAGGTAGATTGCTTTACCGCTGAGTCACCCAGGAGCCCCTAGACACTAGTATTTAAAAAAAAAGCAAAAAAAAAAGAAAAAGAAAAAAACAAAACAAAACAACCAATCAGCCAAACAAACAAAACAACCTTTTCACAATACTTTTAGGGATTTATGACAATCATATTCAGTGGATTAGTTTTGTTTTTTTAACTTCTCATTTACTATATAAGCAGAAATGTTAGCCCATTTAAGTTTGAAACAAAGGAAGTGCGTATCCTATATATCTAACATTTTTGTGAAAATTAAGTACTGATTTTTAAAACTTTCTAAATAAAATCTGGAGATATGACCTAGGCAGACATGTAACATAAAGGGAGGTGCTTTGAGGGGAGCTAACTTGAAAAATGTGATTAGATGAGGAAAAAAAAATGCCCATATCTGTGGATGTTGCATAATTGCAGAAAGAGGAAAATTTCCAGGCATTGTTTTGAAATATACAGGGAGTTACATTGAAATTGACACTTGGAAGAATCTGAAAACCACGACAATTGTTCTGTAAGGGAATGGTAATTTGGCTATATAATTAAATTGGAATGTGTTCAGTAAGCAGATGTGTGCAAATAAAGAAGCATCTAAGCTCCCGGTTTGCACTTATTGATCTTTCTTTTGTTTGCTTTTTTATGAAGACACCCCATGGCTTTTTGTTGTCACTGCCTTGTTGTTGTTGTTTTTCTCCTCTCTAAATTAGCTTCTAGCACTTATACACTCCTTGGGTTTATTCTGGAACCTTCCAGGCTGCAGAGTTCCATTTTGTCAACAGATGGCGTAAGACATGATTCTCCATGCTCAATGACTTCAAAACAACATTTTGCTATCACTGTCCCAAAGTTGATTTGAAATTATTTCCATGATACTGTTGAATGGAAATGCACTTCTTTGGATTTCCAATGTCATTGAGAAATGTGACATTATTTGCAAATAGTATAACAACCTAAATTTTGTTTTGTTTTTATTTTTAAGTCACCAAAAAGTGATTTAAAGCAAGAACATGCCAGTATGGATTTCCAGTGCCTATCATAATGTATGATATATACTCGCTACCACTCCTTATATCCTACAACACACGGTTCCAATTGCCATGAAAATGTGGATGGCAGTCTGTACTTAGAGTATTCCTAGCAAATTCCTGGTGACTATTATTTCCCTTGTACAAACTGATACAGTTTCAATATGTTGCATTTTAGTGCCACCATAATAGCATATGGAAATTTGATTCAATATACATTTGGAAATAGACATAAAAGAGAAAACTTTCTAACATAAGAGCAGAGAAGAGAGAGAGTAGATTAGAAGAATTTTAGGGCTATAAGTGCTTTAGACATCATTGAGTTTAAATTGTCATTTATTGATGAGAAAACTGAACATCAGTGATATAAGCTGATGTGTCCAAACTTCTCAAGAGTATCTCAATTTCCAGTGCTCTCCTGAGCCATATTTTTGGTAATAGAGATTGATTAAATCTTTAGTTCTAAGACTTGTACTGTCTCAGCCTTTTCTAGGGAGCACGAGAAAGGCACACAATAGTACTAGGGCAAGCAGAGTCACTTTTTGTTAATACCTGGAGATTTAATGTCAAAAATGATTTTCTGCATAAGCTTTTTACTGGAGGAATGTTGCTGGTGATCACAGAATAGGAGATTTAAGTCCTCCTTCTTGGACTATCTAACATATGGATGGTGGTTTGTTGGCAATGTTGTTATTGGGGGATGGAAGCATTTTCCACTTCCAACCCAGATGACAGAGAGAAAGAGAGAGAGAGAGAGAAGAAGAGAAGGGGGGAGAGAGAATGAAGAAGCGATAACTGCTATGAGGTGATTCTTTAAACTGTTATCGTCCCTCCAAAACTCCTGACTATCCCTTTGTTCATAACTGAGCTGCCTCATATAGAGTTATAATTAAAATTGGTATTTCGTTTTACTAACTCCTATGACTTTTAACTCCTTTTAAAAGCTGTTTGATATTATTTTGCAATTTTCTGGAATTCTTACTGGCAGAATTTGACTTTATAGGAAAGAATAAATAACATTGAGCTTTGGTCACTTTCATCAATGCCAAGAAAGTATTTATTTGTAATATGTAAAGTGATTTGACATTATTTTCATTTGCATTACTTTTCTACATTATATATGCTACTTGCATTGCAATGTTTAACATTACTGAATAACTTAAATTCATATTCTTTACCAACCCTAATGACAGCATTATTTTTTTTTAAGATTTTATTTATTTGACAGAGAGAAACACAGCCAGAGAGGGAACACAAGCAGGGGGAGTGAGAGAGGGAGAAGCAGGCTTCCCGCCGAGCAGGGAGCCCGATGTGAGACTTGATCCAGGGTCTCCGGGATAATGACCTGAGCCGAAGGCAGTCGCTTAACCAACTGAGCCACCCAGGCGCCCCTAATGACAGCATTATTAACTCAACTTTTTAATGTATAAGCACAGCAGGAGTCTTTTGAAACATTTAATCAATAAAAATGAAGTGTAAAAACTGATAAGAAAATCAAACAGCTCTTTTTCTGGACATAGGGTTGGAATACCTTGGATTCCCTGTGTTTTGTCGTCTGAATTCTTATCTTCTTTGTCCTTATATTCCGGCAAATCTGTTCAATATCTGTTATATTCACCTTCAAGTTAAATTCATTTTATAAATAATCAAAAAAGAATTACTTATTTACATATAAAATCGTAAAGAAGTATTTTAGGAAACAAAAGATTATAAGAAGATCCTCAAGTGTCAGAAGAAGGAAAATAATCAGGAAGTCATGAAATGAAACTTCAAAGATGCATTACTGAATATTCTAGAATCAATCTTGCACATACTCATCAAAAATAAACAGTAAGATTTAAAATGTAGCTTCTTGAAATTAAACTGGTAACTTATAGTATTTTGAATGAATTGTGAAAAATTAAATCATGTAATGAATACCAGAAAGGGATGAATGAACACTGAAATTTGTGTGGCCAGTAATGACTAGGATCATTCTATAATATTAGGAACGCGTCATTGATGCCCAAATGTGTGACAAATACCTCTCTTCAAACCATGGAATGGAGGAGAGTCCAGCAGTTGCCAGATTGCTGTGTAAGAGTTGGGGACATTTTTAGCATCGGAGGCAATTATAATGGAGAAGAGGAAAATTGTAAATGCCTGAAGTAGAAGAATTGTTTCATTAAATAGTGAAAAATAAAGGTTAATATATGGAATAAAGCCCAAGTATGAGAATCCTGAACTCAGTTACATTCTGATTATTAGTGTTTTTTTCAGGACACAGGTGTGAATTTTGAGATGTTAACTACTACCCTTGAAACATAAAAGCAGTACAACCTCCACATTTCATAAACAATTGGCCCTGGCCAAAATCTCCTTAGCTTTCAGTCTCAAGTACACCAGTGTCATCTTGTTCGAGTCTTCCTATAGAGTCAGTAAATTAACTTGATAAAACACATTTGGGACAAATAGATGAGAAAGAAATACAATATGATAAAACTGATTATGATTGTGATTTTGATATTTTATGAATTTCTTAAAATTATAGGTTTAGAAATAAAACCATTTAAAAAAGAAATTAAAACATTTGCAATAGGGGTGCTTAGATGGTTCAGTCATTAAGTGTCTGCCTTCAGCTCAGGTCATGATCCTGGAGTCCCTGGATCGAGTCCCACATTGGGGTTCCTGCTCTGCAAGAAGTCTGCTTCTCTCTCCCTTACTCCCCCTGCTTGTCTTCCCTCTCTAACCTTGTTTCTGTCAAATAAATAAAATCTTTTAAAAAATTGCAATAAAATGTAATTAAGTGTTTTAACACCGGTCCAATCACTACTCAAAGTATTCTAGGTACTCCATTAGCAGTTGTTGGATTAATTTTTCAATGAGGGTCTATGAGAAATGACTACATAAGAGGCTGTGGACACATACTCCTCTTTCCCTGATCTATTATATTGCATGTTATGAAAAATTAGTGAGTAATTTTACAAATTGGAGATAGAGTTTAGATGCCATATTTTTGCAATAACAGGCTGGATTCCTCTATATAAAGATTCTTCTATATTTAAGATTCTCCTGAATTAGCAAGATCAGTATTTTTCCTGTGACTCATTTTTAAGGTCAAAAAATTGGAATGGGAGGAAAATGATGTTTCTTCCGCTGGAGAGTGAGCAAGTAAAAATGCTGCATCTTCTGTGACAGTCCCATTAATTTTCCATAAAGATCAGCTATTATAAAGTAAATTTTAATGTCATATATCATTGTGAATTCTTTCATGTAGATTAATTCATTATTAAGAAAATGTGTGTGTGTGTGTATATACACAGATCTCTATACACATGGATGTGTATAGAGATCTGTGTATAGATGTGTGTGTGTGTGTGTGTGTATTCTAATTCTTTATTCAAACATATCACTGGAAAGAAGAAACCAAAAAGGATATTTAATAATTTAATGAAGATATAAAAAGCTTCTCATTGACCTGGTTGAAAGAAAAACTATTCTAATTTTTAAACCACACTTTTTTTTTTTTTTAGATTTATTTATTTATTTGAGAGACAGAGAGCATGGGGTAGGGCCCGAGGGAAAGAATCTCAAGCAGAATCCCTGATAAACAGGGACCACAATAAGGGTCTTGATTTCAGGACCCATGAGTTCATGACCTAGCCAAAACCAAGAGTCAGGCTCAACTGACTGAGCCACCCAGGCTCCCCTTAAACTACTCTTCCATTTAGTGTGTGTGTGTGTGTGTGTATGTGTGTTCCATTTAAATACAAATGTTATGATTTTGCCTGTCCAATACCAATGTCTTCTTTCTTCTGGTAACAGAACAAATACATCTTGTAATTTTCTGCATAAAGCCCATTTCAGATGGTTTAAAGAGGCCAATCCTTCCCACAGTTACTTAATTCAGAATTTGTCATGAGATTACCCACCACCACACCAACTGTACTGGCTCAAGAATGGGATCATTATTCAAGTTCATTCTTTAAAATATATGAGGCTTCCTTCAGACCAGTTCATCCACTTACAAAGCTGGTACATCAGTAACTCAAGACTTTATTTCATTGGCTTATTTCTTTTCTAGTTCAACTCAAAATAAGTACTGTACTTTATCATTATGAATGTGACTGATTTATATTGATTGCAAATCCATAATTTAACGCAAATGAGGAATGAAAATAGTCATGTTTCTTTGCTCGTTGACCATTAAGAGGCTTTATACTAAAAAAAGGATATGCTAATATCCTAAAATACCCTAAACCCAAACATTCAAAATTATTGGTACTTGTAGTTTTCCAAATGAGATCACATTTATTTATTTATTTTTAAAGGTTTTATTTATTTATTTGACAGAGAGAGAGATCACAAGCAGGCAGGGAGGCAGGCAGGGAGAGAGGAGGAAGCAGGCTCCCTGCCGAGCAGAGAGCCAGATGCGGGCCTTGATCCCAGGACCCTGAGATCATGACCTGAGCTGAAGGCAAAGGCTTTAACCCACTGAGCCACCCAGGCGCCCATTTTTCCAAATGAGATCACATATATAAGAAATCCTTAAATGGGGGTGCCTGGGTGGCTCAGTCATTAAGCATCACCTTTGGCTCAGGTTATGATGCTGGAGTCCTGGGATCAAGCCCCACATTGGGCTCCCTGCTCAGAGGGAAGTCTACTTCTCCCTCTCTCACTCCCCCTGCTTATGTTCCCTGTCTCGCTGTGTTTCTCTCTCTCAAATAAATAAATAAAATCTTAAAAAAAAAAAAAAAGAAATCCTGAAGTATAAGCTATTTTCTCTACCATCCAAGATTAAGGTCCTCAATGAGAAGACAACATATCAGGTCTCTCAACACTTCACAATACAAGCTCTGACAGGCATAAGTCATTCCCCAGAGAATACAAACTAACAAGATTTGGACTATTTACAGCAAGCCCAAGTTATGAGACTCACCTAATATCTATCCATTGTGCTTTTGACTAAAATGCAAGTACTCCTTAGGTGGGAGAAGTTCCAATTGTTTAACAAGAAAAAAATTTTTAGACATGGCCATCTTAGTCATGATTTCCAATCTCTTATAAGGAAAAAGCTAAGGTCCTTTTCTCTTTGATAGATGACCTCTATATTTGGAAAGATACATCATCAAAATATATAGCCCTAATATTAAAATTGATTAAAATTAACAGAAAAGTTGATATCAAACATAGAACCATTGTGATATACTCTTGAAATGGAAATATCGGGAATCATTGAAGTCATCCCAATTACTGCTGAATCCAAGATGCCCTGCCTTTATTTTGCCATAGTGGCCAAGCTGAAATGGCCAGATGTCTCCACTTCATGGCTCAAAACTTGCTTTTTAATGGGCTGGCTCTGAATCCACTGAATTTTGTCCTATTACAGTACATTCTGATGTTATTTCCCATCACTTTTCTCTCTCAGTGGCTTTTCCCACTTCCCGGGCCCAGCCTCTTCATCCATTGATGCTGTACATACATATAGGTTCATCAAATCTCCATCAACTTCAGGGTAGACCAATCTGGCACCTGAAGAGTATGTTCAGATGCTAAACCCTGAAGGTTGAAAACCTTTTATTTAGCGCCAAATCTCTTATTAAGCCAACCGTTTTGTTCCAAAATATATCTACCCAGGGCACAGAAAGCTGGTTGTGAGGAATCCACATGATATTTTTGTATGATACTGAATTTTCTGCAATTTTGTTTTGCCTTTCATAATCAGTCTTTTTTCATGTGCCTACAATTGTTAACTTTTCCATTAAAGATTTAACCTTGTCATAAATTGGGAATATTTGTATGGACAGGAATGAGAAAGAATGAAAAAGTAAATGACAAAGCAGTTTGCAAAAATGCTTCCTTGAATGTAAAATGAGGGGAATATATGAGGTTTAATGGAAAGTATTCAGTTGGGATTATTTTTATTTTCATTTGTATTTTATTTGGGAATATTAACATATAGGGAAAAATTAACAACCGCTATCTGCTGTGCATTTAGAACTTTGGTCAATGTTGTGGGTGACATAAAATATATGTAAAATAGACATTCTGTGATAGCACATCATTTAGTTTTTTTTAAAAATTTTTATTTATTTATTTGACAGAGAGAGAGAGAGATCACAAGTAGGCAGAGAGGCAGGCAAAGAGAGCAGAGGAAGCAGGCTTCCTGCTGAGCAGACAACCCGATGTGGGCCTCGATCCCAGGACCCTGAGATCATGACCTGAGCTGAAGGCAGAGGCTTTAAACCCCTGAGCCACCCAGGTGCCCTCATCATTTAGTTTTAAAAACTGTGCCAAAATTTGAGAACAGTAAGAGAATGTTCATACAATCCAACTTTATGTAATACAAACTAAATATAGTACATTTGTTTACAAAAAAGATACCAGAGATTACTAGAGAAGTCCCAAAAACAAAAATTTCATGATGGTGCTTGAAAGCATCTTGAGGTGTTAATAGAATTTGAAAAGGTATGGGGGGGGGGAGAATATTCCATAATGAATTTGGCCTTGTGACACAGTAAGTAAAAAACTTAATTGAACCTATCCAGATTTCTAAACTATAGAATTTGAAGATAGTAAATAGATATTGTTTTCTGTTGAGATGATTTGGTACAGTTCAATGAAAAACTAATACACAAACAACAATGCCATTATGAGTTCGTAGACACATGATATAATGCCTGAAGTTATTTTCATTAAAATTGTTGATATCATTTGAGGAAGTACTCCTGTGTAAATTCTTGATGTCACACATGGAGATTAGTAAGGTGCTCTTCATTTCCATAAGCAAGAAGTGATACTGTGACATACTCAAAAAAGTCCCTCAGACTTTGTGTCATCAACACTGTAATAACAAGCAGTGAAAATATCTGGATTTGAGCCATCTTGAAGTGGATACCTTTTCACACTGGTTATAAACTCCCCTTTGAATGTCTGAATTTATTCATGTCATTTCAATATTCCTTTTCTCTTTTAAACAATACTATTTTCTGTTGCTTACACCAGAAGAACCATAATGTGATAGTGAGTTTCTCACAGGAAATGAATACTTTGAAATTTAATCCTAGTCATTTAAATCACATGAAGCAAGCTACCATAGAAATCATCAAATTTGATCCCTATTGTTGTATGGTTTGGAGGACATTAAAATAGGTAAGTTGAAATGAAAAGGAAACTGAAACATAGGAAAAAATGATACAACCTTGGGTATGGAAGCCTTTTTAGATACAACACCAAAGACACAGTTCATGAAAAATATAATTGATAAAATGGACTTCATTAAAATAAAAACTCATGTTCTGTGAAAGCATCAAGAGAACTAGAACACAAGCCATAGGCTGGGGGAAAATATTGCCAAAGACTTCCTATAGGGCACCTGGTTTGCTCAGTTGGTTAAGCATCTGCCTTTGGCTCAGGTCATGATCCAAGGGTCCTGGGATTGAGCCCCACGTGGCCCTGGGATTTAGCTTCTTGCTCAGCAAGGAGACTGCTTCTCCCTCTCCTGCTCCCTCTGCTTGTGTTCTCTCTCTCTCTCCCTCTCTCTCTCTCTCTCTCTCCCTCTCTCTCTCTCTGTGTGTGTCAAATAAACAAATAAAATATTTTTTTAAAAAGGCATCCAATAAAGGATTGTTATCTAACATAAAAAGTTCTCTTATAATTCAACGATAGGAAAACAAATAATCTGGTGTAAAAAGGGCCAATGACTTTAACAGACACTTCATAATGAAGATGTTATTAGGGGAAATGCACAATAAAACAGCTGTGAAAAATATTTACACACATATTAGAATGGCTAAAATCTGGAAGCAAATAACACTAATGCTGACAAAGAGGAAGACCTACAGGAATTTTCATTCATTGCTGGTGGAAATACAAAATGGTACAGCCATTTTAGAAGATAGGTTGGTGGTTTGTTACAAAACTAAATGTACTCTTATCATATGATCCAGCAATCATGCTCCTTGATATTTGCCAAAAGGAGTTGAGAATTATGTCGATGCAAAAACCTGCACATGGATGTTGATAGCAGCTTTATTTACAATGGCAAAACTTGGAAGCAACCAGATTGTCCTTCAGTAAGTGAATGGATAAACTGGGTTATATCCAGAGAGAAGAATATTATTCAGTGCTAAAATACAATTAGTCAAATCCAATCAATCAATCAATCAATCAATCAATTAATCAACAAATCAGCTATCAAGCCCTTAAAATACATGGAGGAAACTTAAGTGCATATTACTATGAGAAAAAGCCAACCTGAAAATTCTACTGACTATATGATCCCAATTGCATAAAATTTGGGAAAGGCAAAACTATGCAGACAATAAAAAGTTCTGTGATTTCCAGGGGTGGAGAGGAGAGATAAATAAGCAGAGCACACAGGATTTTTAAGGTAGTGAAAATACTTTGATATTCTAACAATGCATCATTATATTTTTGTCAACTTAATGAAAAGTATACTACCAAGAGTAAATTCTAAGATACAGTATGGACCTTGAGTGATTACGATGTATCAGTGTAGGTTCATTCTTGGTAAGAAATGATAATGAGGGAGGTTATGCATATGTAGGGGCAGGAGATATATATGGGAAATTTGTACCTTGATCTCAATTTTGTGTGAACTTAAAATTGCTCTAAAATAATCTGAAAAAAAGAAAATGTTTTTTAAAAGGATTCTATTTATTTATTTATCTGTTTGAGAGAGAACATGAGAAGGGGGGAGGGGTAGAGGGATAAGCAGACTCCTTATTGAGCATGGAACCAGTTGTAGAGCTCAATTCCATGACCTTAAGATCATTACCTAAACCAAAGTCAAACGTTTAACCCACTGAACCACCCAGGGGCCCTTAGAAAATGCATTTTTGAATGTGAAAAATGAATTGTATTGCTCATTTTTGTATCATGGTTTGGTGCCAGTGTCTGCAATGAAAGGTACATACCCACTCAGAGTACTTTTCTAATTGGTTAGAGTTTGTGCCCTCCTTGTAATTTTCATAATTTCCAGTTACCCAGATAATTCATGGTAAGTGATTTCATTAAAGATGAAAAAACTGAGATTAAGTAGCTAGAGCTCTCTTCTCCTGATTCCTAGACTATTAGCATGGTTTAAGATGAAATTCTAACTATAAGAAAATAATTGAGAAAGTCCTTTTTGTTCCATGGATCTTGCTCTGTCATAGGAATTGTTTGGTATTCTGGTCATTCTCAATTCATTACTGATAAATTACTGTTCACTGATATGAAGTGAAGAAAATGATGTGTTTTTAACTTTTGATGTGTGTACCATTGTGAATGTTCCAGAGTCAAAATTGCTTTAATCATTGAGGATTTCCAAAAAAGACCCACTAGAAATATCACTGTCTCTCATAGGACAAGTTCAAGGTTCCTAATTTAGATTCCTGTGTAGATTTCCTTGTCTAGGGAATATGCAATCCAATGCTGACATAATTCATCTTTCCTGACTGTTCTTAAAAGAGGAGATAAAGTTACTCATGATTTTGGTAGCATTATTGTTCATACTTGCTTATAATATATCCTAAACATCTTCATTTGGACTATAGCTAATTTCATTTGGTTGATCAGTAAGTTTATTATACCAGCAAATTTCTGCATACTGGTCTATGAATAGCTAACTGTTACAATCCTTAAGCATAAACAAGACTCTCTATGTTGTTTTATCCCTCTAAAATTGTTCATGGAACTACAATGATTCAATTTTCTCAATACTTAGCAAGAATAGAGCCATGAAGAAGGTATAGATCTACATAAATCTACTACTAAGTCTAATTGTTATTGCTTTTCTAGATCTTTCAGTATGTGCTGAACATGTAAACCAAAGGACTTCTATGCTCAAATGTTGTCCTTAAGTGAAAATGAAAAGTTACAAACATTTAAAAAAGAACATCAGTCCTATGTATATAGAATAATAAATCCTCCACATTTTGGTATAATGGGAGCCTACTGAACCCATAATCAGAAAATGCTGGATTTGAATTCCAACTTCCTCATTTAATTATGTAATTTTGAACTAGATTCTTTTTTAAAAAAATTGTTATGTATTTGAAAGAGAGTGAGATTGAGAGAGATAACAGAGGAAGAGGGAGAAGCATACTCAAAGCTGAGCAGGGAGCCCAATGTAGGGCTGCATCCCAGGATCCTAAGATCATGACCTGAGCTGAAGACAGATACTTAACTGACGGAGTCACCCAGGCACTCCTTGAACTAGATTCTTAAGCATTCTGAACTTCAGTTTCCCAATGCATAAATGTGGGTACTAATAATTTATGCTTTTTAATAAGATATACATTACTTATGTGTATTCATTTGACTTTTTAGGCAGGATTTGTCTCAGTATTGGCCTCAGTGGAGTCATATATTCTAGATCCTCATCCTTCAGGTGTTCTACTGCAGAGAAGAGTGACTGTCTAATAATTCTTAAGGTCTAGAAGCATGATGACCAATTTTAGAAAGAAAGTTAACTGAATTCCTTTAGAAAGAGGTATTATAAGAGTAATAACAATTGGATCTGGAATCTTATAGTTCAAATACCAATAATCTTGGATTTGTTGTTAACCTTCCTGAAAACCATCTTTCTTGTTTTACAGAAGATAAAATGTGGTGGTAAATGCAAAATATATTTGAAAAGCAAAAGCCCAACACAAATTTAAGACCTAATTTTAGGGTTGATATTATTATCTGTTTTTCTTAAATTCCTCAGCAGTAATTTCATCACATACAACTTCTAGGTTTTATAATTGTTAGTCATTAGTAACTGTTGCCCAATATTCCCTGTCCTCCAATAATTCACTTTGTTACCATAAAGGAAGAATGAGAAATGTTTAACCAAATAAGGGCCATAGCTCAGAGGCTTAGCCCCCTTGCATCTGGATAGTTCTATAGTAACAGTTCCTGCTCACGGAATGTAAACAGAGGTAATGTGGTTGGTTCTGGGTCAAGAGAGTTAAGAAACATTTCCTTAATGAATAATGTAGCCAGGTAACAAATATATATCCTCTGCATTAACCAAAAAAATGACACAAATGATATGCAACTATTCATGTGAAAAGACCTAGGAAGAAATCTAACCTCTGTGTTAGGCCACAGGGTAACTTTTTCTAAAACGGACATCATGAAGTCTTCTCTAATGAAGGATGAATAGGACTTGCACAAGGGAAGGACAAAGGAGACTTGGGAAAGTGTGAGCTGATGAAAGGAAACATTTGCAAAAGAGCTCTGAGGCTTGATGGGGGCTGGGAAGACTGATAGCAAGGAAGGGTCAGTCTGCCTAGAACTGGAAACAGGAAGTAGGAAAGAGGGAGGTTGTAACAATGTGGTAACAAGTAAGCTAACCACTTAATTATTATTTCCTTTTGCAAAATAAAGCTAATAGGCCCCCTATAGCATTCCTTTGCTTTTTCATTTTTCTTTTCTGCAAAAACAAAACCAAAACCAAAACAAACAAACAAAAAAAAACAAAACAAAAATCTTGTACAAGTTTCCTGGATGACTCAGTCGGTTAAGCATCTGCCTCTGGTTCAGGTCACAATCCCAGGGTCCTGGGACTGAGCCCTGCATTGGGTTTACTGTTGAGTGGGAAGCCTGCTTCTCCCTCTCCCACTTCCCTAGTTTGTCCTCTTTCTTTCTCTGTCAAATAAAAAAATAAAATCTTAAAAAACAAGAAATTTGTAGAAAAATATGAGTTTGCATAAGTATACATATATGTATATACACATGCATATGAAAATGTAGGTCTTGAAACAACTAATATAAAAAACTTGAATTGAAACACTAGTTTTGTAAAAAGCCCATCATAATCAAATGTTATATTTGTAACAAGAGAACCCCAAACAATGATTGAGAGAAAGAGAAGCCCATAATTTCCTTCCAATAATGATAAGAATTTATTAGTCTTTGTATTATATGGAAAAAAATTATTTAGGGAAAAAACCATAATTGGGAATTTTCACTGAAACCTCTGGGATCACTCCGGAACACCAGTGGCAGTTTTGTTTTCCAGTCAAGAGTCACTTTATTACAAATGAACATGATTCCCATTTTCAAACGCCAGATGATTTGGACACATCTTTATCTCCTAGCTCAGTCACATGGAAGAATGGCAAAATAAAACCTGCTCAATTCTTGGACTGCTGAGGCAGTGTTGAGATTGTTTCAACACAAAAGAAACATTTCTCTATATACTAAGAGGAGTCTTTCTTCTTCCTGTAACAGAATAACCATAGTGGGCATTGCTCTCTTTTCCTGGGAGTCTCCAAGCCCCTCCACCAGTTTCTGGCTTGCAAAATTAATGTGTTGTGCTCCTGTTTAATTCCTATGTGATTATTTATTCTATAGCCAATTAGACTTTATTATATAAAATAATTGTTTCAAAGTAGGTGTATCATTTCCATTACAGAAATAAAGTAATCAAACTTTAAGGGATCCAATACTGTCAGGACAGGAATAACAGTAACAATGATAAGAGGAGTTTAAGTTGAGGTGGTTCAGTTGGTTAAGTGTCTGTCTTCTACTGAGGTCATGGTCCAGGGGTCCTGGCATCCAGCCCCACATCAGGCTCACTGCTAACTGGGGAGCCTGCTCTCCCTCTCCCTCTGACGCTCTCCCTCCTTGCGCTCTCTCTTTCTCTGTGACAAACTAATAAATGAAACCTTAAAAAAAATAGTTTAAGTTGGACACCTTGTGCCAGTGAATGAGCATTCACGTGGCTTAACTCATTTTATCTTTATATCAACAACCCTATGAAGTATGTACTATAGTCCCATTTAGAGACAGGAAACTGAGGCACAGCAGGGTAAAGAACCTTGCTCAGAGTGAAGCCTCATGTGAGCCCAGGCAGTGTGGCTTGAGAGCCTGTGAGTAAGGTTCCCACACTTTCACTCATGGAGAAGAGCCCTCTCCTTTCGCAGAAGAGTGAGTATGTAGGGAAGAGAGCCGAGTCTCACTGGGAAGGGTATTGGATTCTCCGACATCATTATCCTTCCTCATCACACTGCAACAAAAAATAGAAGCACTGGCACCAATGTGCTGGCCTGTTTTAAATCCCAAGGGCAGATGGTTATTTTTAATACACTGACCTACTTGCTTGTGGTGCTCCAAGGTCAGCATAAAACTCCGGAGAGAGCCTGAAGTATCAGCAAAGTTTACGTCAGGCAGAGGGAGAACAGAATCTTCTTCAACAGGCTTTCTTGGTTTGAGGCTTAATCACTCACTCGGAGCCATCACCTGCTATCCGAGTAGACTGATGATCTTTGGTAAGGGGCGAGGAGGGTTGGGGTGCTGAAGGCAGAAGAAGGGGATTGGGTTGCTATAAAAATACACCACTTGACTTTTCAGAAGAACGTGGGCACTTACAGTTAGCATTCATTCCACAAGAGCCCCTGCAGAAATCTCCGAAAGGTGTTCCATATTATTTCTGGGGTGTTAAAATGTGATAACATGTAATTTGGATTATGTCAGTAAGTTCATGCCATAAATTAATATATCCTATTGTAGTGGGAATTGAGGATGCAGAACAAGTTGCATGAGTTTGATAGGAAACTGTTGGCAATCTTCCTAAGCAGTTCAGTGCAGAGAACAAAGGGAGCTTCCGAGTCCACTTTCCCACCCAGGGCAGGGAATTACTGATCTCTTTGCAATGGAGGCACAATACCTCACAGGCAAAATACGTCAACTATTAGAACAATGGCAGACAGGTATATTTTGTCATATTTTATAAATTATATATATTATATTTTGTCTCATTAAGTATGACCTTTTAATTTCTTTAGAACACTGAAACAGAGTATGATGTGGACATTTTGCCTCTGTTATCACATTAAGCAAATAAGGCTATAGAACTGAACTCACTCTTGTAATTATGATAATACTGGACAAGCCATTGGGTTCTACTACTTGGAGTAACAGAAACGTTTCTCCAAGCATGGCATCTCCCCAGAAGTGAATTTCAGGATCAGATCCCAGGTGCATTCATGTTTGTTTGATGAGCAGCTGCTATTGCTTATTCTAGGAGATGGACTGGAAAGAAAGAGCTGGAAAATGAAATGATGGAGTAAGGAGAGGAGTCACATTTATCTAATTTCGTATTTAACAATATCAACAGAATTATCCTGGGAGTTTGGAAGCATTAGCAATGGGTGACATCCAATAGTGAGAATTAGAAGATCATTTCTTTTTTTTTTTTAAATAGACATTTTATTTATTTATTTGACAAAGAGAAACACAGCGAGAGAGGGAACACAAGCCGGGGGAGTGAGAGAGAGGAACGCAGGCTTCCCGCGGAGCAGGTGTTAAATGGCCACCAGATACCCTAAATGGTTGTGAGGCTAACTAGGACATCTGACCCTAGGTGAGCCCAATGATATAAACATTTCCCAGAACTCAGAGCTGGAAAACACCCAACCAGCCCTGGCCCATTACAAAGCCATAAGAAATCACCCCACTGCGCTATCGTGCATCAACCAGGTACTCCCGCTTCTGTAACAGAGTCAGCTTACTGCTGTGGCTTTGCTATTGGATGGACACATGTTCACCTGGTTATGTTCTGTTCCTCTGGAGACACACCCACCAGGATATGTTTTGTTTCTTTGGAGACATATCCCCCAGGGTTTGTTTCGTTTCTTTGGAAACATGCCCACCAGAGCAGGTCTCCTCTCCTTAAAAACCCAGACCACCATAGGGTCAGGGCCCTCACAGAGCCCAGATTCTAGTGAGTGGTCGTTGGCCAGCTATAATAAACCTCTCCTTGTTTAACCCTTAATGGTGTCGGCGGTGATTCACTGAGCGCACCCTATAACACAGGGAGCCTGATGCGGGGCTCGATCCCAGGATTCTGGGATCATGACCTGAGCCAAAGCCAGATGCTTAAGGACTGAGCCACCCAGGTGCCCCTAGAAGAACATTTCTTTTTTTTTTTTTTAAGATTTTATTTATTTATTTGACAGAGAGAAACACAGCCAGAGAGGGTACACACACAGGGGGGAGTGAGAGAGGGAGAAGCAGGCTTCCCACTGAGCAGGGAGCCCGATGTGGGGCTCGATCCCAGGTCTCCAGGATCATGACCTGAACCAAAAGCAGTCGCTTAACCAACTGAGCCACCCAGGTGACCCTAAAAGATCATTTCTGAGAAAGCATTGAGATGTGGTTTACAGCAGAGGTCAGCAAACATGTTTTGTCAGTTGCCAAAGAGAATGTTTCACTTTGTTGTAGCTGGTCAGCTCTGCTGCAGATAACACAGGAATGAATGGAAATGGCTGTGTTCCAATAAAACATTATTTATATAAACAGGCAGCAGGTTAGATCTGATCTTCAGAACATAGTATACCAACCATGGTTTAGAGACTGGAGACAGGCTTGAGTCTTGATGTGACCAAGGCTGGCATCTCAGGAATGTCAATGTGGGAGGAAGCTTCAGGGATAGACTCCATGTTGAGATCGAGTTAGAAGCTGGGCTGTAATCTAGTGACACAAAAAAGAAGAATTTTTACATATGTATAAACCAGCTATAAGGATGTTGTTCTGATGATATGGGAAAATAACAGGTAAAAATGCAGGATGTGTCATGTACACAGCATAAAATTATGAGATGTTATAGTTGAATTTCATATTCGGGTACTTAAGGTCAATTCCCCAATGAGAAACTGGAAGAATTCCTGCTCCAACGTCTCTGCAGGTAACTATTCATGCTCTGTGTATATTATAGCAGCAAACATTTTATGAGGTTCCACTTATCATTGACTCACAGCTCTAACCATTGGTAACTGATTTTCTCTATTGGGCCAGAATTTGTTTCCATTTGACTATTACTTAATCAACATATTCCATATTTAGTCTTTCAAGTGTTTGAAGGACACTGCCATGCACATTTTTTTTTAAAGATTTTATTTATTTATCTGATACCTGACAGAGAGAAACAGAGCTAGAGAGGGAACACAAGCAGAGGGACTGAGAGAGGGAGAAGCAGGCTTCTCGCCAAGCAGGAATCCCAATGTGGGACTCGATCCCGGGTCTCCAGGATCATGACCTGAGCCGAAAGCAGTCGCTCAACCAACTGAGCCACCCAGGTGCCTCTGCCATGCACATTTTACCTGGGTTTCACTCTTCTGGCTGACTAGTTCTCCCTCCCTTCCTTTGGAATGAATAGAATGGAATGGAGATCATTTATACCCATTTTCAGGTATTTTCAGAATGCCTACAACACATGCATACACACACACACACACACATGACCCTACAATAAATTCCTGTGGGTCTCTACCAGGAGTCTTTATTTTGTTCATAATAATTAATATACAACCATACATAATATGTGTTAATAAATTCTCTAAATAAATAACTAATATTGTTTCCTTTGCGATATAATTTGGCTTCCTGATCAAATATGATACTTGGTCAGAATGAAGAAATACTTAGGCAAGCATAATGTATGGCAGAAGAAGCAGTCTGGGTATAGAGGATGAGAAATAAGAGGATGCCATGTGGAGTCATATCTTTATCTAGAATAAATAGCTCCTAGATGGTACTATATATATGGCAGGTGCTCAGGACATATTTTGATGGTTAATTAATTAGTTAATTAATAATGATATATTTAATAACATTAATATATGTTGACATCTACACTTACTAACACAGGTCACCAGAACTCCTGCCCACATTTCAGAAGCTCTTCAGTCGAGCTGGTTATTGGCTAAATAGATATGTTGTGGGGAGATATATTACGATCATGCATTATCCCATGCATGCATGGTCCATGTTAATTTTAAAACACAAAATCATCTTTCAAGTTTTTCAAAATCATTATATTCTTGTAGGTTTCTTGTCATAATTTTATAAATTCTCTCAGTCTTTGCATTTGCTCATTTAGAAAAAACAGAAGTGTTTTCACAGTATCTCCTGTCCATTATCAACTCACTAGCATCCTGTTTACTTTTCAGAGGCTTGATGCTATTTGACTTCCTCCTCAAGGCCTTATTTGGCACGTTCCATCAGAATTAATTGTTCCTTCCTCAGCACTCCCATGACAAAACTTGTATTTAGCAAATTAATTTTCTCATGGTTTACTTAGTTATTTATATGCATATGTCCCCCATAAGGGTTTAAGTTCTCAGTGACAGTAACTATTTCCGATGTACCTTTGAACACTCCCTGGGCCTGATTCGGGACCTTGTACAACGTAGGTGCTCAAGCCATGTTCAACGGAATCAAATTGCCTCCCTACATATGCTTTCAGCAATTTGACATTCCATGTTTCATCGCGGGCATCTTGGCCATACAAAGTGTTGTACAGGATGTATTTTTCAAAATTAAGGCTAATTAACATTACTTTTCTTCTGAGAGTCATTTTAGAATTTCACAAGAACCTGCATGATAATTAGAGACACTCAGGAGTGCCGCCAAACCTGAAGTGGGAGTCACCGCTCCATCAAACAGGACCCCCCAAAGTTGCTCTCAGGTGGCTATTAATTTCACTGACTGCAAAATGTGTCAAGGTTTATTAAGTGAAAATCTCATAAAGGTTTGCAAATAAAGTAGTGCTTATGCAATACAGATAGTATGTGGCTCAGTTCCCTTAAGCAGAAGGAAATTAATAAACAAAGTAAAGCAGCACTGTATTTTTTCTCAGGAGTGTCCTTCAAGGATGGTGATGGGAAATATGGAGCACTTAATTCCTGCATTTAAGAGAAATACAGCATGAAGTGTAGGTGAAAGTAGAGTCAGTTTGAATCTTTTGGACTTGTAATGAAATAAGAAAGATGGCTCTGTGTTCACACATAAATTATACAGCAATCAATATTTTAATTTTAGCTCTCCTGAAATATAATTTTTCTTCTTATTATCCTTCATTTCCAATATAGTGGGAGGGTTACTCAAGCCAACTGGAATATGAAAGAGCCAATGCCTCAAGGACCAAAGCCCTTTCTCTGAATCAAGGAGCCCTTGGAGGTAAACCCTGGTGAGAAGAGATCTTGAATTACCCAGGGTTGGATTATTATGGTATGGAGAGAGGTAAAGGGTAACACTTCATTAAAGCTAAAAGGTGAAAAGCTGTGGATTTAATTGAATTAAATGACAGCACACATAGAGTGAGAAAGCTTTCTCATAGAATCGGTGCTCTCTGGAGTGAGTAAGTTTAATTCTTACTGTCATCAGGCCGAGGGAAAGTGTGGCTCCCGTTAATTTCATTTCTCTCATGGGGGCAAACGTTTCAGGGCAGTGATGGGCATACGGATTAGTGAGAGGAGGCTGGGAGCTTTCTGAGGTGCGCATGAGTTTAGGAGGCTGACTACCCTCGCCCAAGCTCACAAGGATGAACTTGGCGGGCCAAGCCCGAAATAGCCCAAAGAATGTACCAGAATAATGAGAACCACTGCTGGTTTTTTGTTTTGTTTTGTTTTTAAAGATTTTATGTATTTGACAGAGAGAAATACAGCCAGAGAGGGAGCCTGATATGGGACTCGATCCCGGGTCTCCGGGATCATGACCTGAGCTGAAGACAGTCGCTTAACCAACTGAGCCACCCAGGCATCCCGAGAACCGCTGCTGTTTTATTCAAGAGTTTAAACATCTGCTCTCCCAGTCATGCCATAGATTGGCCATCGATTGGTAGCAAAGATGGTCCAGTAGCTGGCAACCCAGGGAGCCTGAACAAGGAAGATTTTACTTAGTCTAGGAACAGAGAGAGTATTTATGAAAGAAGAAAGGGGAAATTAATTCCGTGAGATTTGACACACAACTCAGTTTCAGAGGCTTACTTTTAGCTTGAAAAGATAACTAAGAGCAGAGAATAGCAAAGCACCTTTAGAAATGAAAATTATTTAAGCTAAGTCAAGAATCCAATAGTGCTTTAAAAGACATTAAATTATGCATTATCACTCTGTCTTCTAAAAAGAAACAGAAAACAGAAAACAAAACAATTTTTCCCATGATAAAAGGGCTTCTATTATTTGGCCAAACTTTTTCTAATTTGATGGCAGATTTCACCATTTCAAATTCAGGTATCCCCTGCTTTCCAAAAGCTCGCATTACGCCCTTTTGCTTTTATGAAAGACCTACATTAGTATCTGTTTTCATATCAAAAACAAATCCAAAAAGGGTTTTCACTTTTCCAAAAGAAAAGGTGAAAAGCAAAATGATCTTCAGCTATCGTTTGAGGTACATCAGGTAGAGGCAGAAGGCACCCGTAGCAGTGAGCCTGGCCCCTCAGCTCCTTTCCCATGAACTATGCTCAGAATCTCAGCAGCAAACTGCCAGAACTGTGACCTGTTTGTGGGCGCCTGGATTTTATCCAGATTTAGTTTCTGTCTCTATTAGCAAGATGTGTCCTAGCAAATCAGAAAAGCCTAATATGGTTATTTTGGGGTCTGGCGATGCTACTTTTTTCCCCATATATATTAATAATTGCTTCTTTGCTTTTACACCATTTAGGCCTTCTTTTACACCTTCTTTGCTTTTACACCATTTAGGAAAATTTTCAAAGGAACGCTCTACTTTTGGATAGTGGGAGAAACCCTAGGCACACAGTATAATATTTTATGTTTTAAACTATCTCAATGGTATTCAAGTCCCAACATGCTATGAATGCTCAATACATTTTAAGCCAATTAATTTGGTATAAGTGAAAAATTTGACACATTAAGAAAATTAAAAAGGTGCTAATTACTTTCCACCATGTTTGGAGAGGAGAAAGTGGGAATCTTGAAATAAACTTATTGATACAAATGAGAGATTTACTATGTCCCCTTTGAATGGATAGGTTACCAAATTGAAGCAAAATAAGAAATTAATAATTTTTTCAAATTTTAACTCTCTGTGTTTTCTTAAGTATTTTATAGTATTATTTACTCCTTTGATAGATGTAGCTGAAAGAGGGAATGTCTAAAATATGTCAAGATCATAAAGCTAAGCAGGACTTTTCAATGATCTTCATCATCATCTTTATCATATAATGAAGTGTCTGTTCTTATTCCTTGAAAATGATAAAACATCTTTCCTGTATGTCACATTGTCCCAATATGTTGTACACGTTAAATGCATACATAAATGTGGAATTTTTAAGAAAATGAGAATAAACTTTCATAAATAATAATCTAAATACTTTTACTTCATATATTAATGATTCAAATAATATCAATAACATCCGAAATGAACATTATGATTAAATATACATTATTAATTTATAAAAAGAAAATTTAATGATCTGATCTAAACAAGTTAACATCTAAATGTGAGTTAATACTGATATTTAGCTTTAATATCTACATTGTTTTTCTGTTTTGTTTTTTGATTAATGTAATTTCTTCTTTCCTGATGTTCTTGTGCTTATAAGTTTTGTTAATTAGAAATTTTATATATATATATATATGTATATATATATATATACACAAAATCTTAATGTCTTCAAATCTATCCAAGTTTTCCATTTAGTAGATTTTCAAGCAGTTTAGATAAGGTGGATAGTTTTAAAATTTGTAGGATATGTAGAAACACACTTTGCCATATGATGATCAATAAACCTCTGGATAATAATAAAATACTTTCACAGCCATTTCCTGTCAGTGCAAAGTAGTGAAATACTATTTTTTAGTGTTAATATTTTATTTTATTACTTTATATTTATTTTATTTTATCTTATATTTTATTTTATTATTTTATTTTATTTTATTTTTTCAGTGTTCCAAGATTCATTACTTATGCCCCACACCCAGTGCTCCATGCAGTACATGCCCTCCTTAATACTCACCACAAGGCTCATCCATTTCCTTACACCCCTTCCCCCCAAACCCTCAGTTTGTTTCTCAGCATCCACAGTCTCTCATGGTTCATCTCCCCCTCCAATATACCCCAATTCACTTTTTCTTTCCTCCTCCTAATGTCCTCTGTGTTATCCCTTATGCTCCACAAGTAAGTGAAACCATATGATAATTGACTTTCTCTGCTTGGCTTATTTCACTCAGCATAGTCTCCTTCAGTCCCATCCATGTTGATACAAAAGTTGGGTATTCATGCTTTCTGATGGATGCATAATATTCCATTGTATATATGGACCATATCTTCTTTATCCATTCATCTTTTGAAGGACATCTGGGCTCTTCCACACCTTGGTGATAGTGAACATCACTGCTATGAACATTGGGGTACATATGGCCCTATTTTTCATTACATCTATATATTTGGGGTAAATACCCAGTAGGGCAATCTCAAGGTCATAGAGTAGTTATATTTTTAATTTTTTGAGGGATCGCCACATTATTTTCCAAAGTGGCTGCACCAACTTGCATTCCCCCCAACAGTGTAAGAGGATTTCCCTTTCTCCATAGCCTCTCCTACCCTTGTTCTTTCCTGTCCTGTTAATTTGTCTCAACTTCACAAAATCTATCTATGAAAAATCGACAGTAAATGTCATTCTCAATGGAGAAAAGCTGAGAGCTTTCCGATTGAGATTTGGAACATGACAAGGATATCCATTCTCACCATTGTTGTTCAACACAGTACTAGAAATCCTAGCAACAGCAATCAGACAACAAAAAGAAACAAAAAGTATTCAAATTGGCAAAGAAGAAGTCAAACTCTCTCTCTTCGCAGATGACATGATATTTTACATGGAAAACTCAAAAGACTCCACCCCCAAACTACTAGAACTCATAAAGCAATTCAGTAATGTGGCAGGATACAAATCAATGCACAGAAATCAGTTGCTTTCCTTTAATCCCGGGAGTATGTTTCTTATATGCTAAAAATGAAACTGTAGAAAGAGCAGTTATTGATTCCATTTACGATAGTACCAAGAACCATAAGATACCTTGGAATAAACCTAACCAAAGAGGTAAAGGATTTGTACTCAAAGAACTACAGAGCACTCATGAAAGAAATTGAAGAAGACACAAAATGATGGAAAAACATTCCATGCTCATAGATCAGAAGAATAAACATTGTTAAAATGTCTATACTTCCCAGAGCAATCAATACTTTCAATACCATCCTGAGCGAAAATCCACTAACATTTTTCAAAGTCCTGGAATAAATAATCCTAAAATTTTATATGGAACCAGAAAAGATCCCAAATAGCTAAGGAAATGCTGAAAAAGAAAAACAAAGCTAGGGGCATCATGTTGCCTGATTTCAAGCTTTATTACAAGGCTGTATTGAAATATTCTAAACAACATCATAGCTCCTGCTTTTGCAACATCATCACTTTATAATATATCTTGTACAGATTTATACATTCTTTAATATTTTTTGTCAGGCTTTGGCATATTTTCTATGCAGGCCTCACAGAATATATTAAGGAATGTTTCTTATTTTTCTATTTTATGAAAGAGTTTGGAACGATTGGTACTATTTCTTCTATGACAGTAAGCCATTGAGGGCATTATGCTAAGTGTAATAAGTCAGCCAGAGAAAGAAATACTGGGTGAGACCACTTACATGTGAAATCTAAGTAAAAAAAAACTCACAGAAACAGAGATTAGAATAGCGGTTAACAGGGGATGGGAAGTTGGGAGAAAAGAGAAATGTTGGTCAAAGATTACAAACTTCCAGTTATAAGTTGAAATAAATGCTGGGCATCTAATGTATAGCATAGTGATTAGAATTAATAATACTATAGTAATATACTGAAAAATTTCTAGGAGTGTAGATCTTCAATGCTACACATTATGAAAAAGAAATGGTAGTTAGGTGACATGATATAAATGTTTGCTACTGTTGTGATGGTAATTATTTTGCAATAAAAAAAAAAAATTGACAGAATGAGCCTGGACTTCCCTTTGGGTAGAGGCTATTTATTCTAATTCAACTCATTGAATATAAAAAAGATAAGAAAATATTTTATTAATTGTGTCTAATGTGAATTTTGGTAAGTTGTATGTTTGAAGGAATTTGTAATTCATTTAAATTGCTGGCATAAAGGTGTTCACAAACACATGTTTATGTGTTTATGTTTATAACATAAATTGCAACATGCAATTTTACAAATACCTTTATTAAGTGTGAAGCTATTTCAGTTTTCTTCCTGATGTTGGTGATATATGCTTTGTATTTTTCTTTTTCTTGATCAGCCTTGCTAAGAGCTTATTACTATTATTAATATTTTCCAAAAACCAACTTTTGACTGTTAATTTTATGTTTACTTTCTTTTTTGCTTAATTTCTGTGATTTATTTTTTCTTTACATGATATCCTTCTTTTCATTTGCTCTAGGTTTATTTTGCTGGGTGTTTGTTTTTCCTATTTCCCTAAGAAACATAATTAGATCGTGGATTTCTTAATTTCCTTATTTTTTTTCATATATATGTACCCAGACATAAATTTGTTTGTATGCAATGATTTAGTTATATTTATATTTAGCTGAGTTAAAGTTTATTAACACTGTCTTCTGCAGTCTTCAGTCTACTATTAAACATAAATGAAATTTTCATTTCACTTGTTTTCATTTCCAGATCTCAAATATCCATTAACCTTTTTTAAGAATGTAGTTTCTTGCTCTGTTTTTCAGTTATTTTGCTTTTTATGTCCTTATTTTCCTTTAATCCCGGGAGTATGTTTATTATAAGCTCCTTAAAGTCATTGTCTGCTAATTCCAATATCTGGGCCATTTTGTTTCTCCTCACTACTCTTTTTCATGGTATTAGGTCATATTTTCTGGGCTTTTCACATGGCTAGTAACTGTTTAATGTTATGCTACAGAATGGTTATGGTAAGTATAGGTATTCTCTCTCTGTCTCTGTTTCTCTCTCTATGTATATACATATATGATACATATTAATTATATATTATATTATTAATATGTAATAACATATATATTATTTCAGTGATTTTTTTTTGTCTAGGAAGTATCAAATTACTTTAGGTATGCCATGCTTTTCTCCCCCCTTTCCTTAAAAAAAAAAAAAAACTTGTTTTATAAGATCTATTTTAATGTTGAAGGTAATCCTATGTGATAGCTATTCCTTTGTTTGATCTTCTTTCTAAAGTGTGGACTTTCTTGATTTCAGTTGAATGCTAGACAGGATGAGCCAATAGCCGGGGTGACTGTGGGCTCACCACGTGAGCTTCTCTTAATTATCACAGTCCTGAACCACGTGGTGCTCAATATTTGTAAAGAATCAGCTAATATGTTGTTTCCGCTTTGATACTTTTTGGAAGGCAAATGCAGAATCAGTTATCTTGTCATGGCCAGAAGTGGGAATTCTGCAAAAATTCATTAAGTAATTTGTTTGTATTTTGAGGAAGTGTTTTCTATAAAGCCATGTAATACTTCTTCATGGAATTTCTTTGTAAGACAAACATCTGATGTACAGGAAAAGAGAGAATAGTTGTCAATCACTTGTTAAACGTTAATAACACTTAAATTATTTCTAATGTTTGATATGCAATAAATATTAAAATCAATTCTATTTTCCTTCCACAACTTAATGTACTGCATGCTGTGAGAGCATTCTACTTGGGAAGTCATTAGATGGAGGGATAATCTACTCTCATTTGCTGTGAATAAATTCAACCTCAGAATTTCAGATATGAATGTGGGTATCTGTAATGACAATGATTTCATTAGCTGTTTTTGTTACAATTTCATTACTTTCTTAGGGCTTTATTGTTTCTCATTTCCTATTTAATAAGTTACCATGTTTCCTCATTATAAAACTTTCTTTTAAAAAAGTTACATTTAAAATATGAAGTGTCATATCTCTGTTAAAATAATTTTTGAAAGCATTTACTACTTAAAAACAAAATGATACTTTAGAATAGGATTTAAATTTCCAAAGGTAACATTAAATATGAAGGTCCTTCGAATTTTTTTATTGTCCTTCCAAACTATCAAGAAGTTGTCTTGTTAAAAAATAAGAATTCTTGGGACACCTGGTGTCTCAGTCAGTTAAGCGTCCCACTCCTGATCTTAGCTCAGGTCTTGATCTCAGAATCATGAGTTCAAACCCTGCGTTGGGCTCCACACCTACTTAAAAATAAAATTTAAAAAATAAGAATCCAGGGTGCCTGAGTGGCTCGGTTGGTTGGGGTCTGTCCTGGGATCCAGCCCCACATCAGGTCACTCTGTGGGGAGCTTGCTTGTCCCTCTCCCTCTGCCTGACACTCCCCTTGCTTGTGCACCTGCTCCCTATCTCTCTGTCAAATAAATAAACAAAATCTTTTAAAAAATAAGAATTGTGTAAATGCTGGAGACATTTACTGAGTTCTCCTTTTTCTGGAAAATATCCAAGGATGTAATCCTTATGATTTAAAATGATAAAATCTGACATACATTTTTACAATATATAGTGCATTTTGTCCAAGGTAGATTGGAAGAGGTATAAGGACCTGTTGCAAACTTGATTGTCCTTCATCTTTACCCTGTGATTAAGATGAGGGGGAAAAAAAAAGAATTCTCTCTAGCCCTTGCTCTATCTGGTGGTTATATAAGTCTCTGTGTTTTTGTGTATATGAATCTAATTTTAGGAAGCTATCTACAGAGAAAGAAGGCAACAAAAAATTATAGAATTAATAAAAAAGAATTTTAAGAACAAACATGGTAAGTGTGAGTTCATTCTTAAAAACTTATACTTCTCCTAACTTTGATTTTGTAAAACTTTCTGATAGTCTATTAATAAATTATTTTTATTGCTCCCAAAGCTTCCTTTCATTTGTTCCTTTTACTTATAAACAAAAGAATTCTAATTAAGGATTCATTTTATTATGCCTTAATTTTTTGTACATTAAAATTTGCAGTGTTAAAAACTCACTGTCATTTTCTCTTAGCTTCCATTAGGTAAAAGAAAATAATTTTCCTCTTTCTTCTTATATGCACAAAATATACTTTATTTTTTTTCTCAAAAATAGAAAATAAATTGTATTAACTTACTTTACTATTAAGCCAATTTAAAACTAACACTTTTAATTTTTATTAGGTTCTAATCAGAGAACTATATCTGAATGTGGTCTCCTTGTCCTTGACAAAAACATGAATAATGAAGGCAACAATTGGGCACCTGGGTGGCTCAGTGAGTTAAAGCCTCTGCCTTTGGCTCAGGTTATGATCCCAGGGTCCTGGGATCGAGGCCAATGTTGGGCTCTCTGCTTGGCAGGGAGCCTGCTTCCTCCTCTCTCTCTGCTTGCCTCTCTGCCTACTTGTGATCTCTCTGTCAAATAAATAAATAAAATCTTTTTAAAAAAAATAATAAAAATAAATAAATAAATAAAGGCAACAATTCTGACATGTTTCATTCCCAGAGGTTTTAGCTGTTATCAATAAAATATATAATATTCTTATTCTTTAGCTATGCTTAAATATGTATTTATGAATATAGATACATGAAATATATAATATTGGTTTGCATGTGGTTTGTATTATTCCTCTAATATATTTATAATTCTATAGCTTGCTGAAGAGTATAGATGCTGGAGCCCATGTACATGGGTTTGAATTTCAGTTCTATCACCTAATAGCTATGTTACCTTGTTGTTACATACGTAACAGCCATGTTACACAGGATTTTTTCTACCTCCATTTCCTCACTTGCATAATGGGGATAAAAATATTAACTATATTGTTGATATTAGGGAAAATTAATTAGTTAATATATGTACTAAATGTACATAATACTGTTTGGCTTAAAAATTCTTTTAAAATATTTTATTATATTATTTTACTTAAATGTAAATATTTTTAGATGTTTTTTATGTAAGACTATAGACTACCCTATTATTTTTAATTAACACATAGTATGTCATAATTATGGATATGCCACAAATTATTTGGCTATTCCCCAACTAATGAACTTCTAAAATACTTCCAGTATTGTATTATTATTATTATTATTAATTTTTTAGAGAGATGGTGGGTGCACATGAGGGAAAGAGGGACACACACACACACACACACACACACACACACACACACAGAGGCTCAAGCAGGCTCCACATTCAGCACAGAGCCCTATGTGGGTCTCGATCCCACAACCCTGAAATCATGACCTGAGCTGAAGTCAAGAGTCAGTAGCTTAACCAACTGAGCTACCCAGGCGTTCTCCAATATTGTATTATTATAGACAACACATTATTGACACTTTTCTACATGTCTCATTGTTTAAATATATTTTCTCTAGTATAGATATAAAATGAATAGAGATGTTGTATATTACAGTATGTACTTTCCAAATTTTAATAGATTACAATCAAATTATTCTTTGATAATACTTTGTAAGAAAGTATTCTCTTTCTCCACAATCATCAATCCTTGATATAAACTTTAGTTTTGGCAATCTCACAAGTTTTGATTTGTTATTTTAATTTGTATTTTCAGTTAATAATGAATTTTATTTTGTATTTTAATTCTTTATTTATGTGCATGTCATGTGTCCCTATTCCTGCTAATTTAACAATGGGATGTTTAGTTAATCTTATTAATATCTACATTTTATTTATATATTTTGGACAACAATCTTCTACCTGCTATGTGTGTTGCAAATATTTAGTTCAAAGTCTACTCCTTAATTTTTTAATTGATGATACTTTAAATAGAAGTTACAATATTGATACAGTTCCACCTATTAATTTTAATGTGTGTGTGCACTTACATGCATACACATACACATGAATATACATAATTTTTCATAATGTCTGAGTTGTTGATGTAGAAGGGTAAAATGACCTGTTGTAAACTTACCATCTTAAAATATCAGATAGGCCAATTTTTTATTTATTAGTAAGCCTGCAGTGATCTAGAAATATCAGAAAACAAAAATCTGTTTTATTCAGTAGGACTTCTAAATAAAGAGATTTCCTCCAAAAATGTAGTCATGGATTGATTTTAAGATTTGCTTATGTCTGATTCTTAAATTTTATATATAAATAGCAAACATCTAAGGTGTGGTTGTGAAGAATTCTCAAATAATCTTCATTTTTAAGCAGCGATTACCTTTTCTATAAATAAATGAATAAAATACACGTTCAAGGTAAAGATTTTTGTCCACTTTGAATAGTAACAAAAGGAAAGTGTTAACATTTGCCTTAGGAAGTAAAAAATATGCCATATAAATGACAAATGATGTAACTTTCACCTCTATTATGCTGGTCCTTCTTTTCCTTTTCCAGTCCTGCTAACTAAAGCACTAATTCAAATAGTGCTTTCCAGAATTATTGGAATATGATATGTGTAATAGTAGACATAAAAAATGCAAGCCTGCAACTGCTCCCTATTTTTTCTTAAAATAGTTGCTAACTACTTTCTGTATGATATATATTCTGAGTAACCATATTAAATCATAAAAATAAGGATTTCAGACCTTGCATTAGAAGCAGGGTATACTAATCATATATGTATGAAGGAGCTTATTTTATAATCCTAAGCTAGTCACAGCATCTTTTTGGCTCGTTGCGATTGTGTTGCATTTGTTCAAAGAGGCATTTGAGAGAAAATTTTCCCTCCTTAGGTATTTTTTTGGAACACAACTAAAATATCTAATTCGTAACAGTGATTAAACAAAGCTTGGAAAAACTGGCAGTTTTGCAGATACTAGGTTAGCACTGTGTCATTTCTTCCATTATTCATTCTTACTCTCCTTTATTCATTCATTTATACTTTTAAAAGATAGGTACGATTGCTTAAATGGTAGGATGTTTTATAACAGGTGAGGGCACTTAGCAGGACACAAGGCGGCATGGGCTCTAACTTTGGAACACCTTAGTCCAGAAGGAGTGATCACCATTAAATTAGTAATTAAACAGATGAACTCTTCTAGACAACAATAAAAAACTGCAGCCATTATGTCACCTCATTGTAGGAGGTACCTAAATCATTCTGGGGGATAGACACCTAAAAGTTTCTCATATACTTTTGAAAGTCAAAGCGAAATTGTTGCCAGCAGATGAAAGAAACCACATGTATCTTGGACCTGAGATGGGAAGCAGCTTAGGAAGAGGTGAGGCTCCAGAAAACCAGAGGCTTGAGGACGGCCAGGGCAGTGAGAGATGCCCGGGACAGAGTTCTGCGGATGCCCAGGTGCTGGCTGCCTTCTGGACTCTGCTTTTATGCCAGGAGAGGTTGCAAACCATTGGCATATTTTAAGAAAGGAGGTAAAAGGATCACATTTTCTTTTAAAGGGTCAGTAGATCAGTGAGGAAGCTATAGCAATGGTCTATGAATGACTTGGGCACTTTAATCGTAACTGCTCACTCTCGTTCATCACTAAATTTTTATGTGCCAGGCAGAGTATAAAGAATTTTTTTCTTGGGTATTATTTCCACACAGTAACATTATAAAAGAAACTGCTCATATCTTTTATGTATGGGGAAACCTAGAGCTCAAGAGAGGCTAAATAATTTGCTCAAGGTCATAAAGCAGATAAGTGGATGAACTGGGAGAGAACAATAAACTGTCTCCAGAATTTTTGCTCTCTCTCAGATATTATGTAGACCAGGATTTAGGCAGGGAGATAATGTACAGTAGACAATTTGAGGTATATTTATAGGTTGAATTAATTGATTGATCCACTGAATATGTGGAGTAAAGAGAAGAGCGCTCACGTTTTAGTAGCCGGGTCCACAGTGATAAGACAGCTGGAAATAAGAAACATTAGCAGAGGGCACCTGGGTGGCTCAGTTGCTAAGCATCTGTCTTTGGCTCAGGTCATGATCCCAGGCTCCTGGGATCGAGCCCCGCTTTGGGCTTCTTGCTCTGCCGGAAGTCTACTTCTCCTTCTCTCACTCCCCCTGCTTGTGTCTTGTGTTCCCTCTGTGTGTGTGTGTGTGTGTGTGCCAAAAATATAAATAAAATCTTTAAAAACAAAAAGGAAACAATGCAAATGTAGATTTAAAAAAATTACGAATTATGAATTATGGATTGAGTTGCCAGTGAGATGCCAAGAAATAGTGTGCATTCACCATGTGGCCCCCACATTCTGCTACTCAGAAGGGAGGCCCTTCCTCAAGGTAACGACTTAGAATAATGGATGTAGAGAAGCTCCTTGTATCTCAAGGCACAGTTGAGATAAGAGAGTGTAAGTGTCTAGGCACTGAAGAAACATTGCCAAGCAATGCAGTCAACTGCCCTCTTCAGCTTTCACTTTAGAGGCCACCCAATTGCTTACTGAATTATTGCATTAGGCCTGTGACTCGAATCCTGGATCCCATATAGTTGTGTTTATCCTCGAACGTATTTTTTCTATGCTCCGTATAATTTCTAATTGCAAAAACACGAAGTACATTAAGGAACACATTTTACAGATGGTGTTTGTGCAAACTGAGTGCTAACCCAGTGAGAGTTCAGCATTTGAGTCTGCCACCACCCTCTCTCCTCTCTCTTACTGTGCTGCAAGGAATTGATTTTGAAATACCAACAGTGGGTAAATATTGGAGTATTACTTTTCTCCCCTCCACATTTTCAAGAACCCATGGTGAAAACTGATTCTTCTTTTCTTACTTTCAGAATAGTATATAGCTTCAGTGTATGATGGAGATATTAAGGGAAATGTTGAACCACTCACGGATCAGTATGCGGAAACAAAATACCACAACCTGGGTGACTTAGACAACAGAGATGTATTTTCTCACAGTTCTGGAATCTAAAAGCTCAAGTTCAAGGTGACATCAGGGTAGCTGTTTGGTGAGACCTCTGTCCTTGATTTGCAGAAGGGACTTCCTTACTGTGTCCTTACCTGGCATTTTTCCTCTGTGCTCACCAGGGAGGGAGAGATCTCAGGAGTTTTTCCTAGAAAGACAGTTGACCCAGGAGGTTAGGGCCCTACCCTTGTGATTTCATTTAACCTTGATTACCTCCCTACAGGTTCTATCGCCCAGTACCATTAAGCTGGGAGTCAGTAGGGCCTCTATGTGAATTTTAGAAGGACATAATTCTGCACAAAATGAGTAGTAATCCACCGTGGATGGTTTTGCTAACTGGAGAAGTCTTTTAATAAATGTGATTCCACATTCAATTTGAAATGAAAATATGCTGAGATATATGTGTGTGAAGCTATTTCTGTTAACAGAGAGACAAATTCAAATGATCAACTACTGCACATTTAGTAGTATTTCAATAAACAAAATCTTTTAGGAAAATAACTATTTGAATTTCAAAAAAAATTCCAAGCATAAAAATAGGTGAGAAAACAATGTAGTACCAAAAGAAATACATCTCAGAAGTAGTCTCAAGAAGAAGGCTGAGAACCAGGAAACTAATTTTAAGTCACTGAAATCATGAATTTTAATTATAGAGAAGGTGAATATGTTAGGAATGTTTTATACCAAAAAACAGGTAAACCAAAAAAAAGTAACACCTAAAGTAACAGCTGACACTGAATTTTAGCTAAGGACATATGTTCCAGAAAATATTAGTTTGAAGTAGGAAAAGACCAGTATTTCTTCAGAGTCTGACCTAGTTGTTATATTCTGTATATTCATTTTATTGTCACACATTATATCAGTACTTTAAAATTCACAAGAGTGAGTTTAAATTTATCTTTTGTTTAAGAATGACTATTATTACTTGCTATATCAACAAGTGGGATCCTTGTTAATCACCTTTAGAAACTTTGATTTTTATCATCAAACATTTATTTTTGCTTATTTATGTTTTCTCCGATTATCTCTCTCTTATTTGCAGTGGAACTAGTTTGAGCTTAATAGCTTTGAGAAGGGCAGTTGTTTCTCTTTGGACAGTCATCAGGGAACTCTAGATGCTGTCAGTTCTCTGGTAGATGAAAAAAGGCTCAAGCTTCTTTCCACTTTAGAAATTTCAAGACCATCATTTCTGCGGAGTCTCTTGTTACTGTCAGCCTTTGGTATTAGAAGTGAAGTCCATTAACTAAACCTGGTTCCCTCTTTCCAGCACATTTTATACACTGTAGAGGTTGGGGCTACTGATAGAGGAAGTATTTTCATCAAATATAAATAAACCACACACAATTTTAGATTTAGAAATGTTATGATAACGTACACATTATTTCTTTTTTTTTACATTATTTCTTTATATTTACATGAGATGAGCAACATTTACAAAGATTTTCCACTTGTAGAAAAATTTATAATTAAAAAGTTTTTGTGCATATAAAGGCTGTTAAATTATCTATATCCTAAATAATTGTACTATGTACTCAATTAACATTTTGCATAAAAATCATCCATAATAATAGTAATAATAACATGCCTTTTCTCCTGCAAAAGTAACCTGCATCAATCATCTGTGAGGTTTCAGGAAATATACACAATACAGAGACTGCCAAACTATTGACTAGTACATATCGTGGAAAGGATGAGATTTACGACCTTCAAGTTTTTCAGGTTTATCAAATATTTATGATCGTTACCCATGATGAAGCTGTCACATAATGCACAGGGATCATTGGCTCTCTTCACTTTATTCTTTGTTTTCTCATTTATTTGTTGTTCCTCCAGTTCCTTTCTAGTGATTTCAGAGAATTCGAAGTCCCTGCAGTGGTCTTATGCACTTTTAGTGACTATATTTACAGGAGAGCTTTCTAATAAAGATCTCCGTCCAATGCCCGATGACAGGGCAGCGCAGTCACCTACTGGCCAACAATAGTCCTTCCCTGGGAATGGGAAGGACTGGGAGATGTGAGCTTTTGCTGTTTCTGGTCTTTACCTGAGTGCTCCCCAGACTGCTGTCTCTACTGGACTTGCTGTTGAGGCAGGTTTTGTTGATGACTTCTTTTTCAGGAAATTCAACAGCTCTCAGTGAAGATCATTTACAGTCCCACAAGACCAAACTTCACAACCAATCCTTCTCCGTTAGCACCTTGAGCAGGGAGGGTGCATCTAACCTTTTTCTACCTACTCTTACACAGGCTTCATGTAAATCCTACAGCATAACTCACAGTGAGATCAAAGTGAGTGTTGTTAAACTCATAAAGCCAAAGTGTAACAAAGGCATTCATTTTTATGTCATTTCAAAAAAATTAAACATATCGCCTATCTAAAAAAATTATATACTAGAGAATATATAGTCATTGAAAGTCTGGGTAAATAGGAATATCACAGGGAACCACTGGAAATACTGGTGCATGTTGGTGCATATTTTCGAGTCCATATTTTGTGTGTGTTTTCTATAATAATATCACCAATTCCTATTCATGTATTTTCTATAGTTATATCACGAATTACATACATGCATATATACATATTTCACAAACAGATCCATCATATTCAACATATTGCCAAAATACTGATTCTAAAACTAAACTAAGGTACAAGTGAAGGGTCATGCAATGGAAGATGCCAAAAAAAGGGGGGGGGGCATATCTCTAAGGAGAAAATTCAGTTCTACCTGTTGCTAACAGCAGTTGATCAGACTTGTAAGTTTTGAGTTTTTTGCATGTTCCCCCTACCAGGAGTTGAATAGCGTCATTTTGGACTTTGGCTATTACTGCTGCCGGTGCCTTGATTTCTCCTCCGCATTATAATTACCACTAAAGGAAATGGGAGGTGGTAAAGCACTATTCTGTCTCATTTCCTTTGATTTTCTTCTTCAGAACTTATTTTTTCCCTTTAAACCTTTGCTCCACATACTTTATTTGTGTTACTGCACAAGCTGTGGGACATAATAAGCAGCATTTTAGCACCATTCTGTTCTTTACTCATGGTGTATAAATCACAGCAGAGTTGCTAACAGCTTGTGGCTGACAATCTTCCTTGATAGACAATCTGTGATCCTTTCAGCCTTTTACTAATAAGCTCATTAGGCGAGAATGGCTAGAAATCCTTTCTGGGATATAGCAATGAACCGCAACAAATTCAGTGCATGTCTGACCACTCAAACTTTAGAGAATCAATCTTTCCTCAATCAAAACTTTGTCAAGTCCTGCTGAATGTCTGCTGAAGGTTACTGATTTTTTTTAAAATAAAAGTTTGTCAGAAAAATCAAGGAAGCTTTCCAATCTAATAAAGTCAAGAACATTTTTCTGAATCATTGTATTTTTTTTTAATTTTTGTGAATCAACATCTGAAACATGTTTTTCGAATGCTCAGAGTTGTCACGACTTTCAAATTGAAAGTGAGAATTTGCTGCTCAGTAATGCAGAAACCAAAAGAGATAAAAAAAAGGGTTTGATGAAGATAGTCAGATTTATACTATTTTTTTTAGGCTCATTCTCATATTGTAATGAATATTGCAAAGTTTGCTGAAAATTACATAATTATGATAAAAACTTTGTTTTATGCACATTACTTCATGATAAATATCCATTTATTGAAAATATATCAATGTAACGTTTGTACACTCATTTGTGTATATAATACATTTATATTATATTTTTTAACTAAATCTTGTTATGAGATTCATACCACAAAATAAAGATCTGGTCCCAATTTTATCACTGGACCACATTAGTTAAAATCTATCCCGGACATGAATGATTTGCTGTGGTGCTTCATTAATACAACATTCTAAAAGCAGTAGTGACAGTAGCTATCAGAAAATACACAAAGACTATTATTCTCTCCATTCATGGAGTTACTCAAATCTGTAGAAATCAGGATAAATACAGATCAGAGAACCAAACCAGTACAATGAAAGAAAGTTAATGTCAGAGGGGAATCAAAGAAGGGGATAGTCAACTGATTAGAACTTGAAATTACATGAGCCCTATATGTCCTTATGTTCTTTTCATATTTAATTTGATTGAAATAGTCTTTTAATATAATACTGATAGCTATGTTACATCATGATCTATAGTGTTCAAGTATTTAAAAAAAAAACAATCAGCAAACAAACAAAACAAAACAAAAAAACTAAAATGTCCTTTTAGAAAAAATAATAAATTCAAATACATATTAAGGTAGCAAGTAGTAAGCATTATTCACTTAAAAAAAGATTTATTTACTTATTTTAGAGAAAGAGAGAACAACATGGGGTGGGGGGGAGGAGGAAAGAGAGAGGGAGAGAGAGAATCTCAAGCAGACTCCCTCCTTGGTATGGAGCCCAACATGAGGCTCAATTTCATGACCCTGAGATCATGACCTAAGCTGAAACCAAGAGTCCAACACTTAACCCACTGAGCCACCCAAGTGCCCCAGCAATGTTCAACTTTTTAAATATTTGAGAAATTAGAAATATTTTACAAATGTAACCCATTCCATTATTAGGTAAGTCTTACATTTGTACTGTTTCAAAAGTAAATGTCAAGGAACTCTGTGTTTGAAATTCTAATTCTTATCCATCTCACAAGTAGAAATATGTCCAACAGAAGTGAATCAGCAAACAGGACTTATCAACTGAAAGGCACGATTCGGAACCACAGAAGTCCCATTGTCAAGGTGATCTGACTTCATGAGATTGATGTTCTACTATGCCTGCCTGTTCCCAGTAATATTCAATTACCTATATCATCAGACCTGGATGTGATATTTAAACATCTCACCATCCTTATTATTTACATAGTTTTGGCAAGATTCTCTGTCTGAAAATAAGTAAAAACAATATTAATTTGTAATCGTACTGAACTCCAATAAATTATCAGGTTATAAATGACTAAAGTGATTGCTCATTTCCTCTCACTTTTCTCTAGGGACTATAGAAATGCAGGTAATTATTAAGTCACTATTATTTACAATGATGTTAAGACATTTTATGGCATAGTAAATATCATTTAAAATTCCATTTAGAAAACATATTAATTCTAAACACATAAATATAATTTTTATTTTATCATTTTATTTTAATTCTAATTAAGTAAATATTACCTAATATTGAGGTAATTGGTTGTATGGAGTACAAAGACAGTAGTGGTAAAGCCCTTAGAGTTCACATAAAACAAATCTTATGAAAACTGATTAAAGCTGACAAATTACCAACAGAAGAAATAAACTTAATTTTTTCAACAAACTAGAAATAAAGACTAAAGGAAAATCAACAAAATTAAAATTCCTATGACTTATCGCTGGATAGAATCTTTCTAAGCCTACTACGGAATGTGAATTTAACACGTAGTGCCCCATAAAAAAAAAATGCTCATACTCCGAGATTCAAAACCACTGTATTTCTTCTGGTAGCAACAACAACAACAACAAACCTACAAGAAGTGGAGAAAATGCATAGAGGAGATAACCCGATAGGCACTTTGGTGTGTACAAACTAGTTCATACAATGGAAAGGTAAATTGATATCTCTCTCAGTCTCTATCTTTTTCTCCCCTTCTCCTCACCACCAGACTCCTCATGGAGAAAGCATTCTTTCCTAAAATTTGCAGAGAAATGAATGGAAGAATATTTTTAAAGGTATTACTCACTCTTTCAAAATCCCACTAACAAAAACAAAAATAAGCTAAACTCTCTTTTTAACAAATAAGTATACACACAGTGACTATTACCATACTTTTGAGCTCCCTGAAACAGAAGAATCTAGGCTTGAGTGAGGACATACCCTGAGGACAAGTGTAAAATAGTCAGTCTTCAAGCAGAAAGCACATGACCCTAAATTTGGGTGTCATGATCCAAAAAGTCTTAGACCCAAGCTACGGACATAATGAAGTGACTGAAGAAGAACCCAACCTGATAATAAAGCGACTCACACGAACACTAAACGATGTCAGAGTATGTGGGCTACAGGCAGCACAGCTAGACTCACACTCTTCCTAACTTCTTTTTTTTTTTTTTAGACATTCTTTTTTTTTTTAAAGATTCTATTATTTATTTGACAGAGAGAAACACAGCCAGAGAGGGAACACAAGCAGGGGGAGTGAGAGAGGGAGAAGCAGGCTTCCCACCGAGCAGGGAGCCCGATGTGGGGCTCCATCCTGGGTCTCCGGGAACATGACCTGAGCCGAAGGCAGTTGCTTAACCAACTGAGCCACCCAGGGGCCCCTCTTCCTAACTTCTTACCTGCTCTCCAGGTACCGGGTGGTGCAGGGGGTGGAGGCAGAGTGAAGACACAGCTCAGGGGATCCTCTGCCCATGGCCATTACATAAACAAGAAGGAAATAATCACAAAGCACATAATCTGGATACGGACTTGTATTCAAAATACATGAGGAACTCCTTCTGCTCAATAACTAGAAGACATCCAACCCAACTGTACTCTAAAAGTGCTTTTAAAGAATTTCATCAGGGTCCTGGGTGGCTCAGTCGGTTAAGACTCTGCCTTCAGATTCCCCAGGGATCGAGCCCCACATCAAGCTCCCTGCTCAGCTGGGTGTCTGCTTCTCCCTCTACCTCTTCACACCTGCCTGTGATCTCTCTCTCATTCATGCTCTATCTCTCTTAAATAAACAAATCTTTAAATAAAATAAAATAAAGAATTTCATTACTGTTAGTCATTAAGGAAGTGAATATTAACACCACAAGGAGATATTATTTTACATGCACCAGAGTGGCAAGAGTACAAAAGAAAGAAAATAACAAAATGGACAAGAATGGGAATCAGGGAAACACTCATGTATTGCTGGTAGGAACAGCAAGTGCTGCAGCCACTTTGGAAGAGTTTGAAATTTTCTGAAAACTTGAACTTGTATTTGCATAAACTCCAACAATTACACTCTTAGGAATCTACCCAAGAAAAATAAAAACATACACACCCACAATGATTTATATGTATAAATAATTATAAAATAGTTATTCATAATATTTCCAAAGTGGAAATGATACAAATGTCCATTGGCTGACAAATGGATAAACACACTGTGATATATTCAAGCAATGGAATAATATTAAGCAAGAAAAAGGAATACACGATGAGTTATAAGCTACATCATAGATGTACCTAAGTACACTATGTTAACTCACAGGAAAGAAAACTTTCTGTAAAGTTTTAGGCTTGCCGGGCACATAAAATCTCTGTAACATTTTTTTTTTCTTTTCTTTCTTCCAACAACCCTTTAAAAGGTAAAAATTCTTAGCTTCCAGGCAATGGGCTTTATTTGGCCCACGGGCCTCAGTGAAAGAAGCCACATATGAACAAGCACGAAGTTCAAAGGAATATCTCTAGTGTGCTACCTTTTGTATAAGAAAAAAGTGAGATAAGAAATTCACCTGTATATGCTCATTTGTGGAAAAAAAAAGAAAAAGAAAAAAGAAACACAGGGAGGATGAATCTGTACTCAATGGGATTGGTTCTCTGCAGGGAGCTTGGGACAATGGGTAAAAAGGATTAGACAGGGACCCTGTTTTGAGACTATCTTCCTATAGAGTTCTAACTTTTAGAATCATGCCAATGTTTCTGCACAAAAATCAAATCAAACCAACAATGAAAGCGGGAAACAGGTGGAATACAAATACAAAAAAATAAATTTTACCGTATTTAAAATGAGTACAGAACTATGCTAACAGAGAGAAAAGACTAGACCAAGTATATTCTGAAAACTATAGCTGCCCTGAGGCTAACAACAAAATGAATTATAAAAAAATATGCAGTTTTTCCGCGTATTGGAAAAAATTTTTTCAAGTTCAAAAATTTAGTCATTTATAAAACATGTTAAGATTATTTTCAAAGGACCTTTCACCCTGCCACACTGTTGGTGGGAATGCCAGCTGGCACAGCCACTCTGGAAGATAGGATGGAGGTTCCTCAAAAAGTTGAAACTAGAGATGCACTATGACCCAGCAATTGTGCTGCCAGGTATTTACCCCAAAGATACAAATGTGGTGATCTGAAGGGGCACGTGCACCTGAATATTTATAGCAGCAATGTCCACAATAGCCAAACTATGGAAAGAGCTTAGATGTCCATCAACAGATGAATGAATAAAGAAGATGTGGTATATTAATGGAATATTGTGCAGCCACCAAAAAACCAAAATCTTGCCATTTGCAATGACATGGATGGAACTAGAGGGTATTATGCTGAGCAAAATAAGTCAGTCAGAGGAAGACAATTATCATATGATCTCACTAATATGAGTAATTTGAGAAACAAGACAGAGCATTATGGGGGGAGGGGAAAATGAGACAAGATGAAAGCAGAGAAAGAGACAAACCATAAGAGACTCTTAATCTGAGGAAGCAAACTGAGGGTTGCTGGAGGGGAGGAAAGTAGAGGAGGGATGAGGTGGCTGGGGGATGGACAATGGGGAGTGCCTTGAATTGTGTAAGACTGATGAATCACTGGGGCACCTGGGTGGCTCAGTTGGTTAAGCAACTGCCTTTGGCTCAGGTCATGATCCCGGAGATCTGGGATCGATTCGCACATTGAGCTCCCTGCTCGGTGGGAAGCCTGCTTCTCCCTCTCTCACTCCCCCTACTTGTGTTCCCTCTCTAGCTATGTTTCTCTCTGTCAAATAAATAAAATCTTAAAAAAAAAAGAAAAGACTGATGAATCACAGACCTGTACCCCTGAAACAAATAATAATTATATGTTAGTTTTAAAAAGTTCTTAAAAGACCTCAAATAACTAAAAAAGAAAGAGAAAGAAAGAAAGAAAGAAAGAAAGAAAGAAAGAAAGAAAGAAAGAAAGAAAGAAAGAAAGAAAAGTAGATAGAATTGTGAGGTAATCAGAAAGTCATATTATCTGTACCCCCCAATTTTTTTTTTCCATCTGTGAAATCATAAGTTTAGAATAAAGGTCTCAGTGCCTCTTTTTCTAAAGGTCTATCCTGTGTAGAGATAATGAATTATGTAATACACTACATAAAAATCTCTTAATTTGTGGTACAGGCAGTTGTCAAGTTTTTGTGATAGTTTGAGAAAGAAATAGTAATAGATACATTAAGTAACACAGTTATTTAAATTTATCATCTATTTTCCTCTTTTTCTCTTTTTTTTCTTCTAATAGGTCTTCTGTCACATGTCTTGGAGCCAGAGAAGATGGCATGGTACTAATTGAAGGGTTGGAGTAGGTCAAGACTAGAAGTGACATTCACTTCTGCTTATCAGAATTTGAGCCCTAGAAAATTTACAGAAACTCTCAGATCCTCAGTTTCCTCTCTCTGAATTAAAACAATCAATCTTCTAGGTTAGAAGCTGTGAACATTAAGTTCCATAATTTCAAGCACCGAAAATAAATCAAAGTTTCTTATTGGCGTTTGGAAAATGAAAATCATTTTTATTTGTTTGTATTTGGGAGTGAGTAGATTGCCTTTGGCAACTCCTAATGTGCCCAGTGAAGGGACAGACAGACTAAGGGATTCTGTACAATTAATTCCAAGGTCAGAAACACAAAAGGAGAAGCTGTCTCCTTCTAAGTAGAAGTACCCTCTCTTGGATCTGCCAGGAGGGTAAAGAACAAAACAAAACATTTGGGACAAAAGAGGATGTGGGCAGTAACAGAAATACTGAGAAGAGAAAGTGTCTTTAAAAGTGAAAAATCTGTTGTGCAACTAAGAGAGAAAGCGATGTCATGGGATAAAGTAATGAAAATTTCTTTAAGCCAACAAATGATAAATTGCCATAAGAGCTTTTTAGCTACGACACTAGGTTTAATCATGTTGGGAACTAAAAGGATCCCAAATGCATAAAATTTTCCTTAACCAAAACAAAATTACACCATCAAATGTGAATGCTCCTTACGCAAGACAGTGCAAACCGGAATATTTATGAGACTCCATTTGTAAATGACACAATGTGAGTGCTGGAAACGTGACTAAATATGCAGTTCAAAAAAATAAAAAGGCCAAGTAGACATTTTATTCTTGGGAACTCGGGAGAATTCTGAGGCATCTACGTGCTCTGTACAGCCTAGGGAAATGAGAAATGCCATTTTTGGAAGGATAGAAATGTTATAGTTCAGGATCTATGTGACTAATTTTTTTTTTCCATCTGTGAAATCATAAGTTTAGAATAAAGGTCTCAGTCCCTCTTTTTCTAAAGGTCTATCCTGTGTAGAGATAATGAATTATGTAATACACTACATAAAAATAAATCAATTTTTTTAAGCTTTTATTTATTTGACAGAGAGAAACACAGCCAGAGAGGGAACACAAGCAGGGGGAGTGAGAGAGGGAGAAGCAGGCTTCCTGCCGAGCAGGGAGCCCGATGCAGGGCTCGATCCAGGGTCTCCGGGATCATGACCTGAGCCAAAGGCAGTCGTTTAACCAACTGAGCCACCCAGGCACCTCTCAAATTGATTTTAACAATATTTAAAATAAATTTACCATAAGAAATAGATAATAAAATGAATGGACTCCTCAAGAGATCATCCTCAACAGATAGTATGATCACGTTAAAATAATAGAAAAGGATTTTGGAAAGATACATACCTAGATGCTAACTATTACGTCCATGAAGGGGGATCCTTAGTGATATTTTATTCACACTTCGTTCTTCTGTGTTTCCACAGGTTTATTGTGTACTGAAATACGTAGATTCATCCTTTACTAAGATCTATCATTACTTGTGATATATAATGTTGATTACAATACATTTAGGGAGATTTAATAATGACATAAAGCAATGGATATGGAAAACCTCGTACACCCCAATATTAAGTGTAGACATACAATACAAGAGGTTCTTCTTCTCCCACTTGAAACTGATTATAGCTCTTTGTGCCTCATTAGCAACTCCCTCAAGGCTTTCAATTCAGTCTTACATATACCTTCAGTTTCCATCACTTGCCCCTACACACAGTCCTGCTCGATCACCAAATGTGTGCTCTAAAGGGTTCTGTCCTCCAGCATCTCTCACTTGTCATACCCTTGGATCTGGTCTTTGCCCTGACAAGATGAACTATCCTCTGATGCATTATTCCACTTCTAAGAGGTACTCTGAAAATGACCTATCTAATCTTCTTTTATTGTTTCATAGTATGCAGGAAGATAAACTAATACCCTAAACTCAAAATAAGCTACACACATAGTAAAAACCCAGGGAAAATGGAGTCTATTTGTCAGTTTGTGCTTAGCCATCTCAGTGAGTCGTAGCTTACCAGGTGGATGTTTGGTCCTGTAGCTATAGCAGTGTAAATACTCCAAATCCCTGCAATGGCTCTGTGAGGACTTACCATATCTCTGCAGAATTGCAGGAAAAATCTACCGCTGGGACCAAGGACGGTAAAGAAGGAGGCAAGATTTTTGTTTCATCTCTCTAGTGCTTGCCCCATTTGCTACTCTCCAAAGACCCTTAGAGGATTATGATAAGATTACTTGTTGAATAAACTTTTTATTTACAGTCTTGAAAATTATTTTTCAGGGAACCTGGGTGGCTCAGTCGTTAAGCATCTGCCTTCAGCGCAGGTCATGATCTCGGAGTCGCAGGATTGAGTCCCGCATCGGGCTCCCTGCTTGGTGGAAAGCCTGCTTCTTCCTCTCTCACTCTCCCTGCTTGTGTTCCCTCTCTGGCTGTGTTTCTCTCTGTCAAATAAATAAATAAAATCTTTTTAAAAAAAAAAGAAAATTATTTTTCACTTCTGATGTCACTTTTGTATATTCCAAATGATTTGTTGTGTTTACACAATGTGTTTTGATAAATGCTTAAAACACTAGCCATGTAAAACATTATTTTTAGTAGGTAGTTCCCTGATTAGCCTATATTTTATTGGTTTATGGAAACTGGTCTCCATTCACTACACACCTGTGGGGCCAAATCACGTTCTATGTTAGCTATTTTTTATCTACTATGCACCGTTGGATGAAACCCTTACAAGCTGTCTGATGGTTTCCATTTTGTTCTCAGCTTCATGCTGGGGACAGCCTTTCCACAAACCCCTCACCCCCACCACCACTACCAAGGACTGGTCACGTGGTCAACAGGTACGGCTGGCAGGCCTCTCTGCAAGGCTCCTGAAGTCCTCTGTGACAGTCCTCCTAGCTCATCGGTCACCAGAGGCCAATGGACACAGTGAAGGGCCAGGAGACCCCAGGGAGAGGCAGAGCCTGCGGAGTGAAGGATCCTCCATGCTTCCTGCCAACCTACCCACCTCTGAGCTACAGGTAAGACACTTGTCCCACTGGACACTGAGATTTGGAAGTTCTATGTTATGGCACTTAGCATATTCTACAGATATGTCTTCTGCCAGTGGTGGTGTAAGATGAGACAGGAGTTGTGTGTCGCTTAACTAATATGCTCAAGGCATGCGGTCCCATAAACCAGAAGCTCATGTGTCAACCTGCACTTTTAATGATATCATGGGCAACAAGCCGCTATAATCAAATATGAGCTGTTCCATTTCTGATTCCATTTACATAATATAAACCACATGGGGTAGAGAGGTTATATCTGGAGCAGGAGAGGATGATGAGGTTTTTTTTTGAAAAAACAAATTGCACATAAAAAGTATAATCAGGATTAGATTTGCTCACAGAACAAAAAGGTCTTTTCGGCGGGAGTGTGGCGTTAGAGGTCTGAAGGAAATCGAGGTTTGCTCTCTGCCGCTCTTTCGGTCCTACGCTGGCGTCCTCTTTTTATTTCCTTTAGAGGCTTAGGAGAATTCATAATTTATTATTATTTTCATTTAAAGTTCAGTGCCTGTTTTCAAAAATACATTACTTATGGTAATTTGTGCTGCACTCTAAAGAGCAATAGAAGACATACAGTATTCTAAATAAATATATAATCCAGGATGCTTTAAAAGTTAACAGGTGTTTGCTTGTTTGTAAATAGTCCCCGAGTGTCCCATAGGGACTCTGTGCCTTACCCAGTGCCTGGTCACACCTGTGCACACGTATATATGCAGCGATAATCACTAAATAACAAGCTGGCCTCTCAGGCTGCTGATTTAGTGCTGAGCCTGTGTCGCTCCAGAGGTCTTTGCGCCGCTTTCTCTTACTCTAATGAAAACGACAAACAACAGAGTAGAAGATTTAAAGGTGGGACCTTAGGGCACAGTATGACCTGTGACAGGTGTTTCCGTCTCCTCATGGAAGCTCTCTGAATTACTTGCAGAGAAAGGAAGAATAACATTTTGCAGGATGCAGACGAGGCTGTTCTTCAGCACACTGATCTCCAACGTTGTAACACTTACCATTCCCCACACTTCCCAGCAAGGGTTCATTTTTGTTATTGACTGTTTTGAGAACATTAAATCTATCAAAATGTACTTAACCATCAGCAGCTAGAGTGGTGGCTGGTCTCGGAGGACCCAGGGGGCTGTGGGGCATCGGGCTATTCCAGCCTGGCCCCCCCTTGGTGGGAAGGGGTCGGAAACATCATGGGCAGTTTCAAAGCCCCCACATGTTATAGGTCTGCTTGTACTTAAGATGTAAAAAACCACAAGAGAAGATCACTTCCACCCGAAAAAGGGAAAGAATCATTTGTTCAGATTCGGTCAGAGTGAAGTTCATGAGGTGAAGGTGAACTGGTTCTGAAGGTGATGCCAGCCCCTCTGAGGAGAGACGGGTCCCGTGGAATTGTCTCACCTTCGGCAGAGCATTGGTGGGAGAGCTGCACCCGTAAGACCCGGTGAGAAAAAATCAAATGAAATTTTAATGAATTCTTAAAGGACAAATGTGGGTGAGCATAAAAGTTTATGATCCCTGAGAGCCTCTGATGACAGAAGGGGTCTGCCCCTGCTTGCCACTCTTTTCCATGTGGCTCTAACAGGTTTTTTTGTTTTTTTTTTAAGATTTTATTTATTTGACAGAGAGAAACATAGCTAGAGGGGAACACAAGCAGGGGGAGTGAGAGAGGGAGAAGCAGGCCTCCCGCCGAGCAGGAAGCCCGATATGGGGCTCGATCCCAGGTCTCCGGGATCATGACCTGAGCCGAAGGCAGTCGCTTAACCAACTGAGCCACCCAGGTGCCGCCTCTAACAGGTTTTTATCAGAAAGATAAGATGAGAGATCTAAGAGACAAAAATGAGTAGTCATATAAAAGATTTCAATAATATTCTCAAACCACTGGCCCTAATTAAAAATTTTAGAGCAGGGGCGCCTGGGTGGCTCAGTTGGTTAAGCAACTGTCTTCGGCTCAGGTCATGATCCCGGAGACCCGGGGTCGAGTCCCACATCGGGCTCCCTGCCCAGCGGGAAGCCTGCTTCTCCCTCTCTCACTCCTCCTGCTTGTGTTCCCTCTCTGGCTGTGTTTCTGTCAAATAAATAAAACCTTTACAAAAATAAAATAAAATAAAATTTTAGAGCAATCCACACAAACCATAGCTGAATGAGATTATTTTCAAGTGCACATGAAATATTCACCAACATTGAGTATGTTGTGGGCCAGAAAACAATTCTCAAAAAATTAAAAATGGTTAATATACTACAAAGGGTGCCATTGGGCACAATAGTATAAATACATAAATTAGTAACAAAAATACTTTTAATTTCCTCAAATATTATAACATTAAGAAAGATATTTCTAAGCCTAAATTTCAAGAAATAACCCATAAGAAAAATTAGCAAATAGTTTACAGTGGATGCAAATGAAAATATTAGTATATCAAAATACATAAACTTCAGCTAAAGTAGTGTTCAGATGCTTGTAGCTTTAAATGCCTGTCCTGGAGGAGAGGGACATTCTCAATGAATAGTGTAAGCTTAAACTTCAAGAAGTTTTTTGTTTGTTTGTTTGTTTGTTTGAGTTTTTAAAATTTATTTATTTGCGAGAGAGAGTGAGCAAGTTAGAGAGGATCAGGGGAGGGGCAGAGGGAGAGGGAGAAACAGACTCTTTGCTGAGCAGGCAGCCTGTCCTGGGGCTCCATCCTGGGACTCCAGGATCATGACCTGACCTGAAGGCAGACACTTAACTGATTGAGCCACCCAGGCGCCCTTAAACTTCAAGAAATTAATAATGAAAAGCAAAATAGGTCCAAAGTGAGCAAAAGGAGGGTGTGGTAGATAGAATAGTAAAATAGGTCCCCGATGGCTCATGCCACTGTCTATACCTGCCCCACGAGTGTGGACTGAACATGTAACTTGCTCCTCACTCATACAACATGATATAGGTGGTGAGATATCATGCCTGGGATTATGTTATCTTCTCTGGAAAAGGTGAAGATTTTGTGGAATAACTAACATATCTGATTAGACAGTTTTAATGTAATGAAAAAGATTATCCTGGTAAGCCTGACTGAACCAGGCAAACCCTTGAAAAGAGGGTCTAGAATTCAGAGACTCTCTCTGGTTTACCTTGAAAAGGCGAGCAGCCGTTGTGAACTGACCCAGGAGAGGGGTAACTTCCAGTTGCTGAGGATCCAAGTCCTGCAATCACAGGAAATGAATTCTTCCAACAACCTGAATATGTGTGGAAAAGGGTACTGAACTATAGCTGAGAAAACAGCCTGCCTGCCATCTTGATTGCAGTGTTGTGTATCCTGGATGGAGGATTCAGCTAGGCTCTACCGATAGCCCTGCCCCCAGCGATGTGTGAGTGTGACAGCTTTGCCACTTCCCCAGGAACACATAAACTTATCTGAGCATTCATAATTGCTGCTGGGAGTGGAAGATGGTGTAGCCATTGTGTGAAACAGCTTTACAATTTCTTAAAATGTTAAACCAAAATGTACCCCATAACTTGTCCCAATAATTCCACTTCTATGAATTCACCCAAAAGAAATGCAAAACACATGCCCACACAAAGACTTATGTATAGATGTTTGCAGAAACTTTATTCACAACAACCAAAAAGTGAAAGCAATCCAAATGTTCATAAATTAGCCAATGGATAAATACAACTTGGCATATCTATAAATGGAATACAATTCAGCAATAGAAAAGAATGAGCTAGTGATACAAACAACATGGATGAATCTCAAGGTAATTATGCTAAATGAAAGAAGCCAGATGACCAGAGTGCACATAGTTATACCCCATTTATATAAACTATAGAGGATGAAAACTAATCTAGGGTGACAGAAAATGGATCTCTTTTTGTCTGGAGCTGAGGAGGTGGTAGGGAGACTTATTTTAATTTGAGGCTGTTTTTATAGTGCATACATATATCAAAATATAGCAAATTTAAACCTTGAAATACTACAATTTAACATACTCCAATCACACCTCTAAAAAACAGTAGAAACATGAATTAATTTAAAAAAATTTATTCCATATATGACATGCCATACATGAATAAGCAAATATTAGTACTGAAGAATGAAAAAAAATGGTCTTGAACCACAGAAACAGTGATATAATAAATATACATTGTTTTATGCCACTAAATGCATTTACTTAGGAAACATTAAAATAATAGAGGACATAAATGAAACTGAAGGTGGTTTGACAATAGGTTTCCACCTAGATGAATTATAAGAAAAGGAGAAGAGATACAAATTAAACATGGATTATATGAACAGTGGAACTTTAATGTAGATCTCAAAGTAAATGGAAAATAAGTATATATTAAGAATCTTGGGCGCCTGGGTGGCTCAGTGGGTTAAAGCCTCTGCCTTCAGCTCAGGCCATGATCTCAGGGTCCTGGGATCAAGGCCCATGTCGGGCTCTCTACTTAGTGGGGAGCCTGTTCCTCTGCTCTCTCTGCCTGCCTCTCTGCCTACTTGTGATCTCTCTCTGTGCCAAATAAATAAATAAATTTTTTTTAAAAAAAGAATCTTATGCCCATACATTTGATAATTTGGGTAAAAACAAATTTATAAGTTAAGATCTCCTAATTCCAGTCATGAAGAAATAAACTGAGTAGTTTCATACCTTCTAAATATATTCAATTTGTAGTTTAATTTCTTCCACAAAGAAAACTCCAGGTTCAAATGGTTTCAATGGTGAAATCAATAAACATCTAAAGACAAACAATGCCAATTCTGCAATAATTATCTAGAAAATTGAGGAGAAAACATTTACCAACTCATTTTGTAGAGTTACTCTGATATCAGAACATGGCAAAGCTATTACAGTAAAGAGAAAACTACAATTTTTCTCCATGAAACAATATTCTTAGGAGAATATTAGCAACATAGAGCCATATATGTGTAGTATGTGTGTGTACATTGTTTATATATGTGTTTTTATGCACATAAACATATCATATGATGAGCATGGTTACATCATGCAGTTATATCCTGAGCCAGAAGAGGTTTTTTTTTTTTTTTTTTAAGATTTTATTTACTTATTTGAGAGAAAAAGAGCATGCAAAGGGAGAGGCCGAAGGAGAAGCAGACTCCCCACTGAGCAGGAAGCCTGATGTGGGACTCGATCCTAGGACTCCAGGATCATTACCTGAGCCAAAGGCAGTTGCTTAACCAACTGAGCCATCCAGATGCCCCTGAGCAAAAAGACTTTACTAGAACAGTTAAGATTGGTTTGACAGGCGAAAATTAATCAATGTGATTCACTATAGTAATAGACTAGAAAGAAAAAATTATATGATATTCTTAATGTAGCGAGAAAAAAAATCTGAAAAAATTCAACCTCTGTTAGATGGAAAAAAAATTAAAAACATTAGAAACCAAAAAACGGAAATTTCATTAACTTAATAGAAAACCGTCTTTTAAAATCATAGAGCTGGCATCATGCTAACTGATGAAGGAAGAAAGCTTTTTTTTTTAAGTTTTTATTTATTTATTTGATAGAGAGAAACGCAGCTAGGAGAGGGAGCACAAGCAGGGGGAGTGAGAGAAGGAGAAGCAGGCTTCCCTCTGAGCAGGAAGCCTGATGCTGGGCTTGATCCTGGGACTCTGGAACCATGACCTGAGCTGATGGCAAACACTTATCCACTGAGCGACCTAGGGGCCCCTAAAGCTTTCTTCCTAAGATAAGAAACAGGGAAAGAATACTTACTCATTTTTACTCTACATGCTGTCGGAAGTCTTAGTGAAACAGGATAAAATAAAAAAACAAAAAAAAAGTTATATATATTGGAAAGGGTTCACAAGCATGATAGCCTATGTAAACAAGTCTAAGATAGCCATAAAAATGCTACTGTAACTATTAAGTAAGTTAAGGAAATTTGACAACACACAAAATCAAATATATTCTACATACTAACAGCAAATGATAGAAAATTTGAATTCTAAAATAATGAATTTACTATAATATCAACAAATTGGAAATACTTAGACATAAATATTAAAAAAAAGAAAAATTGCCCAATGACAACTAATTTTTTTTTGCTAAGAGGAATTAAATGGAGAGATACACACCACATTCATGAACTGTAAGACTCGATATTTTGAAAATACCATATACCTCCAAATAGACATAGGGTTCCAAAATAATTCCAATTAAATTTCAGCATATTTTATAAAGTATAACAATATGATTCAAAAATTTTTATGGACATATAAAATACCTAGAAGTTCCAGAACACTTCTGTAAAGAAAAATAAAGGAACTATCTGATTTCAAGACTTAACACAAAATTACTACGTGTAATACATTGAAATGTTAAAGTCCCAATAGACTCATAGATAAGTAGAAAGGAATAGAGTCTAGAAATAGAACTGTACATTTGTGATCAATTTATTTTTTTAATCTGCAAAATTAATTCAATGGAAAAAGGGTAGTGGGTAGTGCTTTTATCAAATGGCACTGGGACAACTGCATATCCATAACCAACTAAAAGAAAATGAACATAATCCTTTAATTTGAAGTTTTACAATAAATTATCTCAAAAGAGATTGTAGTCCTAATGGTAAAAGAGCTATAAAAATGTGAAAAACATAGGGGAAAATCTTTGGGAATGAGATAGAAAGACTTCAAAATGATTCCACAAGATATAAAGTCCTGTATATATGCACTTTCTAAATTGATTAAACACTAATCTAAGAGGTGCTGTGAAGAGATTATGAACTTATAACAAATATCCTGGATCTTATCGACTTAAAATATGAAAATTATCCTGAGTGGATTTGAACTAATCAAGTGAGCCTTTAACAGAGCCTGGCTTCTTCCTGGATAAATAGATTTAAAGCATGGAAGAGATTTGATGTAAAGAGGATTCCCTGAAGCTGACTTTGGAAACAGAGGGCATCAGCAGCAGGAAATTTGGGCAACCTCTAGAAACTTAGAGTGGTCACTAGCAGACAGCAATAAGGAAATGGGGCATTCAGTCCTATAACTAAAAAGAATTGAATTCTGCCACAAACATGGGAGCCTAGAAGAAAACCACCAGTTCCAGATAAGAACACAGACTAATACTTCAATTTTTTAAATGATTTTATTTATTGATTTGAGAGAGAGAGGGAGAGAGGTATACTCCCCACTAAGTAGAGAGCCCAACGTGGGGCTCGATCTCAGGATCCCAAGATCATGACCCGACCTAAAGGCAGATGGTCAACCAACTGAGCCACCCAGACACCCGCCTTGAAAAAAATCAAGTCTTGTGAGATCCTGAGCTGAGAACCAGGACAAAATGTGCCTTTACTTTTAACTTACCTCACTTATAAATGTTGTTGTTCCAAACTGCTAAGTTTGTGGCAAGTTGTTGTTCAACAATAGAAAACTAAGTCAAAGACCTTTGGCTGGCAAGAATTTCTTAGGATACAAAACACAAAAATCACCAAAAAATGCTGTATTGCATTTCATCAAAGTCAAATACTTCTGCCACTGAAGACACTTAAGAAAATCAAAAGACAAACCACAGCTTGGAATATACATTGGCAAATTCATATCTAATAAAAATTGTTATATTAATATAGGAACATTTAATATCCAATAAGTTAATACACAACACATTAAAAAATGAACAAAGTTTTTGAAAAAACACTTCACCAAAGAAGGCATGAGAATAACCAGTAAGCACATTAAAAACTGACCAATATGGGCGCCTGGGTGGCTCAGTTGGTTGAGCGACTGCTTTCGGCTCAGGTCATGATCCTGGAGACCCCGGATCAAGTCCCACATCAGGATTCCTGCTTGGTAGGAAGCCTGCTTCTCCCTCTCTCAGTCCCTCTGCTTGTGTTCCCTCTCTAGCTGTGTTTCCTCTCTGTCAAATAAATAAACAAAATCTTTAAAAAAAAAAACCTGACCAATATCATTAATTATCATATAAATTCAAATCAAAACAACCACTAGGTAAACCTCCAGTAGAATGCTAATTTATTTTTATATTAAAAAACACACATTAAAAATATTCAATACCATAATAAAATTTTACTTAAGTATCAAATGTTGATCCTCCAAGAACATAAGATGAAAAAACAGTGAGATGGTATGACTATTTTATGCTTTTTGAAAATCTCATGTTTTTTTGTAATATGGCCAAAGATTCCTGGGTTGGAGTGTCCTTCTCTGCAGGTCAATTTTGGATCAGGGATCCTATTTGTGTGTTGTTTCTGTTTCATACCATGTGAGGCAAATATGAAGGTCAAAACTCAAAGTAATTTCTCAAAGTAAGTATGTACAGATATTCATGAAATATATATTCATACAAATATGCTCACCAGAAACATTTGTAGCATCATACATGACTGGTAGATCGTACATAATGTAGAGATGGAAGAGATGTCTATATTTTAGCAATACAGATAACTTCATGTTAATATTAGCTATCCCTGCTGTGGCTCCCCTAAACTCAGCTTCTATTCCATGAGTATTGCGAAGGAATAGGAATTTAAAGTCTGCTGTTGAAATAATTTATCATAAGAAACTCTTGGAGAGTGGTTACTCGCGAAGGGAAATTAGTGTTTTGGGTCCTGAGTCACTGAGCAGGGCAAATACTCTCTTACCTTTATTCCCACCTGCAGTTTGCTAGATCTTTGGGGACTATTAGAGAAACTAACTTTTCTGTAGAGTTTTGTCTGATTAGGGAGGAATACATAAGGAAAGGTTTCACAAAGAAATGATTTGAGGAAGTTCCTTTTTAGTAGGATTTAAACAGATGGGAGAATGGATTGAAAGACATCTTTGCAATCGCAGAGAGTAAGGAAAGGAGGCTTTAGAACTGAGAACTTGGCAGGGCATGAATGTAGGTGGAGACACCAGATATGTCTGGGAAGAGTAGGTGTGGTGATGGCAGCCAAAGAGGTTGGTATTCTGAAGGAGATTATGGAAAGCCCAGCTTTATAGGCAAACCAAGAATGAACTTTATCCTGAAGGCAGTGGAGGACTATTAGAAATGTTTTGAGTTGGTCGGTGGTTTGACACTCTAGTTTTGCAAAGTAAAATCATTTAACAATGCTTGTACTGAGTAACGGTCTCACGTGACATTGTCAAAGCCATGTTCAAATTCATTTGTAACTGCCGGTGTTTGGGCCACAAAAGAGCACTTCTAATCTGATGATATACATTCCTCTCCATCTTTGCTCATCATTTAAGTGCACTTGCCTTTTGATATATCCTCAAAAGATGTAATTAATTTAAGTAAGGCAAGATTCTAAATAAGGCAAATAATAGTATTGTGTAAATGTGTGAAGTGCGTAGTTCAGTAGCGTTAAGTACATGCACAATGTTATGAAACAGATCTCCAGATCATTTTCATTTGCAAAACTGAGATTTTATACTCATTAAACAAAAATTCCTTTTTTCCTACCAGCTCCTAGTCCCTGATAACCACATTCTGCTTTATGCTTCTATGAATTTGGTTACTTTCGATAACTCATATAGGTGGAATTATGCAGTAAATGCCTTTTTGTGACTGGCTTTTTTCTCAGAATTTTGTGGGTGTTGTTAAATCTACTAATTTTTATAAAAGTTTATTTGATTTGATTTTAGGCTTCCAACAAAAGAGTCATGTGACATCAAATAATAAGAAATATTTCATTTCTATATTTGATAATAACATTTATTTTAGGAAAGCTTACTTAGTTGTAGCAGATGAAGTCCCATTATAAAATAAAGATAATATAAAATGTTTCAGTGATATTTTTCCTATTGTAGATTTAATAGCTTAGTGATTAAATCAAAAATATTTATCAGGTTTCTGCGTACCATAGGCACTGTTTTATGCTCTGAGGATATAACTATGGCTACAGAAATAAATATTTGCTTTTATTGAGTTTACATTACAGAGGAGTGTGGTAATAATTAAGATAGAAGGTTGATAGATATCAAAGCACCAGGTAATAATGTATAGTATGAAAAGATGGTTTAAAGTTGGGTAGGCACTAAAAGAAAGAGCCAGCCAAGAAAAACTAGGGTAGAAGCAGGGCATCCCAAGGAAAGCAAAGAGTGAACATGAAGACCCTATGACCTATTAGTCTCAAACATTAATTTACCGAGGAAAACTAATAACAATGTTATTGTTAACAATATTGTCAAACAAAAATCTCTGTATTAGACTGATTAGACTCAGTGTTCTTGCCTTCATTCTAGTGGCGAAGAATTTTCCCTTGAATTGATATTATAGAGATGTCTCTATCAGTTTACAAAAATAGGGTTCAATAGCCTTTCACCTGTTCATTCTCTTTGGCCTTTGACTCACCAACTCTATTTCTTGAACTTGCTGAGCTGCAGTATTACTGAAGCAATAAAATTAGATGATACTGACGAAAGCAATGGATATGCTGAAAATCAGTATTTAAAGAGGAGGTTACATCATTATCATTTCTAGTAGCAGTAGTCTCCGTTGTAATGTTCACAGTATTAGTAGTTATAATTATATGCTATTATTTATAGATTGAAGTCTAAGTTGAAGCACATGTTAGCTTAGCATTACAGGCTTTCAAAATGGACAGGAACCCTTGAGCTGATCTAATCACATTCTTGCAAATGAGACTAGATCAGACCAATCAAGTGAATGATCACATACCATAAAGGATGTTGCATTTAGGAGAACAATCTTGGCATGAAGTCAATAGTATTCATTGTCTGCAAATGAGGGAGTGGCAGCTTATCTAGCTCTCTTACCTAGACAGGAAAGCCATAATAACAATTGAAATTGAGCCTTCTGTTTTTCCCATCTTTTACATATATCACTGGGAAGAGAATTCAACTCTCCACAGCCAAGTGTTTCCTGGGAATAGCTGGCAGATTTGCTATGCAATTCAGCATAGATACCAGCCCCTAGAGAATGTGGCAGGCAGATGAACTTGGATTCTGCTTTAATTAAATCCCTGGGGGATCCCAATTACTAGGAGGAACCACTGCTCACTTCTTTTGGGTATTTGCATATGTCATCAGGATCAAAGGCCTTTGTAGATGCAAATACCTGTACAACAAACATTACTTGTCTTTAGGGTCTCATAATCTCCCTAGAGAGTATCACAAGAATAAAGCTGGGAAAAGTACATGTGATCCTTCTAATACCTATTACTGGAATCTCACGTGCAACTTGTCTCCCTGTTTACCTTGAATGAGATTCTGTGGGAAGGGGGCTAAACACCAGTCATCTGGAATTTGGGTTATTTGGTGACACTAACCAAAAGGAAAAGGAAGAAACAAAGACAGTGCAGTTGAAAGCTTAAAGAAACTTTATTCCGGGCATTATTATTAATTAGCTCTATGAACGCAGACAAGATATTTACCCTTTTTGAACCTCAGTTTTTTTCCTTATCTGTAAAATGAATATAATCCCACCAAATTTCAAAGTTATAAATGTAAAATTTACTGCTTCGCAGATTTGATTCCAAATATAATTGGATATCTTGTACTTTTTGAAATCAGGATAAAAATAATAAAAAGCTCTGGGCAAGCTGTTTGTCCTCTGGGCTTGTCTGTCATCAGATTCATTCCTTAAACTGTCTGTGCTCTGCTCGCTCAGGTGCTCAGGTTCAGTCCCGCACTGGCGGGCCTGCTAGACTCTGCTGGGTTAGGTCAATGGGTGGCACCCTGAGAAAATTGGAGAAAAGAGGAATTCAGATAATTCTCTGTGTCCCTTTCTGTTTGAGCAGTATCACTGACAACGGCTGGTATCTTAGTGTCTCTAATGCTTTCTAAACAGACATGGCCCCTGGGCATCAGTAATACCGTCCTTCCTATCCCTCTGTTCTACATTTGGGTGGAAACGACTTTCCAATGTTGCTAATCTTGGATTACCTTAAATCATTCATTGATAAACTGTTGGGAAAGTAAAAGATTTTGTGGTCCTAATCCAGAAGAATAATAAAACACTGTGTTTCAGGATGGGGATATCTGCTAATCCTTGGTATATTAGAGCATGTACTGTAATGCACTTTCAAGCCGAGTTTAGAAGGAATGTCAGTAGCTTGAGTAGATTGAGAGGTCAAAGAAGATGGTGTGCATTAAGCTGAGATTCCTAAGGAACAGCACCCTCTGTGGGTACCTAGGAATAAGAAAATGAGATATGGAGCAAATATATGTCTTAGCCCTGACTCGAGAAAATGAAGAAAAAGGGGAAAGGGAAAAAGAAGAAAAAAAAAACTATAATTCAACTTCTAAACTTTCAAATCCTGAATAATCGTTACCTCTGTGTCCCCAAAAAATGCTAAGATGCAAATGAATCCAAGCCCTAAAGAAGCCTCAAAGACAAAGCACAGAGAACCAATGGTCCATGAAGAAAAATGCAAAACACTAGTAAACAAGCTTCAATAAATGAGAGTCAGTATATATAACTCTGATGGCTTTTTAACATGTCTAACTAAGATAAGAAGAAATGAAAGGGCCCATGATTTCCTTCTTGATACTTTTGGTTAGTGATGGACACAGAAGAAGTTCACATGAGATTTGAAAGTGTATCAGTGGATGCTTATTCTCCAAAAGTCAATTACATAGTCTTACTCATGCTTGATCATCTTCAGGCTAACTTTTGTCAGAATAGGCATAGAATATGCATATATATACATAGGCATCTATAAGCATAGAATAAAATAGGCCTATTATAGATTTGTACCAATTCCTGAACATGCTTTTTAAGTATTAAAGAAATATTCATAAAAATTACCAGGCATTAGACTACAAAGAAAACTAATACTTTTCAAAAAGAAAAAAATGCAAATAATATTTTCTTACTACAGTGAAATAAAAGCAGGAAAAAAAACACACAAAAAAGTTTTTTGTTTTTATTTTTAACCTGGAATATGTAGGGGAGAGTTTTTAAATATGTTTTCTTGTTTTGTTTGTTTGATTTTCATAGCAACCAGTGAAAAACAAGTATTTGGGTCTCACGATATCCGCCAGAGCATCCCTTCGTTGTAGCCAAATAAAATTCTTCTGCTTAGCTCTTTTACCAGTGCCTCAAAACACAGCAGTTTGGTTAAAAGAAACAAACGAACAAACAAAAGACTGTAATTTAAGAACCAGTTGAGAAAGAATCACTAGTTGTGAGTTTTAGAGACACACTTAAAAGAACCAAAGCCTATGAAGAAAATCGCTTCAGATCTTACACACAGAAAGAGCTACTGTGGAAACAAATAAAATGAGTTGAAAATGGTGAGCCTGGTGATGGGTATTAAGGAGGGCACAGACGGCATGGAACACTGGCTGTTATACTCAAACAATGAATCATGGAACTCTACATCAAAAACTAATGATGTACTGTATGGCAACTAAAATAACATAATAACAAAAAGGAATTTAAGATATTAGTTGTCATTTAGATCAGTGTCCTCTATTTTTTTTTTTTTCAGGGCCTAAGCTTATGCCAAATTTTTGCGAGCAATCCTTTTTACCAAGCTTAAAATGTCTTTTTTTGAAAAATCTGAAAGGAATATTTTGTGCATTTTATCCAACAGATTAGAACTATGTATTGGATGAGAAAGGATGAAGAAATATTCACTACCTATCATGTTAAGAGCAGACAAGAACGATGATGACTGTTACAGGAATTTGAAAAACACAAAGCAACAATTAGCTTGTAAGAACAGATCTCGTTCTCTCTGCCTGGTGGATTTGATTATGGGTGGTTTAGTGAAGACTTTCTTATCAGTTAAGGGTTCTGTTTAACATGGGACTATTCCCACATGCTGCCAATCAGCCATAAGAGCAAAGAAGTTACACAGAATGACCAGATAGTTATTAAAAACAAACCTTTAGAAGATCTTTCTGCAAACTGTCCAAATCAATACATGTATCTATTTTTATATAAACTAAAGCAGTTACCTGATGTACAGTGAAAAGGGTCAGCAGAAAAGGCTCACATATGTCTTCTTGAAAATGGAACACAGTACTTGAAAAGGAGACATCCAAAACCAATTGCCACTTGCAGCCTAATGTTGAATTATGCCATGGACATCATAAGATGGCATTGTGTTCACCAGCAAATTCATGTCTGTATTTCTCTGGAGCTAAATATGCTAAGGTTGGTGCTATTAAATTATTGTTTCAACATTTAAAAAACTGTAGATATACCTTTCCAGGTCTTATGTAGTCTGGTTGGATGCAGGTAAAAGGTGGAACATGGAATATTGTTCTTCTTAGAGAAGTAAATCATAATTTATATAAAAATTAAAGCCTTGGGGTGCCTAGGTGGCTCAGTTGGTTAAGTGACTTCCTTCGGCTCAGATCATGATCCTGGAGTTCCGCATCCAACTCCCTGCTCGGCAGGAAGCTTGCTTCTCCTTCTCTCACTCCCTCTGCTTGTGTTCCCTCTCTGACTGTGTTTCTCTCTGTCAAATAAATAAATAAAATCTTTAAAAAAAATTAAAGCCTTACCAACATCCATGAAAATAATTACAATTTCATAATTACATTTAGCTGTTTCTCAATAATCAAAGACAACCTTTCTCAATAGTAGCTTCAGGAGAGATTTAAGCTCTAACGCCTTAGATAGAATCAAACATGTGTAATGGATTAACTTCTTTTGTATGAAAAGTCTGGATCACTTATCTCCCTTACTCCCAACTTTATTGACAAATAAATTAATTTTTCCAAAAGTTATGGTTTATAGAAACAAAGATCCTTGATCTACTGGTTGAGAATAAATGGACTCATAGATTTTATTTGAAAGTCTTTAAGTACTCATCAGCACAATGAACCACAATGAAATGCCATTCAACTCTTCCCAAACCACAGACACTAGTGAATGTGGAAATAATCAGTAAATTGCATATTTGGAAATTAAATAAGCTGTGAAAATATATATAAATTGATATCAAAAGGCTTATAATTTAAAAAGTTATATAAATGTAAGTTGAAATACTATGTATAATTGAGTCATTGCTTCCATTAAAAAGTACTTAAGTCTACTAAGAATTAAAAAGTATGCCAAGTTTGAGAATTTGAGACTAAGTCTGATGTTTTCTCTTAAAGCACTCATGATTGTTTCAGAGGTAAGAATATAAAAAAATAATTACAATACTAAATACGATATGGTACAATTGAGAAAAATATAAGTGTTACAGGATTATACAAGATACAGTAAAAAAAAGTACTGTTATTAGCAGTATTAAATTGGACCTTATGAAATTGAAGATATTTGATGCTTTTGACCTAAAGAAATTGCAATTGTATGTAACTTAACCCCATATTAGTTCTCAAAGTGTTAAAATTGAGCTTGATCTTGAAAAATGATATAAGGTCAGAATTAGGTTCTACAGTAAGTGACCTAAACATTATAGTGATTTAAACAAGATAAAAAGACATTTCTCTCTCTATTAAATTGATTTTGGAAGTTGGTGATTCAGAGTTGCTCTGGGTTCTGCACCACAAATTCCTGATGGCATTGGCACCTATTAATAGTCTGATGTTTCATCTTGGTGTGACCCTCAGTTACTCTATTCTGGAAAGTGGTAGGGAAATAATAATGAAGTAGAGCGATGGAGGATGCATGCAAACTGTCACTTCAGGAGAGTGTCAAAAGGATGCCACATGCCATGAGACATACGTTGTCTAGAATCTAACCACAAAGCTATGTTTAACCTCAAGGGAGGCTGGGAAATGTAGTATTTTGAAGGCAACTATGCTCCACTTAATAATCCTATCATTCTAGGGTGCCTGACTGGCTCAGTGGGTTAAAGCCTCTGCCTTTGGCTCAGGTCATGGTCTCAGGGTCCTGGGATCAAGGCCCGCATCGGGCTCTCTGCTCAGCAGGGAGTCTGCTTCCTCCTCTCTCTCTACCTGCCTCTCTGCCTACTTGTGATCTCTTTTTTTCTGTCAAATAAATAAATAAAATCCTTAAAAATAAGAAAAAAATAATCCTATCATTCGAGTATTATAGGAGAAAAAGGAGTATAGGAACTGAGGATGAACCACTTAAGAGCAATAATCTAGTGATCTTGACTCCTCACCTCGGGCTTGAAGTCAGCGACCTGAAGATTAAGAGTCACATGCTCTTGGGAGTGAGCCAGCCAGGAAGGGCTCAGTCTTCATCAGGGTAAATAGCAGGAGTTGTATTGGAAACAACAGGAGTAGGCCAGACAGTAAAGAGCCTTATATGTTGGGCTAAGGCAATGGAATTTATATCATCTTCATTATGTAACTATTGAAGGATTATGAACTGGTGGCTAAATGAACAGATTTGCACTTTAGGAAGATCACTCTGGCTACAGTTGCAAAGAAGAATTAGAAAAGGACAAGAGATGGGGCGCCTGGGTGGCTCAGTTGGTTAAGCAACTGCCTTCGGCTCAGGTCATGATCCTAGAGTCCAGGGACTGCGCCCCACATGGGGCTCCCTGCTCAGCAGGAAGCCTGCTTCTCCCTCTCTCACTCCCCCTGCTTGTGTTCCCTCTCTGGCTGTGTTTCTCTCTGTCAAATAAATAAAATCTTAAAAAAAAAAAAAAAAAGAAAAGGACAAGAGCGAAAGAGATAATATTTGATTTCCTTGGAGGATAATGGGCTCACTTCCCAAACCCACTGCTCTTTACAAATATGGGCTAAAAGAATAAAGTAATAAAAATATAAAAGACAATAATTATCATATGCTTAATTTATTCTTTAATTGAATTTAAAAAGTTGTAACTTAAGCTTAACACAGTAAAAGTAAACAAAGTGGGTGTTATGGGTATAGAATTATGGTCTAATTTAGATTCTAATATGGAAGGTAAAAATATATATTTTTAAATTTCTAGAATTAAGTTTACAAAAATATCTAAAACCTTAAGATATCAAAATCATGCTTTTATTATATGAAATATGTTGGTGTTTAAAATCCTATTTATTTTTTAGACAGAGATTTTTATAAATATTTTGATCTGAATTTTATTTTGCAAAATAAGTAATTATTTTGAAGTCAGAATTTTAAGAAATATTACAATCTAGCTGTTTATATTTTAAGAATTTTCCCAAGTGCCCTTTTTCATTTCTTTTTAATTCCATAATAACTAGCTGAGGCAGGTCAGAAGAAAGTGTTGAAGGGGAAATGATCTAAAATTTAAAGTTATGTTGCTGATAGCTATTTGGACATTTGACTCTGTTGTTGTATCTAAAAGCCAATAGAGTGGTTCATAAAACTGATTGCAGAGCACATTTCAGAACTAATAAAACAAATTGACTATTGATGATGTGCACAGGGCAAATCCAATTACATCTCACAAAGCTTTATATTGCTCTATTTCTTCTTTAATGTTTTCTATTCATTTATTTCAATTTAAAGTTTGGGTAACAAGCCCGAACAAGATGCAATGTGGGTAGGCAGAGAGTGGCTGAAATTTAGAAATAAAAGTCACAAGTGAAATTCTGGGTCTACCTTTTGTAGCTCTGTTTCTGGATACATCATTTAAACTATCTTAGTTTGAAATTCATGGAATTGAATGTACTCTCCCTTTAAAGAATTAAATAAAATAGCATATGTACCCATTGTGTAAACTAATAATGTAATACAATAAAAACTATTATTACTGATTTAAACAATGAATAAAACATATATATCTATAAGCGAACACACACAGACACACACAGACACACACATACACACACACACACACACACACACACACACAGATTGCTTTCATGGTGCTGTCCTGTCTGACTCACTTATTTTTTCCTAATGGCATTTTGGAAGAAAAAGATGGGTTTTCTTATCATCCCTTTCCCAGAATTCCGGCACAACTCCACATGACTGTGAAGACAGTATTTTATGTTTCATTGTACCCTTGCTACCTGCTACACGATGACAAATGCGACAGGGATATGAGGGCTGCTGTTTGGAACTGAGGAATATAATTAGCAGATACATACAAAATACTTTAATGACAGCCCCCTTCTGAATGCTTACACCTGCTGGACACTAATAATGAGGTTCATCTGCCACTTGAACATTGATCAAATGTCTCAATGGGGCTTGAAAAATATGTGCTTCAGTTGTCATCACAGACCTGGCAAAACCCCACAACTGGGATCAGGGATACTGTGAAATAGTCAACATCTGCTGCTTCACCAAGCAACATTTTTTAAGTAAATTCCATAGGCTTATTTGCATCCTCTTAATTTTCTTATGCTAGCGATTTGTCTCGTCATGAAAATAATAATTACAAAACTCATTTTGAAAGCTTTAAAAAAAAAAGCTGGGTCCTTTTGATGGGCATTGTTTCTGGAACAGGAGGAAAAAAATCAGCTCATGCTTAAAGGAACTTCAAGAAATGTTCTTCAATTGGGATAGCCTCATTTTTTTTTTCTCTGATAAAATTAGAGCACTGGTGGTCCCATATACAATGATAGGTGAAGAGAAGACATTGTAAGTATCTATCTCCAATTACTGTATATTAGTAAGAAAATGGAAACAAGTAGTTGATTTTTTTCAGATTATATGAAAATAAAGTGTGATAAAAAGAGAAAACTGATATAATAAAAAATAAAATTTGAAAAGAATTTTAGAATTCATTTGACCAACAAGAATCTCTTTCATAGAACACTCTGGCCCCCCAAGACTTATGCATATATCATGTGCTTTTAAACTGTTACTTCCATATGAAGAAACAGATTCCTTTTGAGGATAAATCTAATTTTTAGAAAATACTTTCTTATATTGAGCTCACATGGATCTTCCTACAATTTCCATTCTGTAATCCAAAACTGTCATAAACTGCATTCAGTATGTCTTCTACTTAATTGTTTCAATATTCAGAGAGAGCTACCATGTACACTCACACCCAAGTCATCCTTCCCTGGCACATTCCACTTCAAGATCCTGACTTCCTTCTGACACTATTCAATTTATCATGATAATACATGTTTCCTTAGGAATTTTATTTGTTTCAAAATAAAATATGTACAAACATGTTTACAACTATTTACAAACATATTTAAATGGCCATTTCAAAGTGATTTTCTCATTTTATGTATATCCATATTCTCTGAGATAGGTATTGTTACCCTTAATTTACAAATAAGAATCAGAACAAATCTATAATTTTCTAAAAAATAGTATATAGCACTTATTGAGGTCTTACTCCAGTACCAAGCACTGTCTTTTTAAATCTTCACAAGAAATATATATTTTTTAAGATTTTATTTATTTGACAGAGAGAAATCACAAGTAGGCAGAGAGGCAGGCAGATAGAGAGGAGGAAGCAGGCTCCCTGCTGAGCAGAGAGCCTGATGCAGGCCTTAATCTCAGGACCCTGAGATCATGACCTGAGCAGAAGGCAAAGGCTTTAACCCACTGAGCCACGGAGGCATCCGTAATCTTCACAAGAAATCTTTGAATGAAGTGCTATTAATATCCTCATAATAGAGTTTGTAGAGTCAGTCATAAAGTGGTCAGGAAATGTCCCCAGTGTCACAGGTGGAAACTAGCAAAGTCACAGCCATCTGTATGGCAGTTGTGGAATTTTCAGAGAGCATCTCACGAGTGCTCATCCTCATCTGTGTCAAGTACTATATTACCCACCAGAGATGTGCAAACTAACAAAACATCGTTTCTTCAACCAAGGTGCTTTAGCATGAAAAACGAAGAGGGTATGCACATAAACAAATGCAATAAAATTTTGCTAGGACTATCATAAATTAATTCACATCTTAAGGAGTGTGGACTATGGCATAATAGAAATTGACACTCAATTTTACTTTCTGAGGATGGGCCAGCTAAGAGTTAAAAATGAACAACAACAAAAAAAACCCAAAAAACTTAACCCCTGATGTTAAGAAAGGGGTTGGTGTTATGTTTTTATGTAATCAATATAGAGGCAAGCATAGAGTTTTCTGCACAAAACTGAGGAACAGTGAACTTGATAATGTGAAGGTGAAATCACAAAGACTTTTATGTCTTCTGTGTGTTCTGTGGCTTGATGATAGGTGGAAGGACAGTGAGTGACACTAAAATTAGATAGAGGGACCCCTGGGTGACTCAGCCAGTTAAGCATCTGCCTTTGGCTCAGGTCATGATCCCAGAGTCCCAGGATCAAGCCCATTGATCATGGTCCTCTAGCTCCTTGCTCAGTGGAGAGTCTGCTTGTCTCTCTCTCTCTCTCTGCTCCTCCCTCCCCTTGTGCACTCTCTCTCTCTTTCTCTCTTGCTCACTTTCTCTCTCAAACAAATACATTAATACAAAAATAAATAAATAAATACAATCTTCAAAAAAATAAAAAATAAAACACAATCAGATGGAATACTGAGAGATACTAACCAGATATAAAGAGCCTTCTCTATGTGGGCCAAGGTTTAGAGGTTATTCATTTGGGAACCATTTAAAATATTTCAGCAAAAAAACAAGGTAATTCATTCAGTAGCATTTATTCATATACATTGAGCCCAATTTATTGAGTATAATGCATCGTGGAAAGTGCTAGGAAATCAATAATGACAAAACCAGACAAAATCTTTGAGTCATGAAAAAAATCAAAAACAAGAAAACAAGCAAACCCTTTGACTCATAGAAGTTGTTTCTGTTCAGAATTTTAATAAGATAATTTTGCAAATAGGGAAAAGATCATAATATGAGGGACAAGACTGGAGGCAAGGTTGTTAATCTGAAACTATTGAAATTCCTCAAGTAATAAATATGGGCCTGAATTTAAGCGTTATAAGTGGTGAAGAAGAAAAAGTTATATGGAGTTGAGATTTGCAGGACTGGTGACTGCTAGAAGCTGAGGTTAAGAGAGAGAAAAGCCTCCCAATTAGGTCCAAGTCTAAACACATGTTTATCTGTATTCACTTTGTTTTTCTAACTTGATTTAAAAAACATGTTGAAATAGGTGAGTAAAACTATGAAATCTCCTGAAAAATTGCCAAATATTTTATTTCTCCATGTAGATATTGATACATTAAGCCACAACATATGCTATACTTATTTCCACAGCTACAAAAAAGCATACTTCATCAAAAAAGAGGATGATACTGCTGAGTTATATATAAGTCCCCCCATACTCAAGAGGAAGAGATTACACAAGGGCAAGGATACTGAGTGGATTATAGGTGACCTTCCGAGGGTCTGCCATGGTTATCTTTCACATGAGGGGGGGCTCTAGCAGAATAGTGAGGATATCCTAAATACATTCATTTAATTTTAAGTTTCTGTACATTTACTTGTATTAGTTTCATCCATTTGTGTGATTTCAACCTTTGTCTTCTTCATATAATGTAATATTAATACATTCCAACTTAAAATCTTTCCCAAAATTCAGGCCAGTTTTTCATAGTGCCTGTTATTCATCACTGTTTGGATATTCTACCACGACCTTAATAATAACATGCAAAATCATTTTTTATTAATCTTCTATATCTGCTTTTACTTCTGTTGGATTTCCCATTCTGTTGATTCTCTCATTATCCTCAGTGATTTGGGATAATTAATTTTTCTTCGACTGACATTTGAATTTCAAATTCTGCACAGTTTTTGACCATGTTCTGTCTCAAGTTTTTACCACTCTTAATTCAACTATTTTCACACCATCATTCTGTCCAAATCAAACCATATGAAACTATTTGTATTGCATTTTTACTCCTTTCTATTATAATCCTCTTTAAATTCATTTTATCCATAGTGAGGGTTAATGTTCTTAAACACTGCTAAAATTATACTACTCAAGAACAGTTATTGGATTCCTATTGCTTAAAGAGTATTTTTCTATCACTAGTGTCATGAAACAGCTCTCCAGAATCCCTCCAACTCTGCCTTTTCAGGCTTATCTCTTGATACTTCCTTTCACACACAGAGTAAAATGCTACATATGGATTACCCTTACTCTATAGAGGTACCCCATGTTCTCCCATTTCATGCCTTTGCTCTTGTGCTGTTATCTTCCAATATCCTTAGTGAGAGAACAGGTTTTGCCACCCCACAGTGTGTCTCTTTGGCATGTGGATTGTTTGGGGCCAGTTGATTTTGAGAGGCAGAAGGCTCCAAAAGAACCTATGACATTCACCCTAACTGCCTAAAATAATTTAAATAGAACCTGCTCCAAAAAGGGAACTATCACCATAGATAATTACAGTACAATAGGAATTAAGTGTAGTAGATAGAGAAGTGTAGTAGATAGGAAGTGTAGCAAGGCCTGTTTTATCATATTGGTGTCTATGTCCCATTGTCTCTAGATGACCCAGCAAACATTTATGTAGCAAACATTTACTCCTTCCATTCTTCTTATGATTATTTTTCTTCCCCTTTGAAGCTCCACATGCCTACCCTTTTATCCTTAGTCCAGAATGACATATATACCTCATTTTGCCTATCTGAAGAATCTTTTACATTTTTTATGCATCCAGAATTAAATTTTATTTTCTTCTGTTAATCTGTCCCATATCAACTGAATTCTTAGACCAGTCAGGAGAATTATAAACAGTAAATAAAAATGTTTCCTCCCCAACATCAATAAGAAGAAACTTCTTTTGGAACTTCATTTATATTTCGTATACCAAATTCATGACTTTTATTATAGTTTTTATATTTTTATAGTTTATATGTTTATAGGGTTTTTTTTCTTACATTTGCTAAGAAGAGATAATCATAGTGCTTGGCATCACCCATGAGTACTAATATTTTTCCCTGACAAAATTATGTGCTAGATATTAATTTGTTGAATTAATAATGTGCTAATTAATGAGTTTATCATAATAATGCTAGAAACAAACCTATTACAAATTTACAAAACAGACATTATGTTCAAAATGTATGAGAAATGTATGTAAATAATACATTTTATTATGTGTCTTTGTTCATATTTTTTTAAATGTTCCAGTTGTAATAACAAACCAAAAACACAGAGCCAGATCTTAATTAAAACTGTGTATTCACAGTTACTTATTTGGTTTTCACTGTAATAGCTTTCAGAATACAATAAACATGTCCTTTTTCTAAGATCCCCCAAAACAGCAAAGACCAACTGGGTGTATAAAATGTAAACTGAGATTATAAGGTAACTTGAAGAAGAGCGCTTAGTTCACCTGCCATTCAAGATCTGGTTTAAAATAACCATTCTTAAAAAAAGAGATGAAACATTAAGATTACTTTTCTCAAGGGTTAGAAGTTTAAATTGTGTCACAAGGGAAAAAAGCAAAACAACATTCTCTTACTGCCATAGAACTCGGAGATGAAACACCAAGCTGATATACCTTTAATAATGTAACGTGCAGTAAAATATCCACATACGGAAACTTTATATCATTTATTGCCATATAAAACTGTAAGTGCCCTCTTAAAGTCAATATATTCTGACATTTTGCTACCCACAGATCTCATGCTGAAATCCACAGGAGTTAGGCATTAAAAATTGAAAGCAGAATGCAGTTCTTTCAAATTGGGTAATTGGAAGCTAGTGAGACATCTCAAATATGGGTGTAATAACAAGTAGGTTGCTGGCAAAACATGAGTAATCTGGGTGCTGTATTTAAATTTTTAACTGACCCTTTGGCAGACTGTATCATGAAAAACTAACCTTCAAAGAAACAAGAGCCTTTTTTTGCCAATCTTGAGTGGTTGAGGCTATCAACAATCTGCTCTACCAGCATTATCTTAAAAAACATCTTTTAAAAGGCTCCTAAGAAAAATATCTTCCTATACTCTTTCCAGTAATTGGCATGTTTCAGAATGCCTATTCAAGGCATCAAGTGTCATCAAACTCCCTATAAATTACAGCATAACAGTATGGTCATAGTTGGTACACATAGTGACCTCAGGAGAATAAATGATACTTCTGTAAAATTTCATTTATTCTTTCTCATCAAAAAACTACCTCTAGAACTCACTTTCTATAGACAAATAGCTATGTTTCAAAACTAGAGATAGCTCTGCTGTCCTATCCCAGTAACTCCTTTGTTTCCTGGCTAATGCTTAAATGATGTCATTAGAACATTGTTCCTTCAGTGTTGTTTGTGTTCAAATATTAATAGTCATGAGAGCACTATGCTTAGTCAATAGATAAAGGTGCTTGGGATAAATGAAAATACTAGATAGACTCCAGAATATAATAGTAAGGATGCTTTTTTGCACAACATATAATTTTCTTAAGGTATGTGTTGAACAACATAAAATCACCTCTCAAAACTGATTTCCAACAGTCAAGACCTTGTGTATCTAGGTAACATTTTGATTTGAGCAAGCATGGTCATGGAAACATCTAAAAGTTAATTTAGATATATAGAGACAAGTCAACCTTAAAGAAGACAACCAAGTTGTACCACATCACTTTTAAAATAATTGTATTATTTGATTATGATAGAGGCACCAAGAAACTAAAGAACATATAGCAATAAGCATTTGGCTGTGTTCAAACAGGTTCTTGTAAGAACTTGGAATCCCTTTTAAGGTATTTTTAAAACATAAAAAGGCTTTTCATCCCAAAAGTTTTAGTTATGACCTACCTGAACTGTCTTTCCAGGTTTCTGTGAGTTGGGAGATTGTTCATTTAAGCAGATGATAGTTTTATATGATATGATATGATATGATATGATATGATATGATATGATATGATATGATATTTTACTATGTGTAATATTAACAATTATATGTATGTTATATGTAACACATATGTATATGTATATGTTGTATGTAATTATTAAAAATTAACAAATTAACATTTTTTTCTAGACTAAAGGAAATTGAAATTCAAGAGACATTGGGAAAGAAATCAAATGTAGCAACATTTTAAGCAGATATTTATAAATGTGTTAAAATGCTATCGTGTGTTACATTTGTAGTATATCCAAATCAGAGGTGTGTTATATTTGTTCTATTTGTAGTATCTCCAAAAAAAGGAATCACATTAAATATTGTCTGTAGGTAATTATTGTCAAGAAATTTATTACTCATAGATCTGATTTATGTTGCTAAATTTGTTGATAGGTGGAAATAATGATATGTGTGGAAGAAGTGTAAGATCTAAGACTCCGAATTTTTTGCTTCATCAAGTATAATCCAAGAGTTAACTTTATTTGAGATGTATGTGTCCCTATCCAGAGAATAAACCCCCCACCCTCAGTTGTGCACCCTGCTCCAGTTACTACCTTATTTTTCTCATTTCTTTTGCAGTGCAACTTTCCTATAAAAATATATTTTAGTTTATTCAGTCCACATTCTCCTTGTAACTCACTCCCCTTGGAATCCCATCCTATGGTTCTAGTGAAACTCTTTTAATGTGGGTTCCCAATTGATCCAGGTAGTGAAATTCAGTGACCATTCATTTGTCTTGCCCATAACTGAACTCCAGAAGAAATCTGCACAGTTCCCTCTTTGCACCTAATTGGAACAGTAACTTCTTTCATTCTGTGATGCTGCATTCTGGTAGGGGGAGGAGAGAATGGGGGAGTGGGATGGGTGGGTGAAGGGGTAGATTTTCTCTGCTCCCTTCCTGTACCTTTCAGTCTCCTTTGCTGACTTTGTGCTCTCTCTTTAGCCTCAAATGTTCTAAAATCCACCTATGTGACATTTGTTTCTCAGATATCTGTCTAACACGATCTCCCTAAATGACAATTGCCCAGTTGATATCACCCCTCAGGATCTAATAGGCATTCAGCACGGACTTGATCATGTCAGAACTCTTCAGTTTACCTTGAATAGTTTGAAACCTTCTATTTTTCTGTTGTTTCTCATCCTCTGCCAAATGATTCTCCACTCAATAGTCAGAATACTTCTTTAAAAATGAAATTCAAATCATTTTTCTTGCATACTTGAACCTGCCATGTGCTTCCCATCACATTAAGATCCAGTGTGAGCTTGCTGCCTTGATGTCCCCAGTATTGTGTGACTTAGCTCCTGTGTCTTCACTTCCCGGTCCTGGGACCCCTCCTACTGCTCAATCTGACCATTCCTCCACACTTCTTTCTCATTCTTGATCATCCCAGCATTACCCAAAACTCAGAGCCCAGGCACTATTTCTTCTACATTGTCGGGGATGGTGCCCCTTCTGCCAGGCCCAAGCCAGGAAACTTTGATGCAGTACCTGTGAATGGGAATGAAAGCCCTCTGGGCTTTCCCCCCCCGCCTAGAATCCGGAAAGCCACATACCCTGTGGGTCAGGGCAATATGTCCTTTGTGTACTTATTCAAGACGTATAGTTCCATTTAATCCTCTTCCCTGTAATCATATCTCTGTATCTCTTATCTGTATTTCTTGATCCCTGTGCCTCAATGGTCTCAACTTCTGTGAGTTTAAGCTGTCACTCTGTTCCCTGCAGTAACAATACTAATCCTGTCTCTAGGGCGGGTGCAAAAGCAGTTAAAGATTTAACTGCACCACCCAACTTCCTCATTTTTGAATAATAAAAGACTGGGACCCCTGTCAGTCAAGAGAGACAAAGGCAGAGGCTGCAAGAGAGCCTTAGAGGAGAGAGAAAGAGAGCTGGCAAACAGCAAGAGATCCTGCAAAGAGAGAAAGAAGCAAAGTGAGGAGAGAAACAGAGAAGCAAGGAGAGCAGCAGAAAGAGAAGCAGACAGAGTAAGAGAGACAGAAGAAGAGAGAGAAGTAGAGCAAGAGGGCCAAAGCCAGAGCTAGAGAGCTAGAGCTAGAAAGCCAAAGCTAGAAAGCCAGAGCGTGAGCCTGAGCCTGCTTCATAGGTCTCTCCTGACTGACCTCGGGTCTGTCAGCTTGCATCAGATCTCCGTGTCTGAGTCATTATTTCGCCCGCCAGACATCCCGCGGTTCGGGACCCACATCTCTGCCGAGGCTGGCCCCCGGAGGCAACACTACATGACACATGATTTTCCCTAGACCTTTCAACAGTGGCTTTCTCACCATTAAGAGCTCACCTGAATTAGTAGTTTTTGAAAAGCTTTTATTACTGCCAATTTTCTTGCCTCAGATCTATTTTTCTTCAATGTTCCTACTTTATTTCATTACAATTATCTGAAATTATCCTTCTACTTATTTTAATTTTATTTCCCATCCCCCTACACTCAAGTATAAATATCAAGAATGTGGGGGCTTCGTTCAGTCTTGTTTAACCACTGAAGCCACAAATCCTTTTATGGTATCTGATAATAGCAGACACTCAGTAAATATTTTCTGAATGAATGGATGAATGAATGTTGTTGAACAGACAGATTTTGCTTTTAACTGGGTTCTGTTTTAATTAAGAGAAGTTATGAGTACACTAAAGTCAAAGACACTACTTGAGACATTTATATTCCTTTTGTGTTCATTAAGCTCTAAAAATTTGGTCTAAGCCCAAAGAGCAGCATAGCCCCTGTTGGCCAGGAGACATATTCTATTCTTGTTTTTCTGCTTTATTTTACCTGCATCATACTACACAAAATAAAAATTATTATGCTATTGGATTTGTTTTTAGATGTTCCTATTTATTCTGCCATTATCCAATTATGCACTTCAATAAACTACTTTGTAACTAATGTCTTTATATTTTCCTACCAGAAATTTGCTCATCCCAGGCACTTTAGCTCAGATATTTATTGTCTCCTAGCTAAAACTTTTATGTGTATATTTTCTTTAGAATGACTGCAATGGTCTATTCTGAAGAGCATTGGTAAAAATGTGTTACTTTATGATAGATATGAGGAAAGTACTTCTTATAAATCAGAAGGATTTGTTTTGAATGGACATATACAATTCTTATCACCTTCTAAAGGAGCAAGAGACTACAGGAGAATGGGGGGATTGACGTGGTTTGATTTCTTCAAATCTTTGACAACTGTTACATTCTATACTGTTGCTGGCAAGGAAAATGCAGTTCATAGACTTCTTGTTAGACTCAATTTCATCTATGCAGTTAAAGCCTCTTTCTTCTTTGTTTCCACAGCTCTAATCTACACACAGTGCATTCTCTGCCCACAGTCCTATCTCATCCTCATTCTATAAACATGGCAAAGCACCCACACGTTTATAAACCGGTATTCCTAACTCAAAGCTGTCTTGTTCTTCAACGAATAAGTCTTGAGCTTCCCACGTGTCCCTCAAAATCCTCTCTGCAGTACTTCCAGAGAGATCAGTGACCTTCCTTCTCAAGGTCAGTAGCATTAAGAGCCGTTGAGTTTCTCTTAGGGGCAAGGACTTCCTGGAAAGAAATGAGGTCACAGGTCTCACTCTAGAACCCCTGAATTTGAGTTTAAATTTTCATAATCTCTTCCAATGATGTGTATGTACATTAAAGGTTGAGAAGCACTGTTAGGTGACATCTACCTGCCATAAATCCTCCAGTAGTTTCTTCTGAATTAAATTATTACGTGAGCTCACTTATTCTTCCTCTCTGAACATTTCTCTTGAGATTTCATGAGTCTATTTGTTTTCTAGAAATTCTGAACTGTTTGTAATTCCCCACTCGTCAAAAGCAATTTCATGTTTCCACATTTTTGCTTATAGATAAATTAGTGCTACATTATGGTAAAAAGTGTGAGTGGTGGCATTGGAGAGAATTTTGTTAAATTCTCAGCAAAACGTATTAATATCAGAGCATTCTTTTCTTTTAAGATTTCATTCATTTATTTGACAGGGAGACACAGCAAGAGAGGGAACACAAGCAGGGGGAGTGGGAGAGGGAGAAGCAGGCTTCCTGCTGAGCAGGGAGCCCCATGTGGGGCTGGATCTCAGGACCCTGGGATCATGACCTGAGCCCAAGGCAGATGCTTAAGGACTGAGTCACCTAGGTGTCCCTTGATTAGTTGACTTTTCTGAACAGCTGTAAAAGTGAGGATAATTGTAGTACTTACCTGGTAAAGTTTCCCAAGGGCTAAATAAAGCATAAGACATTCAGTCCCCAGTTCTAGCAAATAGTAAGCACACCATAAATATAGGTAACATTATGATGACCTCTGGAAAAACTGCTCTCCTTATTTTTTGTGACTGAAAATTACATGGACGAATATCCTCTAATTAGGTCTCCACTTTCACTTGAATTAGGTATATTTTCTTCACAAATCCTTCAAAGTTTTTATACCTAAATTATTCTCTTGTTATTGTCAATTTAGGAAACTTGTTCATTTGTTGAGAGTTTAGTTTCATGATGTGCAGTAATTCATATCTAGGTACCATATATTCCAAAGAAGATACCTAAAAAGTGACTGAAGAAGAAGACAAATGAAAACATTAGCAGTTATTACAGAAACTGCCAATTGTCTCTGATAGCCATCTTTACTGTCATATCTCTAGGCAGAATCACCATCTCATGGGGAGCAGTCATATACTTACCTGCAAGAAGATATTTCCTCACTTTGGGTTCGTCCTAGGGGCACAGTTCTGAGTAGGGAGTCTGCTTTCCACAGAAGTTGGTCTCTTTCATGTTTTCCTTCCTGCTTTCAGTGCAGACCAATGACGGTAGCCCTGTTATGACTGCAAGGAAGCTGTAATGTGTGAGTCTCCCCTCAGAGACAGTGAGTAGAAGAAAGACCCTGAGATACTCACAACGTAGAATCACTTGGCCAGTTCCGGAATGCCAACACACAGGCTTCCCAGAAGGTGAGGAGAAAGCATGTTTGTCATTAAACCTCTATATATGGATCCTTAGTGAAATCAAATATATTTACATATCCACAGATGACTTCTTAAATACTGCAAAGTTTATGAAAAAGTGTATATTTGCTGAATTTTTCTGTGTATGCACATAATGAATAAAAACTTGAATATACTACAAGTGCTTAATTAGGTACAAGGAAAAATTCTGTCTGTTAAGAATGGTTTATCTGCCAGACGATACTAAAAAGATAGCTCTTCAATTCCATTTACCTTTAGATCTTTTTTTTTCCCAAAGAACAACTTCTCTTTTATTTACTTTATGTTTTGAGAGGGGGAAGGCAGTTTAACATAGCAAATATTAAACAGCTAGAAGTAATCCACAGTCTTAAAATTGTATGTGAGTTTTGGCGTGTGTATTTATTTTTCTGTGGGGAGTTTCTATAGCTTTCACCGGCTTCTCAATGTCATGTAAGAATAAACCCACTTAAAGGAAGAGGTTATTATTCCTGTATTCCATTTCTCAGTGTAAAATGGCTACATAAAGATGGGAACAAAAGAGGATGTATGTATGTAATTTTAGAACTTCAGTCCCCATCTTCTAAATATCTCTATCTTCTAAAATATTCATATTAAGATTTTTTTAAAGAAAAGGAGAAAACTGGCAAACCTAGCTTCTGATGCAAACTCTTCTTTTATATATACATATATCAAAAACTTACTTTGCTGATTCTGCTCTCATTCGTCTAAATTTAGACAGCAGTAACGAAAGCTGCAATTTTCCTTCGAAAATTACAAATCTGTAGCAATAATTGTATCTGCACCTACTCTCTGCCTATTTTTGCAGTGTTCAAAAATATTCATATGGCTAGAGAGCAGGTGTTCGGGATGGCATGTGTTTCATGACTGCCTTCCTGTGCAAAACAAGATACTCAGCAGCAGATTAAACCTGCACCCAGGTGCATGGGGAGAAGGACTTCTCCAGTGCCCAGTTCTGTGAAGCAAACGACATTCATATGAATCCTCAGCTCTGCCAGAAGAGGTTCTAACTCTGATTTTGATAGACTGGGAAGGGCATAATTTATCCGTTCCTTTGCAGAGGATGAAATTTACAGTTAATATACTTGGCTTATTTTACTGTGAGACTTTCTTTTTTGTTTTGCTTTCATTTCCCACTTTTCTGTTTCTGTGGTATTCTGGGGAAGAGTACGCGGCGTGTCATCCGGCAATGCCGAGAAGCCATGCAGATGGGATGGCACCATCTTTCACCAGACTGCAAGCTCCTGGAAGGCAAGAACATCTCTTCATCAGTATGTGGTGCTAAGTCCAGAGGTAGAATACACGGAAAAACTGAGACTTTAAATATTAAATCAGTGGGAGCATTCTAAGGCTGGAGATGGTGAGTGCTAGGATACCACAGTCTGAAAGAAAACATGGAAAAAAGCAGCTAGTTCATCAGTAAGATTGTTAATAGGGCACGGTATGCTCAGAAAAAGCCCAGAGACTGGCCGTGCCTTCAGCTCAGGTTATGATCCTGGAGTCCCTGGTTGGAGCCCCTCATGGGGCTCCCTGCACAGGAGGGAATGTGCTTCTCCCTCTGTCCCTCATACCACTTGTGCTCTCTCTCTCACTCTTTCCCTCTCTCAAACAAATAAAATCTTTAAAAAAATCAAATAAAACAAAAATTCTGATCATCCAAGTAATGACTGAAGATGTACCATTTATTAGGATATAAGATCGGTACGAACATGTGTATCTCAGATCATATGCTCTTGGAGCAAGTAACAGAGAGTCAGATTCAAATGAGAATACACAGCCCTAAAGAGAAGATCAGGTTTTATGGATTCAGTGGCTTAATGAATTAAGTCTTCAAGGTTCCAGATTTATTTTCCTCTACATCCGCATGGTTGACTTCATCTTAGTCTAGTCCCCGTGCTTGTTGAGGGATGCTTACAGAAGCAGCTAGAAATGCAAGCACTCACGTTTGTGAACTCAATGAGAGATAAAGCGGCTCTCACAGGTATGTAGAAAACGTTTCCCAAAATATTCAGAAAATTTCCAGAAGTTCCTTTTTGATTTATTTTGTTTTGTTTTACCTAATGAAATCCAAATAAAGAAAATTAGTTTGGGGTTGGTTTGTTTACTAGTTTTGTTTTGTTTTGCTTTTCTACTGACACCCACCTCCAAACTATTATACAGTTTGTAGTCTGTTTCCTGGTACACGTGCTTTATGGAGGTGGCACAGAGAGGTGGGGCATAGACACAGAAATAGGAACATAAGTTGGGGAAAGATTATTTCAAGTTAGTAGACCGAATAAAAGATAGGCAGAATAAGAAGCAAATTTCTTCCAGTGAAGTATTTAACTGCAAAAAGCAAAATGTTGCGGGTATGAAAGAAAAAACTCAGAAGTAGCAGACAGCCCCGCCAACACAAAACAGTAGGCTTTATAATTATCCTGTCCAAAACAGATTATTTAGAAATAGCACAAATGTTTAAAAAACAAAATAAAACAAAAAACACCAAAGTCGCCTGCCGATGAAGCGCTAGAAAGAAAAGAACTATTGAATGAACGATGAGGAAGCAGTTAATCTGCCCACGTGGAGGACAGGAGCCCACACGAAGGCACCAGGAACCGTCCTACCTGTTTACACTTTTAAAACCTGGTCTTGTGTTCCAGTAACACACAGACAGAATTTGAAGGCAAGGTTTCTTCCAGCCAGTGTCAGAATGGTAGGGAAGGGATCCTAGTGCAGATCCAGCTCAACACTGGGATGTGAAGCGTATTGTTGGCTAAGCAGAGTGTATTCTGCTTAATCCGGTGTGTGGTCCACTGAGTTCACAGATGTTCCTCTGCTCTGTCCGTTTCTGCTTATGCCAGTCCAGCTGCAATTTTGGTGATTCATTTCTCTATCCTTTGTTTTTGCATCTCCACTTAATTACGGTTCTGCACTCCTCTACATACCCATACACCATGCCATATTTTATAATTTTGACTCATTATGTTTTAGTGATAAATGTTAATTTTTAGAGAGGCATCTTTAAAAAAAAATAGGGTCTTTAAGCTTCCGGTCTTTAACATTCATTTGTACCACAATACATGCCCCAAACTCTCTCTCTCCAAAGCATTCACTTGTTTACAACCTAGCTATATTTAAGCAACACTTGTTCTCGCTCTTACCCACTATCAAATAGATAGGTGTTATAAATTTTATAGTAGTGCTCCTAAACCTGACATTGCAATATGTGAGGCACCCTCATAGTTCTCTACTTTATATATTATTTTTATGGTGAGAATTAAAGCTTTTATGAGGCTGTAATTTTTGACATTACCATTGCTTCCTGGAAACTGAATGTTATCCTATTCTACAAAGAGCTGAACAGGAGAAAGAACACATTTCCAAGGTCAAGTGAATCTCTGAATCTGGAAATGAGAGGCTCCAAGCCAAAAAACAAAAACAAAAACAAAGACAAAAAAACACCTATGTGCTTGGTTGCAAATGCATTTACTACATTAAGGAAAAGAAACATGAGCCTATGTTCAGGTAATACAACTTTTATTTATTGAAAGTTCTGAAAATTAGAATGCTAATGTTTGAAATCTCATAAAAATACTAATTTACTGTAAATAAAACCAAAATATTTAAAAGAATGTGAGTCATATAAACCCCATGAAAGGAAACCACTAAAGGAGGATCCCTTAACATAAAATAATGTGTATTGATAAAAAGTAGCATTATTTCATATAGGAAATAGGTAGTGTAGTGTGCCTCAAGTAGGCACTTTGGGAATTTAAGGAGACATCTATCAAATGCCTGTCCTGGAGGAACTTGAAACACAATAATAGAAAACACTTCAGAAGCCAACTGGAGAAACTCTTTGGCAAATTCAAATAAATATGGATTATGAAAATATTGATGGAAAATAGAGGAAGGACATATTTAATGTTACCTTTGTTATATATTATTGACTGACCCATTTACTTAAGATTCATCTAGTGAAGCATTGTGGTATAAAGAGAGTAAAAGAGCTTGGAACCCATGCTTTACTTCTTCATAGTGTTCAGGAACAAATTATTTATCTGACATCAGGTTTTCTCATGTTAAAAGTTATCTTTAAAATACTTACTTTATAGCATTATATCGGATAATGGACTAGATCATATTTTCCCATCACTTTTAAGAAAACTCACATAACCTAATATTTACCATTTTAAAGTATATGATTCACTGACTTCTAGTACATTCACAGTGTTGTCCAATCTTCACCACTAATTCCAGTACACATGCATCATCCCAAAAGAGAATCCCCCAATTCCTAACACATTGCTCTGTATCTCTAGGCAACTGCTAATCTGCCTTTGGTATCTGTGGACTTTCAGATTCTTGTAGATTTCAAATGGATGGGAATATACAATATTGGTTAAGCAACTGCCTTCAGCTCAGGTCATGATCCCGGAGACCTGGGATCGAGCCCTACATTGGGCTCCCTGCTCGGCAGGAAGCCTGCTTCTCCCTCTCTCACTCACCCTGCTTGTGCTCCCTCTCTGGCTGTGTTTCTCTCTGCCAAATAAATAAAATCTTTAAAAAATATATACAATATGCAGACTTTGGTTCAGCTGAATGCATTCAAAAGCCACTCACATTTCAGTACTTCAATTCTCTCCATGGGTGTGTGATCTTTCATCATATAGATAAGCCACATGTTAGTTTATCCATCATCAGTAGAAGAACATAGGCATCATTTCAACTTTTTAGTTCTTGAATAAAAATCACTATGAACATTCATAGACATGTTTTTGTGTGAATGTATATGGATTATATATTTTAAAAGCCTAGAAGTATCTGAATAGTACCTTAATTTCTCTTTCCCTATCCCTAGAAAAACTCCATAATAAATTAATGCTCAAGTCCTGCGTAACAATTGTCAGAAGTCGCCATCCCTTGCTCGCCTCCTTGGCCTACAGGAAGTCAATCATAAATTTCCAGACACAGAAACTTTGGGCACTCATCTAAAAGCAATTGTAAAGCTCTTCTGAAGTTTACTTTCCTTTTGATCTCTGATCATTTCATTAATTCTATGATTTTTAACTGTGTATAGTATAGAATTTAGAAAAGTACACGTCGAAGTTTTGTACAAAGGAGAAGTCAACGTTTTGTAACAGCTTTAGTTTTGTTAGAAGTAAACGTTGCCCATGACACCGCTCCGGACCACAGGCATCAGAGGAAGGGGTTCGGATTTGGAATGAGGGTAACAGAGTCACGGAATACAAGAAATAGCTTCACAGGGCTTTCAGAAATAGTCAAGAGATCACTTTTAAGAGCTAAATCCTTATGTGAACAGGTGAAGGCAATAATTATCAGACTACACAGTATCACAGACTACACATTAAAGAAAATGTAACTCCACTTTGAAAAAGTAGCCAAATGACCCCTGAACATGGGTGTTACATAAATGTTCTCAAGTTTTTGTCTTGTGTCATAAGTAGGTGGTAAATATAAAAGGGTAGAAATATGATGTGTTTTTTTAATTCCTTTCCTTTTCCTTAGTCTTCTTTTTTTAAATGATTTTATTTATTTGAGAGAGAGAGAGAGACTATAAGTGAGGAGGGAGGCAGAGGGAGAAGAAAACTTCCTCCTTAACTGACAATAATTGAACTTAACCTTACTCAATTTTAATTGATTCATTCATTTAGCAAACCTTACCTCTTTTATCCAGCCGTTCTGACAAAACTGGGAATAAGGTGGGATGGCATGATGAATGAGACAGAGATCCCTGTCTCAGGATCTTAAAATCTGGTGGAAAAACAAGATAATGAAAAATAAACTACTGGAAAATTATAATTCACTGTGGTTTTCCTAAGAAATTTGTACATGACAATAGGGGATCTTTGAGGAGAATAATAATCATGAGTAGTTCAGCATCAGCCTGGACCTTCAAAAGAGGGAAGACTTCCAAGATGTACTTCATGGCCCTTGAAGGATAAAAGTGAATTGTTCAGGATACAGAAATTGCCCAATGAGTACACATAATTAGAGGGGAAAGGCCATAATGAATACTTGGGGATGGCACATTTAAAAAGAGAGTTCTGATAGAAGTAGGGAAAACAAGAAGAGTATAGTGTTATCTAATAAAGGAAGAAGAATTTCAAAAAGGGAGAATCAATAAATGGGGTCAAATGATAATGAGAATTTAAATAAAATAACACTGAAAAGTGTCCAGTGGTCAGTTTGAATGTCATTCGTGACCAGTAAGAGATCTGTCAGTAGAGGGTTTGCTAAATATACAGACTCAGGTGAGCGGTCTGGGAAAGACCAAAAATACGATATAACTCTACTGCTAATTGAGGTTATGAAAGCATAAAATGAGACCCCAGAGCAGCATTCCTTGGCATGAAAAAAATACGTAAAATATTCCATACTGATTCAGAATCTCTCCCCTTCTGTCTCCCAGCTTCTGCTGAATGCTAGAGTTTTCCATTTTAGAGCTAAAATGGGTGTTGATGTCACACTCATCCCAGGGAGAACACTGAACGGAACACATCCTACTCCATGTTGGTAACAGATGCTTACAAAAGGAATCTCTATGGAAACTCTTACAGTATAGGAAAGACAGAAAAATCAGAAGAAGGCTTATGTAGTTTGAATTTCTGGGTTATTGGGAATATTTTCATTTCATTTAGTGCAAGCCTATTTTTTATGGTGAAAAAATGATTTCCTCTTGCAGATATTATTAATCTACTCTAGACCTCTGCATACTTTTCATAGTCCAATTTGTGTAAGTTTACTCACATACTTAAATTAGGTTGATACAATTACTCCTGAAAACCAAACTCTTTACTTTTGACTTTAGTTGCTTTCTTAAAACCTACCTTAGTATCTGTCCTCTGTCAGGAGAAAGATAACAACTCCATTTCTTGCTCTGGATTTGTCCAAAGAAGGTCTGTTGGTTGCACAGAATAATCTACAGGAAGAGGATTGCTCATTGCTTGCCGCCCGAGTGCAGTATTCCAGTCTCTCAATATGTTAGGGCCCTGGTCGACACAGGTATCTGCAGGAGAGGTCCTCATGACCGAAAGAGTCTATGTTTACCACAAATAAATGAAACGCTTGTGACCATTATATAATGGATCCTTGCTGTTTAAAGAATTATTGGGGAACCCCGGAATGTCAGATTATTTCTATGTATGTTGTACTTTAAAGAGGTATATGCCAATTTAAAGAAGAGATTTTAAAAATCATTTTTTTTTTAATTTTGCTATTGCCTTGGTGCATAAATCCAGTGATAAAAAATCTTCTGGTAGATATATAAAAATGATAAGTAACACTCTTGATTACATCATTATCTGCCGATGTTTCCTTATCTTAATACTTCTTTATAACCACAGCTTCTTTACTAAGAGACAGGTGATTATCACCTTTAGGCACCAAGGGCCCAAAACAGGTCCTGGATATAAGGGGCATTAATAAATGTTTGAACAAATTAATGTATAAGCTAAGAAAGTATTGTCAATATTTTTTGAACCAGTAATTTGTTTTAGAAGCCTGAACATTGTGATTCTGCTCACTCATTTGCTTTAATCATGAGGCAGGACATTCATTTTTTAAACATCAAACATTTGTCCTTACTACATGCTTCCCATGACACATATAGCTATCGATCACTGAAGGTCAAATTCTTGACCATTTCTGAAGAGTTCACTGGTGAAAGAGAGGCTTCAAACGTTGGATTTCCACGTTCAGTTTGGTCTATATTTTTCCTTGAGTTTCCCATATAAAAAGTGTCACTCATCCCCAAACTCAAATTGAAATTGTATAACCTGTTAATGCTTCATTTAGTTTATGAGTTCAGTGTCTGTGCAGTTGCTTGAATGTCGGCTTGCCCTTACATTTTTTTTTTTTTTTCTCCTGCATCAGTGTTGTCTTTCTTGATTGTCACTGAGGATTGCATCTATTTAACTTCCTTTCTGTTCAGCAGAGATCACTTCCGTTCTGAGCTATAGCCCAAAGCCAGAGTCTGATTCTTAGAGCAGGTAGTTAGCTTTGTTGTGTTTCAATCAGCTCAAAGGTGTGTGGCTTTGCACTTGCCAATGAAGGTGCAGAGTGAAAGGAAAAAGCACTTACCCTTATGAGCATTTCTGGCTTTTTCAAGATGAGGGCAGAGTTGCAGTTCCTTTGAAATCATGTAGCTCTCCTTTACTCTCAGGTTGTTAAGGGAAAATCATGTAACAGACAGCACAGGTAAGAAATTTTACAATTGTTCCTGGTTTTGAAAGTTATGTTAACTTCCTTAAATATTGAGATGAATTTCTTAGTTCATGCTAACTGATCGATTGCTGTTGTTTCCACAGAACCCTCTCCTTGCTTGTAATTAGGAGGAAGCGAGAACATTCTAGATAAATCCATGCCCTCTTAAGGAGGAAATGCCAAAGCGATAATGAAAATCATTTCCTCTCACTCATAATATTAAAAATTTCTAGTCAATTTATTAAAGCAAGGGAACTAAAACCAAAAAAAGACCAAAAATACGATATAACTCTACTGCTAGTATTTTCTATGGAGAGCCACGAAATATTGAAGACAATTCTCATTTCGATGTAACACCAAAGTTAACAATCTGTTTGGATAAACCCCAAACAGACAGCAGCACATACTGAGACTTGAGGGTGCCTGCACTTCTTCCATGAGACTTGATGAGCCCACACAGAGCCTTTCAAGCCTGTCAACCCAAAATTTCGTCTTGAACCCACAGTTGTATCACATTCTCTTTTTCATCATCACATCTTCCCACCGGTCATATTTTTACATGTTTCTCTTTGTCTCCTTTCACCAAATGTTTTCATATACACACAGGTACTCAATCAATGCTTCAGCATGATAATGATTTATGGTATTGTGGCCATTTTTTTTTTCCAGCTTTAATGACCACTAGCAGGTAAAACTAAATCAATAAGTACTTAGCAACTATGGAAACAGAAGGCATTTGTCTGTGAATCAGTGTGGTTTTGAGGGGCTTTGTATTTCGGTAAACGACATGGTAACAAAGCTGATGACTACTTTTGTTGATTTATGTTATGTCAAAAAAGAAATGCTAATTTTAGAAGGTCTCTCTGTTGTCCTGAAGGCTATTATCTAGAAGATATGAGAAGCTTAAATAGCAGATTTCCTACTTCCTTCCTTTGTAAGCTATTCATTTTAAATTTGCTCTGTAACTGCTCTAGATCACACCCTGACCAGCAGGGGCAATAGCTCTTTTTACTATGTCAGCTGTCTCTGTTAACTTCCCATTATAGCAAAGCAGTCTAGAGTTCAACTAAGTAGCCTATCAATCCCACGAGCAATGGGATCGCCACAAGCAAGGGTGCTGGGCTGGAGGTGAGAGGCACTTTTCAGGCAAATGGGTTTTCATACAACAGGATGTTTAGACACATCAGATTCTGATGACAATTGCTCCTTGTACTGTCTATATTATAGTATTTCTCCAGGTGATCACAGTTTCCTCAAAATGTACAAGATATGTTGTGCTTGTTAATTGTAATTTCATGCATCCACATGCCCTTGGAGAACATGCATTAAGGGAGATTTTATTTTTAAGAATGATTACTTCTGTAATGTGTATATATTTGTCACCTATGATTATTTGTGTACATAAGATAGCAACTGCATATGATTATAGCTGTAATTGACCAATTATGGGTCAATTAGCCAATCTGGTGTGGAACTGGATATTTAAATTTACAAGGCAAAGTATTCTATTTTCTAAAATAATTTACTTTCTTACATTTTATTAGATATTTTAGATCACAATTCTTTAGAACTAGAAGTAGATGATACATTTTTATTTAACAAAAATAATCAACTTTTACATATGTATATACACATATGTACACATTTTAGAATAATATCTTTTTAGAAGAAAGACTACTACATAGACAAGAGATTAAAATTGAGATAGAATTTGGAAATTTATTGGAATGAAATCAAATATAATAAATATGGGAAAAAGAATAAAAATATGTTTTTATTACATTTATGTGTGTGTATGGACTCATACATATGTACAAATCAATCAGAGCTAAATATTTTTTAAGATTTTATTTATTTATGAGAGAGAGAGAGAGAGCTGGAGGAGGAGAACAGGGAGAGGCACAAGTAGACTCCACACTGAGTGCAGAGCCCCATGCAGAGCTCTATCTCAGGACTCCAAGACCATGACCTGAGCCAAAACCAAGAGTCAGACGCTCATCTGACTGAACCACCCAGATGCCCCAGAGCTAAATATTTAATAAACATAATTTAAAGGACTAGAAACATGTCTGTGTATTTTTATTAATTCTCTCTAACCAAATGGGGGCCGCATGGTGGCTCTCTTCTAATATCAAATTTACTTTTTTTAAAAAAAGATTTTATTTATTTATTTATTTATTTGACAGAGAGAAACACAGCTAGAGAGGGAACACAAGCAGAGGGACTGAGAGAGGGAGAAGCAGGCTCCCCACCGAGCAGGAATTCCGATGTGGGACTCGATCCTGGGTCTCCAGGATCATGACCTGAGCCGAAGGAAGTCGCTTAACCAACTGAACCACCCAGGCGCCCCTCAACTTTACTTTTAAGGTCATTTAAGAACAGGATAGATTTATTTCATAGCACAGCCTGCCTCTTTGAGAAGGATGCACTAAGTGCTTCTGTGAGCCTCACACTTACCACAGGAACAATTTCTTCTCATAACTTAACCTACATGTGAGTTTCATGTAACACTATCATTGATGATTTTATTAGTATTATATTGTCTTTTGTTGCCTAGAAATGTGTGTAGTTGAAATAAAATTATGTGAATTTGTTTTGTGAAAACAGTCAATATTACCAAAGTTTCAATAGATTGGTTATCTGTATTTTTAAGAGTTGATACTTTAGAGGGTCCTCTTTTTCTACAAACATAGTCTATTAGTATTTCAGTTATCAGCCATTATTATCACAGAAATAAATCAAACATTTTATTTTCTCAGAAATTCTCTCTCCTGATGTGCATTAATTCTGAATAAAAATACTGTCATGTTAAAAGTTAAGCTTACTCTCAGTTTCAATACCTTGGGTAACAGGAGCAGAGTAAGAAAATACTTGAAAACTAATTTCTGTTTTACTCTGTCTCTGTATGTCTTTAGTATCAATATCATACATTATCAGGGAGCAGATCAGTAAATACTATAAATAATATGTGTGAAACCCAGCCCACCACATACACATCAAAGTCCAATTTCAAAAGCAAAGTTTTCACCAATAATTGATAAAAATTTTAATCAGAGTTCTAGAAGAAAGCATAATACAATTAAACTCTTGTTGAATTCACATTAATAAAAGGTTAAAAGTGAGTTTTAGGATATCATTAGATGCCACTGGAATGATGCTTCTTTGGTCAGTATCTTTATTTCTACTGTCCTGTCTATTACTAAAATCAGTCTTTTGTTATAGACCTTTTTTTTTAAATTAATGGACACCATTAGGTCAGTGTATTTCCTGCCTTCTCATACCTTATGTATCTGTATCTATTTATGTCAGTAACAGCTTTTTGACTACCTAGAGCCACCTATAGGGAGTGGAATAACTGGAAACATAATATCACCTGCTTACATACAGTAATCTATTTCCTAGATCTAGTTCACTGTCTCTAGTCTGCCATGGTTCAGCATGAGATTTGGCTGTGGACCTTCACAGTTGCAACAGGGGGTTTAGATCACTAATTTCTCATCTGGTAACCCTGCTCAAGTGTCCCTGCCTGGAAGGAACTGCAAATAATAGTAGGACAACAGACAGGTAGAGAAGGTTGATGGGATGCTCAGGGCTCTTTACTCTTGAATGTGAGCACAAATCACCTAGGGAACTTGTTAACATGCAGATTCTGATTCAGTGGGTCTGAACTGACAGCTAGGATTCTGGGCTAACAAGATCCCAGGTTATGGTGATTCTGCTGGTCCAAGGGTCAAACTGATGAACAAGGGAAATCACTGGCATGGATGCCAGGGACTAAATACAGTTAGACTTCTAAAGGTAATTCCTGATCCACAAAATACAAATGATTCTCATAGTAAGACCTTTAAAGTATTAATTTATCTCTTCTGATGTGCACATTTCTTCAGTAGGCAATAATACCACTCCACAATGTTGACATCTAAGGACTTCTAGATTTTTTTCTTAGATAAATGCTTTATATTCCTGGAGTTGCATAGTTTTCATTTTTACTTACCTTTCCTTAGTCTACGAGTGCAGACCACATAAAGGGAATAAAAACTAAGTAGGAATAAAACAGAAAATTAGAATATTAAGTTTAGATTGTGGCAATAGAAATTTGTTCTTTATTTTATTTTTTTAGGCCATATGTCAACAAAAAGATTTTTTATTCTGTCTCACATATATATTGATTGATTGATTGATTGATTTAGATTTTACTTGAGAGCACAAGTGGGGTGCAGGGTGTGGAGGAGCAGAGGAAGAGGGAGAAGCAGACTCCCTTGAGTCTGAGCAGGAAGCCTGATGGGGAACTGCATCCCAGGACCTAGAGATCATGATCTGAGCCCAAGGCAGAAGAAGTTTAACTGACTGAACCACCCAGGCACCCTTCACACATGCTTTTAGATAGAATTATGACACTTAATCTCTTTTGAGGTGTTACTAGAAATGAAAAGAGCATGCACAATGTAATACAATTACATTTCAGCTTGGAATACTTACCGAAAGTAAGCCACTAGAATACTTATTATTGTTAAAATTTTCAACCATGGAAGGTATTCAGAATCAAAAGAGAATGCAACCAGAACTCCTCTGGCTTAAAATTCACTTGTGAAATTTTTAGGACAATAATTAACATTACATGTTTTAGTGTCCTTATGTGCCAAATAGAAATAGTGACTGCTTGATCTATCGCAAAATGTTGCCAATAGGGTTATTATAAAGCAGATGACCTTCCTGTACAATAAAAATGCATGTGTGTGTGTGTGTGTGTGTGTGTGTGTGTGTGTGTGTAAGTATGCAGTACTGTTCAGCCTAATTTTATAAAATTTTGATTTCCTCATTGAAGTAATATTGCTAATGAGATAATTAAGATATAACTCATTGAACAATTAATTTAATCTACATATTTTACATTTGTATTCATAACTGTTAAAAATAAGACTTTATTTGTAATATATCTATTGAAGGTGATCTCTTTTGCACTTTATTTCTTTAAAAAGGAAAATTTCATGTGTACTCATAATGTCATTATGTCTTGAGAAGATATTTTGCCTTTAAAATAGTTGCTAATAATTTATATCAATTACTGCTTTAAAATATTAATTGTTACCATTAGTTTCCTTAATAAAAAAAAAAGCTGAGTCCTAGAAGTAATAAACAACCAGAAACCACAAACACTATCTGTAGCTTAACCTAAGCTTCTCTTGAGGGGATTGATTTATTCACCAGAAACAGAGGGTACTTTCAAGGCTAAACATTTGCTTTGGGTATTAGGTCTATGGCTGTCATTTGGTGGGGTGGGTCTCACTCAATTTGTGGAGCATATGATTTCATATTGATTGGGTGACCTTTGTCAAAATGACTTTAGGACTACGGCTTTTTAATTGAGAGAAGTTCTTTTTGCACCTGCTGTGTAGACAAGAGACTGGATCTCCAGCTAAATATTCTACCCAATCAACATCTTTCAAAAAGAGGTGTATGAAGGACTCAAGAAGTAGAAAGAAGAAGGACACAGTGGGACAAAGATAAGAATATCACATGACGATCTCTATACAAATGGCTGGGGACAATCATTTTATGGCTCCAGGCCTCAGTTTCTTTTCTGCAAAACCTGTGCCTGGATTAACATGTTAGCATACCTCTTATAGCCCAAAGATTTTATATTAAAATTAAAAAAAAACCTGGGTATGAATTAGTCCATTTTTGAAAATGACCTATGCTAGCTATTTCAAAGTTATAGAAGTTATTCTTAGCACTAAGAGTTGAATGCCCCTTTTTGAGATGTAGTAGGCTATTTTAAAATGCTCTCTACCCCTGCTTCATCATTATTCATATCCGTTCTATAGTTTGAGGGTCAAAGATAATGTTTAAAGCTATTATTTTCCCCTAACCTGAGAGAAAATATGCCATATTCTCATTAAACATGAAGTAAATGGTTATAAAATGAAAGGTCATAATACCAGTTTTCAAGGACAATCCCCTAAATTTCATTTTCCTTTGAAAGTTATAGCTGTCATATTTGTCACAAACACCCTTTGTTTTATATTCTTTTGTTATTTTCGTTGAAGTACATTATCTGTCACACCATTTTCTCTGAATGTATTGTCACATTTATAAACAGATGAATCAAAATATGCATAATATATTCTATAAAAGTTTACATATTAATCAATGTGAAATTACTTAAGAAAGAAGTAAAAAAGAACAAAAAGCAATGGTATGTTTTTATGATATTTTAACATGGAAAGTATGCATGCAATATAGGGCGCCTGGATGGCTCAGTGGGTTAAAGCCTCTGCCTTTGGCTCAGGTCATGATCTCAGGGTCCAGGGATTGAGGCCCACATCGGGCTCTCTGCTCAACTGTTTCCTCCGCTCTCTCTTCCTACCTGTGATCTTTCTGTCAAATAAATAAATAAATAAAATCTTTTAAAAATATGTATGCAATATGAAATATGTATCTAATAATACTGTTCAGTAGTACTATGCAAAATAAGATATACAATAAAGAATCTTGATAAAAACTCACCATCACAAAAATTAAATCAATATTTTAAAGGGTTCCTTATAATGAAAATGATAATCCACAAGACCACAACAGGCATTACTTTGGGTGTAATATTACACCTATAAATGTAAATTTTCTACAGAGAGGAGCCTCAAAACTATGGCCAAAACTAGTCAAACTCTATCTTTCTTAAGTAGCAAAATTCATTTTACTTCAACCAGGTAGAAAAATTTATCATGATCCCAAAAGTGGAATTTTCTGTTGTTCATCTAATTTTACCTCTGTTGTTCTTTTAATATAAATATATGCATGTATTTGAACATCTGAAACTACATGATATTTTGTTTTTGTTTTTTTTTTTTTTTAAGTATGCCCTAGAAAGAGCACCCAAGCTGCTCATTTAAGTAACTAACTCTTGATTTCGGCTCAGGTCATGATCTCATGGGTCCTGAGACTGAGCCCCATGGCAGGTTCCCAGCTCAGCAGAGAGTCTGCTTGAGATTCTCTTTCTCCTCTTCCCTGCCTCTTTACCTGCATTGATACCCTCTCTCTCTCAAAATTAATAAATAAATCTTAAAAAAAAAGCCAAAGCAAAGTTCATTTTGAAACTATATTCAGTAAAATGTCCTATCCTTTGTCATATTCATACATAGTTACCTTTAAATATTATTTTAAAGCTATTACTTTTTTTTACAAGGGTCAAAATTAAAAATCTGCCCAATTTTTCAACTTTGTCATTTTTATGTGGTTTTACTTGTATTTCTATAATTATTATGTTTCCTCTTCCCTTGTAAAGGTTCTAAATTGTGGTATGGAAAAACAGTAAAAATAGAGATGACACACATCTTCAACAGCACCATTTTATTAAAACAAAAACGTGATATTATTTATGTCATTGGTAAATAATTAAACCATATATATAATGAACCCCCCCAAAATCAATTCTTAATTCTTAATGCACTTTGCTTCTTCAGGACTTCCTTCCCTACCATCTTTAAAAGTTTAAGATTGATTAAAAGTTTAAGATTGATTAAAAGCTATCATGTGTTGCCAATTCATTATCAGATTCCTCTGGAATATCCCAAGATACTTAATATAGGGATACTATATATATTTATGGGAATTTTCCCTCCTAAAATATTTAGCTTATAACCTCAAACATCTTAACAAGAATCTGTTTTTGACCTAGCAATATTAAAAAAAAAGAAAAACAGAAATACTCTTATGCATTCTCAGATGCCAACTGCTAGATACCAAGAGCACACAGATGAATAATGTAGTGTTTCTCTATTCAAAGAGCATACAGTCTAATGGGAAAGTTGGCCTACCAAACATTCTTATTCTTACTCTGACATAATAAGTATGTCAAAGTGAGGAAAGAATTACAGTCCCTTGAGGAAAGGTGCAGGCAGGCAGTCAAGAGTGTGTGATACCTAGATGTTGTGGTAAAGAAGAGTTACAGAGGGCAGACCAATACTTCCACCAAAAACAACTAGCAAAGTCGGGTAAAATATAAAAATCATGCCTACAACATCAGAGAAATCCTGAAGCCAGGATAATTAGAGACAGCAGAATTCCAGAGAGAGGAAAGTCTCTGAAAACTGAGCTGACTTTCGTGTAAGTGTTTTCCCTGAGGTGATTTGCTGATTTTGCCTTTACAGAGGAGGCTGGGAATGTAGGCCATGCCCCAGAAGAGGTCTGCTGCTGGGATGAGAAACATTTAGTAGAGCTTTTGGAGGTCTCAGGGGACTGGAAAGAGAAAATGAAAACGTGATGGCTCCTAAAATGGCTATTTTCCCTCCATGGCTTCATGGAAGATAAGGAGGCTAAAAAGACTGAACAGAGCCTCTGAAAAGCAAAATGGCAACTCTTACTGAGTAAACAATGCCTAACTGCATTAATGTCAGAAGAGGGTCATAGAGACAACACCAAGAGCTCATCTGAAAGCATGGAAGGAACCATGGACAAGGGGAGGATAAGTTAGAGGTGGAAGTAAACATTAACCATACCGCAAGCCAGCAGTACCTAAAACCCAAAACCAAGGAAGCAGGAGAGATGATTGAAACAGACTCAGAGATAGGGCAGATATTCAGTTAGTAGAACAGAACATTACAAAAACCTATGACCAGGCTGCTAAAAAAACGAAAAGATGGAGATGATGAAGAGATGGAGAATTATATCAGAAAGCTGAAAGGCAGAAAAGAATCGTAATGAAATAGATTAACAACGGGTTTCAACATAGCAGAACACAGGATTGAAGGTCTTAAACACATGTCAATAGAGGATATACACACTGAAGAAAAGAATAAAAAAGAGATGAAAGTACAGAAAAGAGTACAAGAAATGCTGGACTGTATAGCATACCTCCAATTGTTGTTTCAGGCAGAATTTCCAAGAGAAAGAGGACGAAATGGTTTTTAAAGACATCATAATAGAGAAATTCCCCCAAACTGAATAAACAAATTGTGGCAACTGGTGTTCAAAATCAGACCCCAGAGGTGCCCGGGTGGCTCAGTTGGTTGAACAACTGACTCGATTTTAGCTCAGGTCATGATCTTGGGGTTAAGCCCCATTTTGGAGTCTGTGTTCAGAGCTCAGCACAGTCTGCCTGTCCCTCTTCCTCTGCTCTTCCTCCTCCCTCTCTTAGATAAATAAACAAACAAACAAACAAATAATTAAATAAAATATTTTTTTAAATGGCCTTCAAAATAGTTACCTGCCCTTATGTCCATGCCGTGTGTAATGCCCTCCTTTACTGAATATCGATCAGAACTATACCTTGCTTAGTGTAACAATGTGACAGTAGGGACACTGTGCCAACATCAAACCTGAGCTTTAAAATGGGCTGGCAGCTTTTGCTTTTGAGCCCTTACAGCCCTGGCCCAATAGCAGGAATCCCAGCTATCTTGCTGGAGAGAGATTCTGGAGGAGGAGACACCACAGTCAAAGAATAATTTTATAGAGAAGTTGCATGTTACCTTATCTGTTAGTGGAGAAGCCATTTTGGACATTGCAGATGAACCTAGAGCATTTTAGCATCCCAATGGCCAGACCCAGCCACCATCTGAAGGTATTGACATGAAAAACCCTTAGCAAGACTTGCAAAAGAAATCCTTGCTGTAACCAATCAACTAACAGAAACATGAGCTAATAAAATTGTCACTATTTTAAGGCATTACTTTTTTAGAGTGGTTTATAATGCACTAAGAGAACAAATATAAACTATAGATCAAGAAGTTCATTGAGCCCAAAGCAAACCACACTTAGGAATACATAGGAATACATTAATTAAACTGTTTGGAAACAAAGAAAATGAGCTAAAATCATCCAGAAATGGGGCACAAATTTTGTTTTAGTAAGTAACAATTGAATTAAAAAATGGCAATAAAGACTAAATCTGGAAGCCAGAAGATAATAAAATACCACTGTTAAAGTTCTGAAGGAAATAATCTCTAACCTAAAATTATATACTCTACAAAAATATCCTTCAAAAATAATAGTAAAATAAAGACTTTACAGAAAAAGTAAAAGAAAAGTCTTGCCAACAAACATGCATCTCAAGAAAATTAATTGTCTGTACAAAACAATAATAGTATCTTATGTACATCCAAACATTTGTAGAGCAAAACTTCCTAAAACATACAAATGGAAGGAAGAAAGTAAATATAGAGTTAAATGTTCTATTGTTCTCAGTGAAATGACAAAATTGACTTTATTGTTCATGGGTAATTAATCAATTATTCATAAAGCATTTACATTTTAACCTACAGAATAAACACAAAGAACTAGTAAAATATGTAAATAATAATATAAAGAAATCATAGGTTATGAGATATCTAATATAAAAGGAACAAAAGAAAGAAGTAAACATGAAATAGATGGTCAAAGAAAAATGAATAACAGTAATACAAAGCTGAACACATTAGGAATTACATTAAATATGAATAGGCTAAAAACAATAGTTGTAAGACTGAGATTATCAAAGTGAATTAAATGAGCAAAAACAAAATCTACATATGACTTACAGGTGTACAAAAAAGTCAAAAATAAAAGGCAAGAAAGAAGCTCTATCATGAATACATTACCCCCCAAAAAGCTGTTATGTCTATATTGTTATTGGCCAATTTAGATGTTAAGGGAAGAAATATTACTTTAACTTTCCAATAACTTAGCTTAAAAAATATTTAAAGCAACATTTGAGAGCTAAGTGAAAAAACAAAATTTGGAATTTTGGACATTTAGAGGAATTTTAACATTCCTCTAAAAATAGCTAAGAGAAATAGAAAACTTACATACACGAAAAGTTAAAAACACAGATGTCATAAATGATGCAATTAACACAAACGAACTAATTGGCAGATATAGAACAAGCCTCTCAACAAAGACAGAATACATTTTTTTAAATTGCATCTGTAACATTTTTAAAAATTGACCACTTATTTATTAAGCTATAGAGCAAGTCTCAACAAATCTTAAAGCACTGATATGTCATATTAATTTTTCTATATCCAAAAGATAACTAGGAAATCTCCAACTAGTTGGAAAGCAAACAATATACTACTGAATAACCCATGAGTAAAGGAAGAAATCATTACAGAAGTTAGAAAGGTGATGTGGATATGACAAATTTAAGCTTGTGAAATTCTAAATTGGTACTTAGAAATATATTGAAGCACACATACACACAAATCTCTATATATGAAAAACTGAAAATGCCTATTAATTTTGAGGGTTTTTTCATGATTTATGATCAAGGCTTTTATTTTTAGAAGCTGGATTGTTGGAAAACATAAATAATTATCAGAAATAAGAAAGGAGTAATAAAAGTTGGAAAACATTTATAATTATCAGAAATAAGAAAGGAGTAATAAATTAAAATAGGAGTAGAGGGCACCTGGGTGGCTCAGTGGGTTAAAGCCTCTGCCTTCAGCTCAGGCCATAATTTCAGGGTCCTGGGATCAAGGCCTGCATCGGGCTCTCTGCTTGGCAGGGAGCCTGCTTCCCCCTCTTTCTCTGCCTACCTCTCAGCCTCTTGGGATCTCTCTCTCTGTCAAATAAATAAATAAAATCTTAAGAAAATTATTTTTAAAAATAAAGTAAAATAAGAGTAGATAGTAGTTAAGAAGAAAATATGCATATAATAAAGAGCATCAAGAGAGGCCAATGTTTGTGATTTGAAAATATTAATGAAACCGATAAATCCCTAGCAAGACCAATCACTAAAGGAAGAAAGGAAACACAAATTACTGACAAGAAAAACATCATTACTTAGAGGTCCTAGTTTGATAAGGCAATAAACAAAGATAATAACCTGACATTAGACAACAATGAGAATAAACAAACTGTGACTGCATCAAGAAAATAAATAAATTTCACAGGGACAGGTTATAGTGAAAAAATACACAATATGCATATTGTGTGTCTCATTTATGCCAAGTATAAAAACAGGCAAAACTAATTTATGCTCTCAGAAATGGATTATCTTTACCCTTGGGTTAATTGATAAGAGGCATATTTGGTCAGCATAGTAGTGGTGATGATTTCTGGGGTCTTGGTATTGTGGGTTTTAATCTAGATGCTAGGTATATGAATGTGTTCACTTTGTTAAAATATTTTAGAAGCACACTTATAATTTTTGCACTTTTCTGTATACTTGTTAAACTTTAGGAAAATATTTGCATTAAGTAACAAAAAGCCTTGAGAAAGCATATATCTTATAAGTAGATATTAGATACCCTAAAAAAAATAATGATGTAAGAAACTTCAGGGTACTTAAATAGTATAAGTATACTGAGCTAAAAGTATACAGAGATATTTATATGTAAGATTTCATACTCTCTTTGAGAAATGTGATGATTTTTTTCTTTTTCTTTTTTTTTAAGATTTTATTTATTTATCTGACAGAGAGAAACACAGCCAGAGAGGGAACACAAGCAGAGAGAGTGAGAGAGGGAGAAGCAAGCCTCCTGCCCATCAGGGAGCCCGATGCGGGTCTCGATCCTGGGTCTCTGGGATCATGACCTGAGCCGAAGGTAGTCGCCCAGCCAACTGAGCCACCCAAGCACTCTGAGAGAAGCGGGCTCTCTGCTGAGCAGGAGCTTGATGCAGGGCTTGATCCCAGGATCCTGGGATCACCACCTGAGCGGAAGGCAGCCACTTAACTGATTGAGCCACCCAAATGCCCTGATTTTTTTTCTTTTGAGAGATCAACTTTTTTCTTTTCCCACTTCAGGGAGTTTATTGACACAGAATATGCATATCTGTATGTGAAAGCAAGAATGGAGGGAAAGTAACTCAAGCTCTTTGCGCCATTGGGTTCCCAAACATAAATCTATAATAGCAATTATGTTAGGAACCTAAAGGAAGAATGAAACATTTCTCTCAATGATTAATGTAAACAAATAAATAGATATGTATCAATTAACTAACTAAACAAATAAACAGACCAATGAAAATGAACAGACCAATAAAAAATAAAGCTTTCTCCAAGCATGAATGAGAAGGGGGAATGAGAGTACTGTGGTGTTTCCTAATAAGGTTAGACACGGAGGGCCCACAATGGAAAGAGGGAGGTTTTTCCTACTACAAAAATGAAACCCATCATTTGTTTGACTCTTCTATTTCTGATGACCATCATATGATTTCAGTGACAAAATTTTCAATTGGGTTTAATGTCCTATGAGTAAAACTTCTCATTGTTACACTGATTATCATATTTTTGGAGCAAGTGAAAGCCAAATGATCTCATGGCATATTATATAAAGATATTGATTTTTTTTTTTAAAGATACTGATGGAGAAATGCTTTGGGAAAATGCTGGCTTATGGCAGTATAGGTGCCCAGATTTAAAATAATCATTGTCTTTCTTTGGTTATCTCTAGCAGAGCTGAATTACAAGAAAAAACAATTTGTTGAATCACATTAATGTTGTAAACTTTGATTTGTTTTGTGTTTTTATTTTGTTTATACTTAATATATATATTGGTTTGGTTTTAAAGTTAAATAAACCTTAACTGATAAGCATAGAGACTTCGTGACCAATTTATGTTTATACCTATATTTACTTAAAATGATAACTTAAACCTCACTTTATTAAAAACAAAACCTTTAAGCTTTTCAATAGGGAACCATGTTTTAGTGAAGCTAAAACACTAGAGTAAACACTCTTCTGTTAAATGATATGTTTGCTTTTAATCTGTAATACCAAAGCAAAAATTATACGGGATATAGTTAAACAGGTAAAGAAGACTTCATTCAAGGTTATTGCAACTATTGCAATGGGAGAGAGAGGTCAGAACTCTGAGATCTACTCCACTGAAACAAAGAACTGGAGAGTTTTGAAGATGAGATTGGGTAATCTTAGGATATCTGCATTTGCTGATTGTTTTTGCCCAAAGAAAAAGTAACCTTTCTGATATCTTTATAATGGGAAGTAGTTGCATAACTTGGATCAAGGTACCTGCTAAAGTTAGGCTCCTGTTCTCCCAGGAAAAATGGGAGGTAGAGGGGCACATGGGTGGCTCAGTTGGTTAAGCGTCTGCCTTCGGCACAGGTCATGATCCCAGAAGACCCGGGATTGAGCCTCACATCAGGCTCCCTGCTCAGCGGGAAGCCTGCTTCTCCCTCTCTCACTCCCCCTGCTTGTGTTCCCTCTCTAGCTATATTTCTCTCTGTCAAATAAATAAATAAAATCTTTAAAAAAATTTAAAAAAAGAAAAATGGGAGGTAGAGACACCTACTTTGAGGATTACATTTCTAAGGGATGGATCTCTGGACATGGAGAAAGACATTCCTGAGATATCAAATAGGCAAGACCTTTTAAAGGTGGTTGTATTTTGAAGAGGTTAAGAAGAATTTTCAATTGCAATATTCTACAGTAAATTATCTAAGGAAAAGGAGGTCAGGGACCAGGAGTCAGAAGGAAACCTGTCTAGAGCTTATCAAGTTCAGGAGAAAATTATAGTCATCTTGGTAAGAAGAGTATAGTATTGACCCTATGTTGGCCAGTTGTTCATGAGGACCATAATATACACATATGATTTTAATCTGGCTTATTTTCATGGCAATATCTCATGTTTGGAGCTCAAAAAACCCTGTTTCAGCATATTAAGAAATCTAGTGTAGTATAGTCTTTCTTTTAATTATGTGAATGGTGAGTATTAAAAATATATGGTAAATTTATCACTAAAGAACTACATGAACAAATACTTGTTTTATAATATTATAGATTAGGAAAGACATTATTACAATAATAAGTCAAAGTTTATTAAGAGAAATATTTTTTTAGATTTTGTTTTTTTAAATTTAAATTTAAATTTTTTTTTAATTTTGTTTTTAAGTAATCTCTATACCCAACATGGGGCTCAAACTTACAACTCTGAGATCAAAGGTTGCATACTCCACCAACTGAGCCAGACAGGTGTTTCAAGAAAAAATGATTTTTTTAACTTAATTGTCCAATTGCAAGCAGATGACTCAAATCTGTGTAACTATTCAGTGCACAAGATATGTTTTTTTAAATCTGCCTAAATAAACAATTAATCAAATTGCATATAATTTGCATCTACAAGATTAAGAAATGTGTTTGAGATCAGGCAGGATTTTCAGTATTATACCAGTTCGATATCCTATGAGTATGACTTACAAGGCTTTAGAGATTGAATCTTGGAAAAATACACTCCACACTTTGTGTGCATGTGTGTGTGTTTTAATTGTTGGCCATATGCCAAATCTTCACACGGATGAATGTGAATAATGCACAGCAATTAGCAGCTAAAGGGCATCAGGTAACTGAGTTTGTGTGGGTTGAAACAAGGAGGCCCTACAGGACTATATTTCATTAAGCCAAAGTGGATTTAAATTATGAGAAACAAACGTTCAAGGACAACCTTAAAATTTGCCATTCTAGACTCAGCATCTAATTTGAGGAAACTTAATAAGGTAAAGGTGCATGCTTCAGCAAGATACATCAATAAAGTTAAACAAATTTGCATCAACAATTAATTTCTAGTCCATAAGCATTTTGTGATAACATGCTATGTGCCAAAAGACATAGAGTTGACTAGGTTACAGCCTGTTCCCTCAAGAGGTTAATTTCTAGTGCAGGGACAAGCACATTCACTAAGAATTTTTTTTTTTTTGAAGATTATTCATTTATTTGAGAGAGAAAATGCACAAGTGAGGGGGAGGAGCAGAAGACAAGGGAGAAACACACTCTCCGCTGAATACGGAGCCAGTCATGGGGCTCTATACCAGGACCCCAGGATCATGACCTGAGCAAAAAGGCAGAAGCTTAACTGGTTAAGCCAACCAGGGGCCCCAAACTAATAATTTTTATTGAATAAGCTAAAACTAAAATTTCTTCCCTCTATACTTAAAATAGTTCACATAAGTACTAAGTTGGTCAATTTAAGTTTCCTTGGAAAACATAATTCATGATATTTTGGTGTTTGATCCAATTTCACAAAGCAACAAAACAAAGGAGAATTCAGAGCATATTACAAATTAATACTATTTTAAGGCTTACCTCTGACCATTTAAATGATATATGAAAGTGATATTTATCAAAATAACTGATTTATTTCATAATTTACTGAATAACTAATAGCTTTTATCTGATTAGTGAATTCTTTTCTCCTACATTGCTATCATAGTTGTCTACAACAATACATTGTTCATACATATCGATGTTAAGAGTCAGATAAATGAATCCTCAACAGGAAAAGAGAAGGAAAAATTAGCAGCCCTGAGAAAGCATAGCCAAATCTTAGAATGGTAGTGCCATAGGTAGTCTAACACATACACTCATATTATTTTAATTTTTGTAAAACACAGAGCTATTCATTTTTGTAACATACCCTGTACAAAAATAATTCAGCCAAGTCTTCATGACCAATAGATACGGATGCTAGACTAGGTAAACTTATATTCTTTAGGATGGTGTAAAATCCTAAGTTTCTAATAAAAAGCACACTGGGATAAACAGAAAGAAAAGTGCATATACAATTAGGATTGTTGAATAACAGCCCTTCCCATTTCCAGAGGAGAAGTCCAACTTCACGGAGGATAGCAGAGAGCACCGCAATGTCTCCCACCAAGAGCAACTGTCTCAGGATGTCAGCCCACTATATGTGTCAAGGTGGCCCAGAAAGACTGCCACAAGCACTGGATGGAATGAAGCTTTACTCAGATTGGGAATATCTGCATCCTTCTTGTGATGTGGGTGAAGGACCTTGTTCCCACCCTTTGGGGAATAGACAGACTAGTGGGATGGGATGGATGCCATAGTATGTACACACTTAGAAGAAACATAGGAGCACACACTGAGTCTGAAACAGAGAAAGGTATTCCTCCACAAGGCTATAAGCCCAGCACGGACTGAGAGCTTTTTACCTCTTAGGAAGAAAGTGTTTCAGATCCAAGACCCATTCTTAAGCAGTTACACATGAGGGTAATAAAAATGCATGCAAGAGATGGCCTTTCCCATAAGGGTAGGAAAGAGGACTGGGATCACCCCCATTTTGAGCTCACAATTTCTCATTAGGCTAATCTCTTGGCTCAGGTGGAGGGCCCTGAGGGCAAAGTATCCCCGGAACTCAAACTACCCCTGAGCCTGCAAGCCTTGCTGATTGACTCCAAGAGTCAATTATCCATTGACCTTCCCTGCCCACCAGCAGTACACACGCACTCTTATCCCACAGTTTCCTTACATGAACCTGTATTTTCAGCACTTTGGAGACAGTCTTTGAGATGCTAGTCCAATGTCCTGTGTTGACGTCACTCTGAAATAAATTCCTTTCTGGTTTCAGCACTGCCCCTCTCTCCTTTAGATTTCGTGGGTGGTAAGTGGCTGAAATTGGCCTGTTTGGGACCCCTGAAGCGAGCTGCTTGTGTACCTCTGCACCCCAGGTACACTTAGACTATTCTTTTATACAGTAATAAATAAAATTACATTTTCTTGGAGCCATGTTCAGTCATGCTACACTAAAATTTGTTGTTCAAGGACAAGCCATTTTCCATGTGGCATTGAATTCCACAGGTTTCTACTTTGTATATGCTGTTATGTTGTACTCTCTCTTGTAAATTCATCATTTTTTGTTTACTTCCTGATTTATTTCCCAAATTTACTTCCTGATGCAGCTCAGAATATTGCCTTGAAATATGCCTAAAATTGATTTTACTCTTAAAAAAATCACCTTCTCAGCTCCACTAAGCATTATCTAAAAAATGAAGACATTAAAATGATGAGAAACATTTTCCTTTCTTCTAATATGAAAGAGAATGCTAACAATGTTACCACATGTGGGCGTTTTACAAAACAGGCATGGAATATTATCAACACTCACTCTTCTCTTGCAGAAGAGAGAAATCTCCACAGTGCTCCCAAATCTTGATCTGAGTACATTGTGGTGATATTTACATTCAAATGGAGATAGAATCATAAAGGGTTTAGCTGAAGCTATTTGCTCATCAGGACTATAGGCCCATCAGGACTCATCCTTTTTAAGTATTCCATTTCTTTAGAACAGAATCTAATTGTTTCTTGAATGATCCTTGTGTTTTGCTTCAGCAATTGTGCCTAATAGGCCATTCCATATGTTTATTATGTTCTAAGTAGGGGGAAAAATCTTGCAAACATCTGTTATGTTTTTTTTTTTTTTTTAAAGTCCTCGTTTACATTCCTTGAAATTGTTACATTTCTGGCAATGGGCATGTGACTGACATCATGTATTAATAAAGTAGTATGTGGTATAACCACTACATGTCTCTAGTTTTATTTTTGTTGTTTTCATGCTATCAAACACTATGCTTTTAGAGATTAGAATGATCTTAATTTTTTTCCTCTACAAGAAAAGTGAAATAATGAAATAAGACCTAGGTAACAACTGTGCTCCACCAACATAAAACGGATTAAAAAAAACAAAACGATTTTATTTATTTATTTGATAGAGAGAGAGAGATCACAAGTAGGCAGAGAGGCAGGTAGAGAGAGAAGAAGAAGCAGGCTCCCTGCTGAGCAGAGAGCCAGATGTGGGCCTGATCCCAGGACCCTGAGATCATGACCTGAGCCGAAGGCAGAGGCTTTAACCCACTGAGCCACCCAGGTACCCCCTTTTTCTTTTTTTTTAAATGTAGCTACCTCTTGACCCATAAACCAACCTTTGAGTGTTAACAGATTGCACAACTCTAAGGACATATAAAATAGAGCTGGAGCAAAGGAGCAAATAGGGTGAATAAAACACCTCTGAAATTGAAGAGCTCAAATATTTCCTCTATTTCTTTTTATGCTTCTACTGATATAATAATGCGATAATCTTGGTGTTGTCCTTCTGACTTTTATTTTTCTTTGTTTTGAATGTCTAAATATGATTTACATTTCTATTCTTTATTAGTATATTTTCATAAGCTGCTTCAAACTTTTATACAGAAAAGCAAGGTATAAATAAATGAAACATGATATTGACAATAAGGAAAATGTCTTAAATATGTAAATTATTAGCACATTTGCTTATACAGTCTCATTTGACTTGTGTAACAACTTGCAGAAGAGGGCATTGTAATTTTGCTTTCCAGAGCACATGGAAAAGGAGAGTGAAAGTCAGAGAAAAAAAAAATTGCTTGCCCCAAATGGCAAAATTGGATAGGACCTATCTAGACCTTTGAGTTACAGAATTATTTCAATGCATTCGTTTTCCATATAACTTTGTCTAGCTTTACATACTCTGTTAATAATTGACTTATAAGTAGTTTCTGGTCAATAGTCATTTTTAAATATTTATTTGATTTTTAAAGAAGATTTTATTTATTTATTTGAGAGATAGCACAAGGGGACTGAAAAGGAGAGGGAGGGGGAGAGGCAGACTTCCCCAAGGCAGGGCTTGATCCCAGGACCCCAAGATCATGACCTGGGCCAAAGGCAGATGCTTAAGCAATGGAGCCATCCAGGTCCCCCCTCATTATTAAATTGTTAAATAACTTTTAGGGAGTGTGTGTGTGCATGTTCACCTACACCAAGATATCAAGATTATAAAATTTATAAGAACTTGAGGTTTGGTGTCTTGGCTGACTTGGCTGATGTGAAACTATTTCGAGCCTGTGGTTTTAAGCATTCTGCCCTTTTAGGAGCGCCTCAGTGGTGTGGTGGATTAAGCATCTGACTCTTGGTCTTCACTCACGTTGTGATATCATGGTCCTGAGATAGAGCCTGACACTGGGCTCCATGCACAGCTCAGAGTCAGTCTGCCCCTCCTGCTCCTGCTCTCTTTCTATAATAAATAAATCTTAAAAAAAATAAGAAAGAAAAAGATTTCTGCCATTTTAATCACCCCTCAACTTTAAGATGGGATCAAAATTTAGGGCATTGCAGTTACCTCTCTTAGTTCTCCCAGAAGGTATTAAGCCGTAAGTGCACATCACAGAGCTAAAGAATGCTCTGGCTGACAGCTGGTCCTATCCAGATGCTGAGGACCTCCAAATTAAACTGATGTGGAAGGGAAGTAGCTGACATGGAGGTAGACTGCTTCCACCCAAAACGACCAATAAAGACTTCATACTTTAACTAGCAAAACCCTCTCTCCTTTCCTTTATTCCAGTTATAAAAGGCCTACGGGGAGGCTTTCATGATTTAGGACTCAACAGTTTTGGCAGGTTCCTACTTTTCTGGTTAGGGAAATGTAAGAGACTATGATCAGGAACTTCTTATTCCTAAAATTTCAGAATCCGTTGTTAAAACAAGAGCTCCCCATTAAAGATCGTTAGATTCTTTGGCCAGCATTCTTGCTAAGATGCTAACCCTCGAGTACCTTGGAGCTGAGCAAAGTTTCTGTGCTATGGCAACACCACCTGCTGTGCCTAGATTAATACTTCTGGGAAAGTTAAATTTAATTTCAAAAAAACTCATGAAATCAAGGAGCAAGTCACTTGGATTAAAAAGATGACTCCTTTGGCAGGGTCTTTCTTTGACTTCTTTGATTTTCATTCTTTTAGATCTGGGGGACCATGGACTCAAAGTGCATTCAAATCTTAAAAATTATGCTATTTACAGTCATCATGCTAAACTTCCTGGTATGTTGTATTTTCTCAAAAACTTTAAATGTGTGTTTGCTACTGCTAACAACCAAGTAAATGATCTCTCTGAGACTAGAACCTTAGGGAAAAAATGAAATGACCCACTTAAACAATGTGAACCATAAGCTGTGACTTGTGAATAGCACAGAGGCTAAGCAAAAATGTCACGACCTATGGACACACACAAAGGATTGAGAAAACTGCAAGGACTTCATGTTTTCTACACAATGTTTCCCTATACCATTCTGTTTATCAAAAATGATCCATAGTTTCCTAAGGTCACAGCAGCCAGTAACTGGGATTGATGAAAACTAGCAGGATTTATATACATACTCTCATAGCTGTGTTGGAGATAGCAGTGAAAACATTCATTGTTCATTATGTTCTTTAAAGTGGACAATATTATTTTGGAGGAGGGAAGAGTTTTGGTATTGAGTCAGGTTGAAGCACATGCCAAAATACTCTTTGTCAAGGGTCTGCTGTAAATAATGATGTGAAATCTCCTTAAATGTTTGGATTTAGACATAGTAATTATCAATGGTATCATATGGCATAGCTGGGCTTACAGGCTGATACACCAGAATGTTCTAACCCCTGCATTCATCTCTGTACTAAACTCAAAATTTTAAGTCAAGATATATCATTGTCGTATCGAAATGTATTCCTCTTCTTACATCTCCTACTTTGGTTAGAATTGCCACGATCTTCCTCCTCAAACAGGTTTGGAATTTCCTAGCCATTTTACATTTGCCTTCCCCAGTATTAAGTGGTATAGGGCACTTAGGGTGATAGAAAGATTGCAGGTTTTGGAGCCAAAGGTTTACCTTTTACTCCTATTTCTGCCTTGTAGTTGTTCGATGATTTTGACCTATTTGTTTAAGGATTTTTGAGACTGTTTTCTCACTATAAAATGGGAAGAAAATAAATTCCATAAATACCTCGTAAACTTTCAGTGAGATTCAATGCAGAATTTCTAGCAAAGTCTGGATAGAAAAGTCACTCGACGAATTTTAATCCTGCTTGTATGTTCTTGATCGCCGTACAGCTTTCCATTTGTACACACTTTTATTCATCCTCTCTTTATCAGGGTCCGCACCATGATCATGTAAATACCTCTTTCCTCAACTAGTACAATGGAAAATCAATGGATTATCCTGTCACCTCCCTTCCCCAAACATGCTGTTTGTATATAACTTTCTTAAAACCCATGTTGCATCTTTACAAAATATGTTAAATATCCTTCTTGGTTGCATTTAAAATAAAGATACTAAACTTGGTGTTTAAGAACCTCCATTGTGGCGCCTGAGTGACTCAGTTGGTTAAATGACTGCCTTCGGCTCAGGTCATGATCCCAGAGACCGGGATCGAGTCCCACATTGGGGTCCTTGCTTGGCGGGAAGCCTGCTTCTCCCTCTCTCACTCCCCCTGCTTGTGTTCCCTCTCTGGCTGTGTTTCTCTCTATCAAATAAATAAAATCTTTAAAAAAAAAAAGAACCTCCATTATCTGGCACAACAGTATTTTCTACATTGATTTAACTTATTACTTTTAATGTCCTCTTATGTATCCTGTATTTGCTGTTCAGGCCAATCTATTTGCTGTATTCCTCAAATGTCTTCTATCCTGGCAGGCATTATTTTCATTGTAATTATAATACTATAAAATTTATTCATTTTAGAAAATACATACCATTATTTTATAGGCATTGTCTCATTTAACCTTCACAAAAAAATCACATAATGCTGAAGAGAATGGGCACTGGGGCCCTACTGCCTCAGTTGGAAATGGATCTTTACCACTTCCTAGTCACATGATCTTGAACAAATTACTTCCTCTTCCATTTTACAGAATTCAGAGGGCATTTGATCTCAGAGGTGTGTATAAACACCATAAAATCTTCCAGAATTTAAATCCATTTTTATCAAGTGAGACAGTATTTTCCTTCATTCATTCATCATGAATATTTAAGTATTTAATTGTCAACACTGGCAATAGAAATTAAACAAATATCTTAATAAATATTATTATTTTTGTCTTCTCAAACAGTTTCAGGAAAACACACATACAATGATCTATATATACACAAAGAGAAATCCATTTGGCTCTGTTGAATTTCTGGAGTATAAGAGTGATTCATCAAAGATAGTGACAAAATATTTGACCTTGATATTCTTTAACAACAGGACAAAGGACAGTGAGTTCAAAGAATAGAATGAAAAATAATGTTAAAAACATCCCTAGGAGTTTAGAGATGCAGAAGAGGTTTCATTATATATGACCTTGTGTTGTTGATGAGTAAATTTTTAAATCTTCCCTCAATAAATCTTTTATCCATCATCAAATGGCCTACAGAGAGAAAACAATGTTAAAAATATATATTTTTGATATTTTCATAATTATGCTTAGATTCTTCTTGTAAGGATCAAGAATTCTTACAGAGGATGTTTCTCCTCATAGGGAAGTGCTTTCCATCTTACTTCTCTTTTCATCTCCCTTCCTTTTCATGTTTCTGGTACAAAAAGAAAGGTCCCAAGTATGGAATGCTAATGAAGAGATTCAGGGTATAAACCGAGCTAAATGAGCTACTAGTATCACAGCTTTGGTGGAATCAAATCTTTGGGATGCAAATGTGCATACTCCCTTCAGTGACATTCAACCTGACTTCTCACTTCTCCAAGTACAGGTACTCTTGAAGATAAAGTTTCTTATCCCTACCTAAAAAAATTACAAACGTGGTGATAAAAATGTGGAAAACAGAAAAAAAAGCAAAATATATCTGCTCATATTCACACAACCCAGAAATTCATTCATTCATGTGTTAGCTGTACATTCATTCCTTTACGAAATGTGGGTAAATAGTCTCTCCTGGAGACCTGCACTGAAGGATAAGCAATTTGGTCTCCTGGGCCAAGACAGTGAAGATGTCACTGCAATATAAAGTATAATATACAAATACAATAGTAAATCATCTCTTCAATACCTAAATGCATTCTACGTATTTTGGAATGTCACATAATACCAAATACATAGGAGTGGATGGTATTTGCTTTCAGTTCCTTTTCTAGTTTGTTCTTTTGGAACACTTCATGAGCATTCATTAACCTATGTGTCACAACTTAAAAGATTTCAGCTACTTTGTATTTTCATCCTTTTTTTTTTTTTTGAAAAAAATAAACTAGTTCTCAGATTGTATTTTGAAAACGAACCCATATTCCACATGAAACATAAAGTTTAAAAAAATCAGGATATTAAAAGACTCATAATGAATTCAGTGAAGCAGAATTTTTAGTGTACTTATGTTGTTCAGAATATGGAAGGAAATTAGGGCGCCTGGGTGGCTCAGTTGGTTAAGCAACTGCCTTCGGCTCAGGTCATGATCCTGGAGACCCGGGATCGAGCCCCACATCGGGCTCCCTGCTTGGCAAGAAGCCTGTTTCTCCCTCTCTCACTCCCCCTGCTTGTGTTCCCTCTCTAGTTGTGTTTCTCTCTGTCAAATAAATAAAATCTTTAAAAAAAAAAAAAGAGAGTATGGAAGGAAATGAAGTAATCTGTCTGTAACTGAAACATTTGATCAACCACAACTGCAGAAAAAAAAAAAACAAAAAAACAAGACCTATAGGAACAAAGTTGGTGTAGACATGTGTATGGACTCAAATCATAGCATTTGACTAAGCAACATATTTTCATGAGATTTCGAACTCATTAGAAAGTTAGCTATTCAGGCCTCTGGGGTCTTCTGTTCAGTAACAATGCAGGCTATTCAACAGAAATATTATCAGCATACTTGGAACTAGCAGTAGTTAACATGAGTCCAAAGTTAACTTCAAGTTCTGGCTGTGTGAACTTGAGCAATTCCTTAACCTTCAGTTTTTTCTGTAAAAGAGGTAGTTATTAACATTTCTCTTCTGGTTGTTGTATTAAACAAATGCCCATAAAGCACTTAATCCAGTGCCTGGTACTCAGTGAATATTTCATGCCGGCATTCCTTAATCAGTCCTGGCCCTGTTTTTCTATTTGCGCTACCACACCGATGCCATGAGGTTCCTTGAACATACCATCTTCTCACATTTTCCGATTATTTACAAAATGTGAAAAAGCCAAAATTATGCTCTAGGCTCTCAATAAGAACATCAACAGCCACCACAATAGCACAATTTGGCCTACATTAAAATTTTGTTTTTATTGTTTGTTTTTGTTTTTGTTTTTGCATGCACAAAACAGTCTTTTGTAATGGGAAGAAGTGTATCATGATTTTCAAAATCCACATGGAATTTGAGTGTGTTGGCCCAGAAATAAAAGTAGAATTCTTCTTAGAGAAAATCTTGTTTTGCTTCTTTCTTTTTTTGTTTATGATAATGCTTTACTCAAGTTGTTTGGTAATAGAAATTAAGGTTATCAAGAAAATTTTGAAAAGAAAACTAGTAGACATAGGAGAGAAGGGAGAAAACAAGGAGAATGATACTGGAAACAACTTCTGTGGCTTTCAAAATAGAGAGTAACCCTAGCCAGACTGAATGTGGGGAGCCATCAGAGTTACACAGATCTCACATAGAGTGTTAAATATTCACCACTCGAATCTAGTTAATTGGGAGCCTGGGAGATAGGTTGCTTGTTTTCATATTATTTTTCTGTTGGAGAGCAAGGTGTTAAATTTAGTGTCCCCACTTATTCAAGGCATTGTGCTTTTTTTTTACTTATACTTAAATTTAATATTAATAAAAATGACTAGTATTTACTGAGCTTTTATAACTACTAGACAATCGCTAAGCGTTCTACATGCTTTATCTCATTCAACACTCCAAACCTCTGTTAATTTTACATCATTTGTATTTCCATTTTATAGACGTAGAAATGGAGGCATAGCTTGTTGAGGAACTTTCTGGGAACCCCCTGCTAGTACTCGGGAGAGATAAATTTTAAATCTAGGGTTTCTGATAGAAGAACTAGCTATACTCAATGGTTCAAAGAGTAGCAGGAAGTGAAAAAAAACACTCGAGAAGCTCATGATAAGCCTTTCCCAGCTCTCAGTCAGAAGTCAGGAGGAGGTGTAGAACGCCTAAATACACAAGGGGCTCTTAGTGCACTCAGAAGCCGGTCTCCCACTTTTAATGCATCTTGCAGTTTAATTTTTGTTGGATCATTTTGGGTAGCAATCAACGGGAGTGAAAAGGCATGCTCAGTGATGCATGTTTAAATTAGATTTACTCTTATTGCTTTATTTACCCTGTCACAATAAATCATAACATTTCCATCCTCTGGTTAACTGCATATTAAAATGACATAAGATGGCAACACTGTAGTGGGCAGAAAATTAAAGGAAATTTTTTTTTTTCTCAGTGAGAAACACTTAACTTTCAACTCTATCTCCTTCTGAATGTATACTAGAGGAATTTTTAAAAAATCCTATTCTTAAGCCTGAATATCAATAGACATTGTCAGGTAAAGAAGTCAGTAATTGTCAGGACAGTCCAGTGAAACAAAATATGAATCAACTCAGAGAAGATGGTATTTTAAACACTGTTTACTGATGAAATTTATGTCATTGTGACAGGCCTTCCAATACATAAAGAGTTATTTTAATTCTCATTAGACGGGGTGTTTCCATCTTTCCAAAGACATCATGCTTACAGACATTCCTGTTAGTAAAGACCCAACAGTCTACACCACCCCCATCACACATCATTCCTTACTCTCTGGGTCAGAGGAATATTTTGGAAAACTTACACAATACCTTTTGCTAAAATTTTCAAGTTGTTTTATTTCCCCAAATTTTCAAATACTTTAATGGATATTGTCATCTTACACAATAAATAGTCCTCTGAAAAATTTACCTGCCATTCTTTTCTTTCAAGATGCTGGTTTGTTTCTGTTTTTTTCTCCAAACAGTAAACTAGATATGAAGATTACCTCCTCCTGGATAATATATTAACACCAAGAGTTTAAAAGACATAGCTTAACTTTTGGAAATTTAAGAAAATAGACAGCAGAAATAACAGAAACATCTGTGAGGGTAACAACAATGTCCCCAGCATCTACCTGTGTTTATTTGTCTGTATCTAGGATTCTAAAAACTGGGTCTTAGTCAACCAAGAAGAAAGTAGCAAATGTATGAAATGATGGTAAATAATGTAACTGTTAAACATAGCATGAATCCAAATGACAAAGAAAAGATATAGGTTTTGTGGTTAAAGGAACCAAGGTAGAAAGACCTAAAGCCCAGGACTATGAGCTGCTGTGTGTTATTAGGAGTAGGGAGGGGATAACAGGGGATTTAGAATGAAATAATTTTCAGATCTTTGTATTGCCCAGAAAAAAGGTAAAAATATTTATGCTTGAACATTTGAATATTAAAATTAAATATGAGTGAATATTAAAATTCCCAAGGCAACCACAAAATTATAAAGACATAGTAAGTATAACTTCCACACTAGTTAAGAAAAAGTAATGAAATATTGAAGAGGAACTCATTCCATGGAGAGAGAGGAAAAAACGGAACTAGAAAACAAACATTATGGTAGAAAACAAATCATGTATAACAGTTCTTATAATGCAATTTAAATAAACTGAAATTTTCAGCACACATACAAATTAAAATTATTTGGTTGCCAGGTGGGCTGGGGGAACCTCAGGTCCTGAGGCCTCCATACAGGTGGTCCAAAAAGATTCACAGGAGATGCTTTTTTTTTCTTTTTAAAAAGATTTTATTTATGTATTTGTCAGAAACACACACAAACAGGGAATACAAGCAGGAAGCAGGGTGAGTGAGAGAGGGAAAAGCAGGCTTCCCACTCAGCAGGAAACCCAATGTGGGGCTCCGTCCTGGGGTTCCAGGATCACAAACTGAGCTGAAGGCAGACACTTAAAGACTGAGCAACCTGGGTGCCCCAGGAGCCTCTTGGTCTTGTCTTATCAGGAAAAGGAATTCAAGGACAGACACAACACATCAGAAGAGCAGTAGAAGCAGGAAAGTTTATTAAAACTGAAGTACACTCTCGAAATGTGAGAATGGGTGAGTGTAAGAGTTTCCCCACTGGGTTTTGGCTTTCTGTCTTTTGACAGTTGTTAACCAAGGAGTGGAATGTTCCAGTGGAATGAGTGGAATAGAATTTCTTGGAAGCAGGGTGGTCTCTTCCAGGAATGCGAGGTTCTGTATTGTTTTTTGGGGGGGTTCTTATTTGGTCCTAGGTTCCTGTCATGGCACCCTCAGAGAGATTTGTATGGTTCTGTAGTAGAATGAAGGAATACTGTGGACTTTGGCTTACTTTCTCAGCCACCTTGGGCCTGTCTGGTTTGATCTGTTTTTTTGTGTGGTTTACTTTTAGGGTGCGCCAGGACTAGGGCCATAGATAACCATGCCTTCCTCTGTGCTGGCCTCCAGGAAACCTGTTAGAACTTAACTAATTGCTTACTCTCACAACTTAAGGAATTTATACATAAAAGCCAGAATGAATCATTCTAGAGTAAAATGGAAGAGGATATTTTTATAACTAGTTTTAAAAGGGTGTTTTAGATAAGATTAAGTGAAAAAGGAAACTATAATAAATTTCACAATCTTACATTTAAACCCTCTGTTTATTAATAAATACAAAAAGGCCAAAAAAAACCCCAAAATTCTTAAGAAAAGAAAATAATTGCAACCCATTTTGCCTAAAATTTACTCCTATCCAGAATATACAAAAACTCTCTATGAATTAGAAGAAGACAAGCCATGGGGAGCCTGGGTGGCTCAGTCATTAAGCATCTGCCTTCAGCTCAGGTCATGATCCTGGAGTCCCATACTGAGCCCAGCATCAGGCTCCCTGCTTGGCGGGAAGCCTGCTTCTCCCTCTGTCACTCTCCCTGCTTGTGTTCCCTCTCTAGCTGTCTTTCTCTCTGTCAAATAAATAAATAAAATCTTAAAGAAAAAAAAACAAGAATAAGAAGACAAATCAGATGAAAAGTGAATAAAGGTGTAAATATGACTTCATAGAATTGGAAATACAAATGACTATTAAACACCCTCAACTATCTTGGTAAACAAAGAAAAAAGAAAATTTACACTTATCATATGGCAGAAACTTTAAAATCTGTTAATAACAAGGGTTTTCAGGGATCCCTGGGATCACTTATCTACATTTGATGTGTGTATAAAATGATACAGCCACATTAGAAATCAGTGAGGCATTGCCTAGTAAACATGTACATATATAATTAAATATAGGCATATGCATATATACACACATCCACACTACATACACACATGTGTTTATGTACACACATATACACATCTGTAAGTATACACACAGGCCACAGGACACACACATGTTCATCAGATGACATGTTAAATAATGTCCTTTTGGAAGCATCACTAATAATAAAACACACACACACATACATATACACACCCAGACACAGCACAAAACACTGGATGTCCATTTTACCTAGAATAGATCAATATATTTTGGGTTATTCATACAATAAAATATTATTTACTAGTGAAATTTATGAAATAAGACTGTCACGTTATAAAATCTCTTAGTGATGACAGCTATTTTAAGTGTCACAGTATAGGAGTTTAGAGGGACAGGAAATATTTTATTCTTTCACTGAATTCATCATGTTACAAATGTAAGAGGTGATTATGTGTGTGTATGTGTGTGTGTGCATATACAGCAAGCAGTGCATTCTGGAACCACACTTAATCAACACTAAGAAGTTTGGTTCATCATGAAACCTGCCAGTTAAAGGTGAATGGTTCCTGACATTTCAAGTAGAATCTTGAAGAAAAAAGGAAATATTTTTCACTGTCTATTCAATTACAAGTAAATATCCTCACGTTAAAGGGACCGAAAGGAGCATTGGAAGACAGTGAGTGACTTTTTAATTCAGAGTCAGATAGAGTTTTTCGTTTTCTACTATGAGCAACATTTTAATTGTTAAATAAAGTAGTATGGAATAAAGCCAATATACCAGATATTAGGGGTACCTGGGTGGCTCAGTTGTTAAGCATCTGTCCTCTCTCTTCAACCTTGGCTCAGGTCATGATTCCAGATCCTCAGCAGGGAGGCTGCTCCTCCCTCTGTCCCTCCCCCTATTTGTGTTCCCTCTCTCACTGTGTCTCTCTCTGTGAAAAAAATAAATAAAATCTTTAAAAATATCTACCAGATATTAATAGTCATGAATATCATTATTTTCACAAAAACAGTAATAGATGACTATTAGATTATTTTTTACAAGCCAATTTTGGTGTTGGGTGAATTTTTTCCATTATGACAATAATTGGATTTGAGGACTTAGAAGTGATAATTTAAAAAAGGTTTAAGTAATGCTCAGCATTGGCGTTGTTATTGTTAGGGCCCAAGTGCATGTGCAATCTCTATTTGTATTCAAGACTTAGGCTCTTTCACTCGTAATGAATCTTTCTCCTCCAGTACTGTCCAAGGATTTTATCAGCATCTTACCTTCCTAGGCTTGCCTGTGGCTGGTTTCATTTGTATACCATAACTCAAACTTTCGCCTTTCCATTCACTTAAGAGCAAATATTACTTTTTTTTTTAAAGACTTTATTTTTTTTGACAGAGAGAAACACAGAGAGAGAACACAAGCAGGGGAGTGAGAAAGGGAGAAGCAGGCTTCCGGCGGAACAGGGAGCCCCATGCGGGGCTCGATCCCAAGTCTCCAGCATCATAACCTGAGTGAAAGGCAGTTGTCCAACCAACTGAGCCACCCAGGTGCCCCAAAAGAAAATATTACTTATGATTTTGTGTAGTATCCTATCAAGAACGAAACAAAGCTCAGTGTCCCATAGGATGATTTTGGATTCTATTGCATTCCATTATCACCTTTCTGGTTTTATTTTAATAACCACTGTACTTCTTGGAGTAGAATGTCAACAAACTATCATTTTGAACATTTTGATATCATTGACTGACTAAAAAATAACAAGTGCCGGGTTCATAACTGACTTTTCTTTGTAACAGTATTAGAGTGAAATCTATGTTTCCTGTTGGGGAAGTGAAAAAGACTCCCAATGTTCAGATGCATAAAATGCCTTCAAAGGCTGGCAGAGGGCCGAGAGCTGCACTAAGTGCCCGGCTGGCTCCTGGCCACGCGGTGAGTGTCAGCGGGTTCCTCAGCCTTCTTGCAGCCCGGGCTCTGATATGCATTACGGAGCGAGCATCGGAGTGCAGCTGTTGATCAGAGATGATTGTCTCTCAGAGAGAGACGGGCTTTCACTACCTTTTGGCCTTGTTAGTGAAACTAGTCAGTAAGAAAAATGCACATTATGTTTCAGGGTTACGAGAGGGAAAATCTTCCTCATTTGGCACCATTATGTTCTGGCGGGATGTGCTGGGAACTACCATTTCAATGTCATTAGTGGACCAGTCTGTGGACTCTGATCACTGGCTTAGATTTCCCCTCCAGCAAATATAGAAGTTCTATATCAGTTTCATATTGAAGCACTAACTTCAGTTGGCAGTAGAGTTTTCCAATTTGAGAATAAACCTTACAGTGGCAACTTGTGTTTAGGTTAAGCTTAGAGTTGTGCTATAAATGCAGGTACACCACCAAAGTCTTCCTCTCGAAGGTCACAATCGAATCTTGCCCTTTTTAATATAACCACCTTGTGCTAGTGGGAAAACCATGGTCCAGAAAGTGAACACAGCAATGCAAAGAATCGTACAGGCCCAATCTTCCCCAGATTCCTTCATGAAGCAACTTGCCATCCCATGTCTCATGTGCTTTCCCAACAGGGCAGTTTCCTAAAGCTAGACCAGGTTCTCTGACTTGCTGCCTTCAAAATTCATGAACAGAGCCTTGGAATGCATTCTCCCCGCACTACAAACCAGTAATAGCCTTTAGGAAGCTCTTCCTTTGTATCAGTTCAATCCACTTTCTGGAACTCTGGCCAGATAAAATGCTGGATCTTTCTTGGAGACAGGAAGCAAGGAAGAGCAAGCAGCAGTATTTGTGACAAAGATATCGCCATTTCTAGGGGAAGTCAAATCTAAACGGAGAAAAAAAAAAAACACAACAAAAAACCCTGACTTCTTTTTGTGTTTATCATTTCTCCTAGCACCAAGTGCACACACACACTCCCGACATTAATTAGGTTAATATTTATTTATTTATTTATTTACTTACTTACTTATTTTAGAAATTTAATTTATTTATTTGACAGCGAGAAACAGCAAGAAGGGGAACACAAGCAGGGGGAGTGAGAGAGAGAGAAGCAGGCTTCACGCCCAGCAGGGATCCTGATGCTGGGCTCAATCCTGGGTCTCCAGGATCATGACCTGAGCCCAAGGCAGTTTGCTCAATCAACCCAGGTGTCCCCTAATTAGATTAATATTTAAATTAACATTCATATTAGTTCTAGGAAAAAATTGGAGGGTATGTTGGAGATCACCTGTCTGGTATTATTAACAATAAGAATAACTTACTGTAATTCTTTCTTTTGGTATAGTCCCTATATTACACGTTTCACAATGCCTTACCCTCAGTAAATGTCTCCTTTATTAAGGAGATGCAACTGAATGCAGTTATAGATGCAATTGAAATATGTTGAGATGGTTGGAAGTTACCAATGGCTTTTCTCTATTCATATGTATTGTCTTGTTTGAGTCTTCAGAGTGTACCCCAAATTATTTGTCTTTACCATTTTCAGAAATGTTGTTAAGACCACTATACTTGGAAGAGCGGGAATAGTTATTTCTATTCTATCTATGCTGCTGACCTAATCATTTCAGAAAACACAACTTTCCTTATTAACCTCTCCATATAAGGTCTTACAAAGAAATGACAACAAGGAGACACCAAGGAATTAATTTTAAGTTTTGTGGAAGTAAGATAAATTTGAAGTCACATCCACTTACAAGCAAACGAAGTCACTGTGACATATTTCTCCTGGTCTGTAAGGCTACAAAAAGTACATCAGTCTTGAATCAGTCCCCAAATGGGATGCTTGTCTCTGATGCAGACACTGCCAAACTCCCTCCAAACCTAAGGAAACACAAGGTGAATGCTTCATTTCTCTTATAAAATGCCACATGTCCATAGATCATTAGCAATGATGATCTTATCATTTGCCTACTAGGAAAAACATAATATTAAGAACTTAAAGTAAGTTATGAAGCTTTAAAAAATGTGTATTTTCCAATTACAAATAGTAAGTTAAAATGGTGAATACATAAATAATAAATGTAATAATAAATATAATAAATATAAATATAGAAATATTTCACTTACTATTTTACTCATATCTGAGACCAATCATTGTATCTTTACATTTTCATTTATATATGTTATACATATAAACAAATAAATATCTTACCTATTATTTTGATCCTGAGACCAGTTATTAGATCTTTAATTTTTATTTATTTATTTCTTCAATTACTGGATTTTTAAATTTTCATTATAAATTTGAGGTAAGTAAAAAAAATAACATAAAATAATACAAAGCAAAAATGTCTGGTTCAAGAATAAGACAAGAATAATGTGGGTGCCTGGGTGGCTCAGTGGGTTAAGCCTCTGCCTTTGGCTCAGGTCATGATCTCAGGGTCCTGGGATTGAGGCCTGCATCAGGCTCTCTGCTTGGTGGGAAGCCTGCTTCCTCCTCTCTCTCTCTGCCTGCCTCTCTGCCTACTTGTGATCTCTCTCTCTGTCAAATAAATAAAATCTTAAAAAAAGTAATGTGAATTATTTGGTAGGTATTATCACCAAAGACAAACATTTTATTGACTTCTCCAAACATTTTCCCTCATTTTGCTTGCCTTTTATTCTTTTCTTTATTTCTTTCTGATTTTGTTGTCTCTTCCTCCCTATTCCTTTTACTCCATGAGTCTGTTTCTCTCGAGAAATTCAGTTTGGTCATGGATGCTCTACTAGGTATGCAATAAGTAAACAGACTTCTTTTGAACAGTTTTATACAAGACTGATGGAACTGTTGGTGCTCTAGAAAATATCAGAGAAATAAACGTTCTTCCTTTACATAGGCTTTACATAGGAAATCTAATGTAGAAAATCAAAGTAGTTTTCGAAGGGTTTGGATTAGTTACGTATTCAAGGTGATAAATTTCCTGAAACTTAGCAGCTTAAATCCATAAACATTCATTATTTCATGGACTCATCCATCAGAAATTCAAGAAAGCTCAGCTGAGTACTTCTTGCTCAGTGTGCCGTATGATGTACTGAAGTTGTGACCTTGTCATATATGACCTTTCTTATGTTGAGGGTGCATCTCCTCTGTACCTGGCTTGTTGAGAGATTTTATCATAAATAAATGTTGCTTTCTGTCAAATGCTTTTCCTTTGTCAATTGAGATAATCTTATGGTTTTTTTGTTTTTGTTTTTGTTTTTTTATCATTCACTTCGTTATTGTGGTGTATCACATTAACTGATTTGTGGATCTTGAACCATCTTCACATTCCTGGAATAAATCCCATCTTATTGTTATGAATGATACTTTTAAGGTATTGTTGAATTTAGTTTGCTAGTATTTTCTTGAGGATTTTTTTCATCTATGTTCATTAAGGATATATGGACCTATAATTTTCTTTTCTTGTGGCATCCTTGTCTAGTTTTGGTATCTGGGCAATGCTGGCATCATAAAATGAGTTTAGAAGAGTTCCTTCTCCTATTTTTTTGGAAAAATTTGAGAAAGATAAGTATTAATTTTTCTAAATGTTTGATAGAATTCAGTAGTAGAGTAGTCTGTCTGGTCTTGGACTTCTGTTTGTTGGGAAGTTTTGAATTACCAATCCAATCTCCCTAGTTGCTCTGTTCAGATTTCCTATTTCTTCAGGATTCAAGGAATTTCTAGATTTTTTCTAAGTTGTCCAATTTGTTGACTTATCAGTGTTCTCAGTAATTTCTCATTATCCTTTACATTTTGGTGGATCACTTGTAAAATCTCCTTTTTCATTTCTGATTTTTTTTATTGAAGTCACTCTTTTGTTCCTTGGTAAGCCTTAGTTTCATTGATCTTTTCTATTGTCTTTTTAGTACCTATTTCATTTATTTCTGTTTTAACCTTTATTTCCTTCCTTCTACTAACTTTGGGCTTCATTTGTTCTTATTTTAGTTCTTTCAGGTATAAAGTTAGATTGTTTATTTGAGACTATTTTTCTTGAGATAGGCATTGCTCAGTATGAATTTCCTTATTCAAGTCTCTTTTTGTATATCCCATACATTTTAATATGTTATATTTCCACTTTTAGTCATTTTATATCAAATAGAGTTATACCTTTTTTCCCAAAACATTATATATACCTTTTTTTCCCAAAACATTGTTATAAGGCAATGTGCCTAATGGAATGTTTCTTATTCTATAGTTATATATTGTTTCCACATTATATTTACTGTTTCCACAGTGTCTACATACTCTGTATTTCTGTAAATTAAAAATTAAATTTAGAGCTTTTGTTAGTTAACCAGCATATAGTACATCATTATTTTTTGATGTAGTGGTTAGCTTTCAATTAAATATTTTTGCAAGAATAATTCATATATTGTGTAATGTATAAATGATATTTGAATATGAGAGAGAGAGAGAGATAGGTAGATAGTAAGTATAACACCAGAAATACACAATAACTGGTTTTCCTATTATCTTTTTTGGACTATTTGAGTGTGGAGTCTCAGTAAGTTTCAGCAAATGTTCTAGGTATGAAGAATACCTAGGCAGGCAAGTCTCCTGCTCTAACAAAACTCTCAGTCAAGTTGGAGGAGGTAAAAAATATGCAAACGAGATAATTTTAAATATTGTTACATGAATAAAAATAGTACACTATGATTATAATTATGATATTTTTGTAGCAATTATGCTGTCCTGATGATTATATTTTAATCATATTTATAAGTGATATATAAGCTTATTGTGAAATTTTATTATGCAAACTTTTAATATAAATATTAAATAAGCAATATAATGGCATTTCTATTCTTGCCATGATTTAAAAAAAGTTAAAATTTCTTAAATTTTTAAGTAAACTATTAGGAAAGCATGTAACAAGAATGAGTGGTTATTGTTATGTAATTTATATTAAAGTTTACAGTAAAATAGTTTTATAAATATATGATTTATACATAAATTATATTTTCTCTGAAATGTAGGTGCTGAAAGTTATGATAAAGTCATCTATATGACATAGTTATTTCCTCCTCCTGTTCTCAGTTTTAATTTTACTTCTTCCTTAAGTGCTGTTAATAGTTGATTTTAACTTGGACAATAATTACTACAGCTCGTGAATTACTTGAATCCCACCATTTAAAAAAATCAGCTTTAAGACTTCTATGTAGAGAAATTCAGCCTTAGAATTTTTATATTATGAGTAACCAAACACCTCTTATTAGGAATCACAAGGTAGGAGGGTTGGGGATTAAATGAGAAGTCCAGGGTGTCTCACTTTCTTCCCCAAGTTCAGATGGTCCTCAGAAATGTAAGAATGTAACAGTGGGTGAAGGGTCATAAATTAAAGAAACCTCTTATCTTTTTCTTGAGTCTTATGGTCCCTCTTCCCTGTGCACCTGCTCTATGACATCTTCTCCCTTTAAACCTATTTTTCTCTGTGGGTCAGGTAAAACAAACTTAATGTACTACGAGGGTTTTCTCTGTTAGCTTCTTTAATGCCCAGCTCCTCCTGTCCTGCTCCAACCTATGAAGACAGATACTTTTCTTCCAAACTTGTAGCTTGCAGAATTTTCCCTGTGTTTATTGAAACAAGGAAGTTGTTTGAGAGCTAGAGCATTTTACATATGAATGATTCTGCACAGAGAAGAATTAATAATGGAGTGACAGCCATGTGGTTCAGAATCATCTTGGAAAATGATGGAGGGAGAGGGAGGATTAATTTGTAGCTATAGATGTGATCAGCGTGGGGAGAAAGTGTGGAAATGAGGTGATTAGAAAGTCTGTAAATATTTTATGTAGTAAAATCCTTTTCCCCATCAGACACAGATGAGGACCTGCATTAAAGTATTACATTTGTTTTCTTTGTTTTATGGATTGGATTTATAATATTTTTACTTTAGAGTGACACTATGCTGAGTCTGGTCCCAATTTGGCCTTGTTTTTATCTAGGAAATACTTGCTTCCCTCTGAGAATGACAAAAAAACAAAAACCAAAAAATAAACAAATGAAAGCCAAGCCAGCTATGTCTTCTCCCAGTTTAATCATCCAAAACTAAATAACAAAAGTTATTTTTTGTAGTCCCAAGTCCTAAGAAAGGGAAAGAATATTTTTTGGCCCATTTTCATTAGTTGACTCTTCTTAGCATAATAACTTGTTATTGGTGTTGGGGAGCTGTGAGTGAGGTACAGAATAAAAGAGGGAGAAAAAATTATTAGTACAATATTACTGAAGGGTCTTACTTATTTGAGTGGGTGAGGAGCCCAGTTCTTTTTCTTTTTTTAAAGATTTCATGTGTTTATTTGAGAAAGAGAGAGTGAGGGAGAGGGAAGGTCAGAGGGAGAAGCAGACTCCCCATGGAGCTGAGAGCCTACCTATAAGAGACTGGAGACTCACCCCGGGACTTTGGGATCATGACCTGAGCTGAAGGCAGTTGCTTAACCAAATAAGCCACCCAGGCATGAAGAATAATAAGTATTATTTGTGAAAGAATGTAGAACCACAAAAACTTTTATTGGTTTTAGTAAATTTGGTATTTTCAAGAATTCCATTTTTGCTGAATATGGCAGAGAAAAAGTATTCTTTCTCCAATGCCACACAAAATGACCCCTCCCCCAAATTCAAGTTATCAAGAAGAAAAATATTAGTTCATCACAATCCTGACCAGAAGTCTATGGAGAATAATAGTCAAATACAATACAATTTTGACCAAATTGAAAGAAATCCCTGAAAGGCAAGACAATCCTCTTCAAATCTATGAGAAGATACAAGTTAAGTGCCAGAGTTCTAATTGATTAAACTAATAGTTCTTTACTTAAAATGGGGAGATTCACAGTCCAAGTTTGGTTATGAGACTTTAACACCAAAATGCGGCAGGCAAGATAAAATCTAAAAGGAAGGTGAGTGATCATACAATCTTTACAATAAGCAGCTAGAGAAATTCCTAGATAAAAAGAAAAAGAGCAAGAAAAACCTCAGATAGGCAGAAACTATCCAAGATTAAGTTACATATCAAAATTAATAATAATAATAATTTACTACAAGAAAAATGCACTAGATAAAGGATTTCTCTGGGTGAATTCTGTGCTTTGTGGATGGAAGGGACAGGTGGGTTACAGGGGTGACATGCCCCCAAGGAAGAGATCAAAGATTTTCTGGATATGACACCAAAACACAGGCGACAAGAGTAAAAATACACAAGTGGGATTGCACCAAACTAAAAAGCTTCTGTATAGCAAAGGAAACAATAAACGAAATGAGAAGGCAACCCACAAAACGGGAAAAAAAATATTAGCAAACCACACATCCAATAAGTGGAAAACATTCAAAATATATAAGGAACTCTTACAACTCAATGGCAAAAAATCCAAATAACTAGATTTTAAAAATTGGGCAAAGGACACAAATAGATATTTTCTAATGTACAAGTGGCCAATGGTATATTTAAAGGAGCTAAACATCACCCATCACCAGAGAAATGCAAATCAAAACCACAATGAGCTGTAACCTCAAATTTTGTAGGATGGCTGTTAACAAAAAAGGAAAGATGTAAATGTGGTGAAGGTTTGAAGAAAAGGGAACCCTTGTGTACTGTTTGTGGAAATGTAAGTTGGTGCAGTCATTATGGAAAACAATATGGGGTTACCTAAAATAAATAAGTAAGTAAAAATAGAACTACCATATGATTCAGCAATCTCACTTTTAGATATATGTTCGAAGGAAATGAAATCTGAATTGGAGAGATAGTTGCACCCTCATGTTCATTGAAGCATTATTCACAATAGCCAAGATGCAGAAATAACTCAAATGTCCATAGACAGATAAATGGATAAAGAAAATGTGGTATATACATGCAATTATTCAGCTGTGAGAAAGAAGGAAATCATGCCATTTATGACAAAATGGATGAAACAGGAGGGCAACATGCTAAGTGAACTAAAGCAGACAGAGAAAGAAAAATACGGTGTAATCTTACTTGAATCTAAAAATCTCTAGTTCACAGACATGAAGACTAGAATGATCTTATAAGGGGTAATATAGAAGACAGTAGGAGAAGGAAAGTAAATGGGAAGTAGGATAATTCAGGGAGAGAAACGAAACATGAGAGACTTTGGACACAGAAACAAACTGAGGGACTTGGAGGGAGGGGGTGGGGGGATGTGAGAGCCTGGTGGTGGGTACTGAGGGTACATACTGCATGGAGCACTGGGTGTGGGGCATGGGCAATGAATCTTGGAACACTGAAAAAAAATTTTTAAAAAGGCACATTAGAGAAGAAGAAAAAATGGAAAAAAAACAAACAAAAAAAGAAATGCAGTGGACTGGTAATGATTGACAAAGGGGCATCTTGCTTCCCACACATGGAGGCCCAAGAATCATGGAAATTCTATGATTTAGGTATCATCACTGTGCTTCTGAGCCTGTCACATAATGTGACATTACTCCTGCTTAGTCCTTTCCTTTTCATTATAAATTACTATCTTCATATCAATGAAACATATGCGCATTGGTTGTGGGTGGTTTAATTAAACATACAGCAGTGCATTTGTACATGAACTATACTACAGACCCAAATTATTTAAACTGACATACAAGTTCAATACTATTCGAATGTGAGTAACCTATATTTCATTAAAAGAAGATCTAGGGATGCCTGAGTGGCTCAGTCAGTTAAACGTCTGCCTTTGGCTCAGCTCATGATCTCAGGGTCCTGGGATTGAGTCCCACATCAGTCTCTTTATTCAGTGTGGAGCCTGTTTCTCCCTTTGCCTGCTGTTCCCCGTGCTTGTGCTTGCACATGCTCTCTCTCTCTGACAAATAAATAAATAACAATCTTTAAACATAAATAAATAAAAAATAAGACAGATGTAACATGTTCACCATGAAGATTTTTTAATGGAAATATGAAAATGGGGAGAAAAGATGGATGCTTTTATTGCTTATCAAGAGGGCCCACAGATCAAATGAAAAAAGGAAGGGAGACATTCATGATTATCAACTATGTATCCTATATCATATGAACAACTGATAAAGTTGGAATAGATTATGTAATCAATTTCTCTTTCTACTCAACTTTCTTTTCTCCTTCTGACTCAGTTTGCCATTAAAAATATATAACAACATGTTGGGGCACCTGGGTGGCTCAGTCTGTTAAGCATCTGCATTCAGCTCAGGTCATGATCCCGGGGTCCTGCATCGGGCCCCCGCATTGGGCTCCCCACTCGAAGGAGAGCCTGCTTCTCTCTCTCCCTCTGCCTGTTGCTCTGCCTATTTGTGCTCTCTTTCTGCAAATAAATAAAATCTTAAAAAAATACACAACAACATGTTAGTATAAAACTCATAGTATTAAAGAGATACCTTGTATTTTTTTCATTTTTACACTATATCTACAAACAGGCAGCATCAACTAGGCTGATTGCAGCACTAGAATCACAGGGCAGGAACAATGTCCATATATTATATTTTTTAAGTGATTTCATTTAAATCCAGTTAGCATACTGGGTAATGTTAATTTCAGGTGGACAATACAGTGATTCAACACTTTCATACAACACCCCGTGCTTATCACAACACATGCCTTCCTTAATTCCCATCACCAATTTAACCTATTCCCCCACCCCTCTCCCCTCCAGTAATCATCAGTTTGTTCTCTATAGCTCAGAGTCTGTTTCTTGGTTTGCCTCCCTCCATCTTTTTTTTCCCTTTGCTCATTTGTTTTTTCTTAAATTCCACACATGAGTGAAATCATAAGTATTCCTCTGACTGACTTATTTCATTTAGCATCATACTATCTAGCTTCATCCATGTCATTGCAAACGGCAAGATTTCATTCTTTTTGATTGCTGAATCATATTCCATCGTGTATATAGACCACATCTTCTCCTAATGCCATGAGTCGATGGACACTTGGGCTCTTTGCATAATTTGGCTATTGTTGATAATGCAGTAAACACTGGGGTGTGTGTATCCCTTTGAATCAGTATTTTTGTATCCTTTGGGTAAATACCCAGTAGTGCAATTGCTGAGCCATGGGGTAGCTCTATTTTTAACTTTTTGAGGACACTTCATACTGTTTTCCAGAGTGGCTGCACCAGCTTGCATTCCCATCAACAGCACTAGGGTTCCCCTTTGTCTCTATTCTCACCGGCACTTTTTATAGTCAAACCACAAAAAGCCGCAAAATGAAAAGACCATTTACTCAGACACACACAAACTCCCTTAATGGAAGTCTGCAAAACATAAGGTAGTGGTGATCTGTCTTCTGTTTTTTTCATGGTAGTACATAACACCAACCCCTGCTGACTTCATTTTCTGTTAAACCCCTCTATCGACGTAGTTTTGCTTGCATGTTACATAGATCTTTACTCCTGCTCTCCCCACTTCCATTTAATATTTTTTTTCCACAACAGAATGGACTTGAATAAAACTGCACTTTTCCAGAGTGTAGCAAGCTGTTAGAAAAATACTACAAAGCAGAGTTAAGGCAGAATTTCCTATGAATTACATTATCACTGAAGCAGGAGAAAGAGCTAAATGGAGCACTGCCCAGTCTCATTCGAGTTTAAAGAATAGGAACCTTTCGCCCACCTGCCAGTGAAGTGGAAGGCAGGGAAAATGCATATTAAAATAATATATTTCATAAAGATAGTTATTTAGAAGTACCCATATCCCAAGCCTATTTATCGTAATGTGGAAATAATTTCTGATACAGGTGTAAATGTCCACATATGCCCTATAATGTGCAGTCTATGAATTCAAATCAGGCATTGCCAGAAAGATAGAGCTTTTTAAAACTCAGAATGAAATGTAAGATTGTTTTCTTCCTGGTTTTTCATAGCAAAATTGCTTGAGGTAATACAAAACAGTATTTTATTTTCTAATTACATTTCTAGGAGAGCAGTCTCCAGCTCCTGACTTTGATTACTCCTCCCCGAGAGGTCTGCGCGGGAGAACTGGGTCCGGGATGGGACCTGCTCTCACCACGGTGTCCACATCCTGCGGCTGTATATGGATCTCCGACAAGCTGCTTTCTTTAGACCTATTACTTCCATAATGGGATTCATTGCATTCCTAAGGAGCCCTTGTAATTTTCAGCAAGGTCCTTTAACTCACTTAATGTGAAACATTTGTTCATGCCCAATTTGTCTGCGCCTGGCCATGTTTGTGTTTTCCTTCAGTTGCACAAGGTTGACCGTGTGTGTGTGTGTGTGTGTGTGTGTGTGTGTGTGTGTGTAGAACTGCCTGCCTCAGTGACTACATTTCTCACTGAATTACAGTAATTACTGGGGCTTGCATTCGGTTGCTGTTCTCCTCAGTGGCCCTCCATGACAAGGTTAACAAGCAGAAGGTAACTGTACATCAAAACATAAGTGCCTCATCACACACAGGCAACTGTTGACAGTGTGATTTTTCCCTCCTGTAATTATGCTATGGTTCCATAATGGATTCAGCTGGAAAGTGTCCTTGGAATTAAAATCCAGATTCCATAATTAAGAGATCATCTTAATACAGTGGTAGTATTTTTCTGTGAGTCCAGTTATTAAGATTACTCTCTGCATCTTTAAAATCTTGGATAACCCCACTTTCATGGAACTTTGATAAATATCACCTTATTGTGAGCCCAATTCAGACTCATGCCTTACTCTCCTTGACTTGGTAGTTTATTCAAAGTGAAAGAAGAACATTCATTGGCTACAAATCAAAATGATAACTTAATTCTTTTGTCTCTAACTTGGGACATCAAAACTGATCTTATTGCCTGTGTACCATCAATAACACCATTTATTTTATTTTACTTTGTATTTATGTATGATTCAAATTAGTCCCTTCCTGTCTCTGCCTCTTGTATCTGTCAAGACTAGAAGACTAATTTTTTTTCAACTCTAGCATTATGATGACCTTAAACTCTTAGCTGTGCAATTAGATTAGAAAACTAACCTTTAAATAATTTTTAGATTGGTGACAAGTACATAATAAGCATGCAGACATTTGAGTTTTAGCATAATCTTCTTTTGAAATTTCATTTAAAAACTGTACATATATTTTATCATTAAACATATTTTAATGAAGTTTGATGTGGAATATATAAAATGTTCTTCCAGGGGAGAAAATTAACATATTTTTAATATGTATGCATCTGGGGCATACATATGGAAGATACATCACACACTTTATTTATATTACTAACTGTATACAGTCACATTGCATGATATTATTTCTATTTTAGAAACAAAATCTTGAGCTGAGAGGTTTGAGTAAATGCCAACAGTAAATATGTTCCATAACTATTTCCCAAGCTTTAAGAATCAACCTGATAAGTACTTTATAAGGAACTGTGGTCTTGAGTATAATTTTATTATGGGTGGTCATTCATCCTAAAGAAATGACATTTTATAGAAAAATGACTGGAGAATTAATAGCATACGACTAAGCTAAGAGGGAAATTATGTTTCACTTTCTAGTTTAGAAATCAGGGAATGCAACTTATATATGTATGTATGTATGTATGTATGTATGTATGTATTTATTTATTCTTTTTGAAAGTGTGTGTGTGAGATATTCTCTACGGGAGGATCATCATAAAATTTGATAAAACAGTATAAAAATGTATTTCATTTCTCATGGGCTTCAAAGGAATTTCAGATGAAATACTTCAATAAAATCATCATGTAAAATAACATAGAGCAGATTAAATTTCCACAAACGTATCAAATGAGGCATGGACTAACAGAAATGAACTAAAACAGTCACAAGAAAAAAGCAATACAAATAATTAACCACGGAAATGTCCAATTAGAACAAAACAAATCAATATATACCTGAACACAGTGGGAAGAAAGTCACTTATTTAAAATTTCCAGAAAACAGTCCCTGACTTTTTTTTTTTACAGTTGAGCTAGTGACAAATTCCCTTTGATAAGGATGGAAAGCTAAGCTTTTTGTTCTTTATGACTGCAATCTATATTTAGAGCCCTTTTGCTCTGATATACTGTGGAGGCATAAACAACATTAGGGCTGAGGCTTGACCACTTTCACATACAAGACCAAATATCAGATTTCCATTTTACAAAAATAAAACCCTGTTGTCCTTTGTGTAATAGTCAAGTCCATAAAATAGACTTTTTCTCTAGCTTAGATAAAAGCAGTTTAACTGTGTGTTTAATTTTGAATGACTATCTCAATGTAAAGTCAAACAGCCTTGTGACTTACCATCACTTCGCTCTTGTTGAAATTTCTCTCCTAAGGAATACATTGTCTTCTGTGGAAGAACTTCATCATTAACATAGAAATCTTATAAAATGGGTCAGAATGAAAAAAAACTTAAAAAGTATTACAATTCAAGGCGCCTGGGTGGCTCAGTTGGTTAAGCAACTGCCTTCAGCTCAGGTCATGATCCTGGAGACCCTGGATCAAGCCCCACATTGGGCTCCCTGCTTAGCGGGAAGCCTGCTTCTCCCTCTCTCACTCCCCCTCCTTGTGTTCCCTCTCTAGCTGTGTTTCTCTCTGTCAAATAAATAAAATCTTTAAAAAAAAAAAAAAAGTATTACAATTCAAGCAAAACGGGCTGCAAACCAAGCACAGCAATGTTGTGATTTTTTAAAGGGTAATTTCCATGAAACTGTCCTTTTACTGAAATTTATGGAGTAAAATAATTAAAGGAGCACCTGGGTGGCTCAGTCAGTTAAGACTTGGACTCGGTTTCAGTTCAGGTCATGATCTCAGGACAATGGGATCCAGTCCCACGGACGCTCCATACTCAGCAGGCAAACTGTTTGAGATTCTCTTTCTCCCTCTCCTACTGCCCTTCCCTTCTCCTACCCCTCCACTGCTCTCTCTTTTTTTCCCTCTCAAATAAATAAATGAATACATAAATAAAATATTGAAAACAGAATATCTTTATAGATAGAATCAAAATAACAACAAAGTTCATATATGAAAAATGAGTGATATTTATTATTACCTTACCTACATGGCAATAGATATTGACAGAAATATTTGAGTGAATATCAGTCAAGTCATTGAATTGTTAAGATATTGAAACAATTTTATCTCTGCCAAGCCAAATGGAGTAAAAATCAAGGATCAAGTACATTCTGGAACTTTTAAAATATATGCCACTTATTCCTCAATATCATCATTCTGTTAAACAGATATTTCTTTCTTAACTATGTGCAAAAGCATGTGGCCCAGAAAGGTTAAATAACATGCACTATATACCAAGAATTGTAATTGGAAACTTGAAGACTTTGCCTAGGGTCTAACAGCATGTGTTATGTCCACGCTCAAACATTTTGAGGATGAGTTTAGTAATGAGTAGGTATTTCCTTAGGAGAAAAGATAAGCCTCTAAAACATTATACACAGTGAAAGAAACCAGGCACAAAACAGTCACATATTATATGACTGCATTCACACAAAATACCTAGAATAGATGAATCCAGAGAGACATAAACTCAGGTTAGCAGTTGCTGTGGTTTGGGGGTCTAGAGGAGTGAGGAGAAACTACTTAATGGGTTTTGGGTCTTACTGGGGAGGGACAGAAATGTTTTGGAACTACAGAGAGATTGAAGTTGCACAGCACTGCAAATGTACCAGTCCTTAATTGTCACTTTAAAATGGCTAACTTCATGTTTTGTTAATTTTACCTTAATAAATTATTTTTAAAAAATATGACAGAGCACATTAGATTCCAGTCCTACCATTACAACAGTTAATTCCCTCAAATAAATATAACCCTGCCTCCATCTGCACACGCACATTCCTAAAGTTAGTATCGACATCAAGTTTTCTCCTAATAGAGCAGACACTAGGGAGGATGAACGCATGGTCCTCGGCTGTAGGAACGCGACATGGGACTCATGGGGAATTCTATCTGCAGCACAATACCTGGCAGGACAGTCCAGCAAAGTTTGGAGAATTCACTTTTGAGACTCAAAATCAACATAGATTATGAATTTTTACAAAGATAATACATACATGCTTCACAGTTTTGCCAAATATTTTAGCAATGATGATTCAACAGCATATTTCTAAGCTTAAGTCAAGATACAGTCTCCATACTTTGAAGAAAGCAGAAGAGGGTAAATTGAATTAAAATTTGAAATATAGCTCTTCAATGAAACTTGAATTCTTTGGCACCATCCATCACATAATAGGCCATTTTATTACTACACACAGGTTATTTACACTATCGTTTAACTCAGTCAATGATGCCTTTTTATTTTAAATAGCCCTATAAACATCAAACTATTTTGTTACATATAATCAGCTACACTTTGCTGCTTGATTAAAAACGAGATTTCATCTTTCATTGGATGACACTTTAATGAAGAAGAAGAGAACATCGTTGTCCATTAGAAAATGTAGGTAACAAATAGTTTCTTGCAGATGCCAAGCCTTGGTGAAATATGAGCCGTCAGGAACAACTCCAAATGAGGAAGAGCATTGTTCCCCATCTTATGGGATTCAGCAGTACACAATTAGCTGTGCTTATGGCTTTTATTGGCCACAAGCAATAAAAGAGTTATAAACCCTGTGACTTCGTGTCAGACAGCTTTTATTCTTTGAGCCATTTTGTCATCTCTGGCATTGGAACTCCAAGAATGAACCAAACACAAGACATAAACCCATCAGTGACTGCACCCTGAAAACCTAAAGATCCCACAGATTTTAACGTGGAACAAATTTGACCTGTTTTATGAAATTAGCTAAATTAAATAGGGTAATCTATGCAAGGTAGAATAAACAAAATGGAAAAATAAAATGTCCCTCCTCTAAGCACACTCACGTATATTCAGAAGTCACTTTCCATCAAAAACAACTTATTTACAGACAGTGTGCTTCCTGACTTCCTAAGCCAGTGATGATTTAGGGAACCGGTCGTCATGGGCAGCAAGGTAAGTCCTCCCTCTCCTGACATTCCCTGCTCCTTTCTGCTTTCTCTCTCTTCTTCCTGCTCTCCTTTGCTTTCAGCCATTGGCCAGCCAATCTGTTTTGAACTTTTGGGACTGTCTGATGTTTCAGCAGGGTAGTTTTTAAGCAGAACTTTCAAATCTTAGTTATATACCAACTTTAAAGGTCAATGTAAAAATAATTTAAAGTATGAAGTTTTAAAAAGGGGTAAAAAAAAATTCCCCAATTCTGCTCAGTCATCTCTGCAATAGTGCAAAAACACCTAATAAATAGCAAAACCTGGGAAAGGTCAAAATGGAAATTATTAATAAATGCTAAATAACCCACAGCCAGTGCCAGCAATACATAAAATGATGAAATACCAATTTAAACCCACCATGTGAAGCAAAAAATCTTTATACTTAATTGAAAATGTCCATAAGAGGAAGAAATAAAACAAAATTTCCAAGCTACAGCTTTGCAAGACTTGATTACTAGATTGCTGTCAGGAATACCACTTATGCTTAGGAACTTGCAAAGTTTAAAGGGTTTTTATCTTTCATAGGTTGCGGTATTTACCTCCTTAAATTAAATGAACTAATTCATCAGGTGACCTAGAATATTTTGCAGAATTTAACTAATAAATGAGAAATGAAAGACTAATTTATAAAAAAAGCTTGGAAATCTTTGTCTCTAACTGCGAACTAGTGGTTGCTCTCTGATTCAAGGTCACGGACACTGTAACACTACATACCCTGGCTGTATTTTATAGGTTTCTTCAAGGTTATGCAAAAGCTTAAAAATGTATTATCTAATGCAATGCTAAGCTTCAGATGGTTTCTAGAACTTTTTTAACACATTATGTCTTTAAATATAATAACCTTAGAAAATGCTTACTTTTCTACTGAAAATACCTACTTGTATACTTATCATTAGTTTTTAGTAATCTGGTATACTATTACTATTTACTCTATCATTTCTGTTTGTGTTTGTATTTGAGAATAGCTTAATAAACTAGATCAGAATGTGACAATGGGTTATTACTGTTATTTTAAAAGATAACTCAAATTTAACACAGATGGCTTATGTTGGTATAGATATATGTGTATATATAACATTACATATATCATATTTTTGTTGGAGTTGCTCTACTCAAACTACTATATCCTTATTTTCTGATTTTTCAGACTCACTTTATTTCTTTATCTCATTCTTTGTTCTTTCTGAAAGATTTTAATTTGTTGGGCAAATCATAAAAGTCTCACCAAGATAGATAAAGCTCAGATGCCTGGAGAATAAATGAATTTACCTATATTATAAACAGCAAATTAGATAACTGTAAAATCATAAAAAATGTCCCTGGCTTACACACACAACGGTAAGTGGCAGACTATGAAAGTGTCTTCATAACTTTTAACTAAAAATTTTTTTTTGACCCATTTTATCGTTCTCTTCAAGCATGACTTTTCCGAAATGAGATGTGGAAGATATAGTATTTCAGGAAAACCCAGAGTTTTAATGATGAATGTTTTAAATAACAAGGATAAGAAGATTTATTGTGATTACATTTCAGCATCTTCCACAGTGGGTGCCCTTGGGGGAAATCTGCATTCTGTGCCGTAATTAAAATGCTGCACATGTTATAATGAATAAAACAATGTAGATATATCTCTTGGCTCTATAGTTGTAGCATCTATTTAGTGGTACAAAATGGCCTGTGAAAAAATGGGGTTAATCGTTTAAGCATTGATTCATAATTTAGAGAAGTGTTATAGAGGAATGAATCAGTATTAATAATACAATCAGTAATAATATAATAATGATAGCCTACTTTTCCCATCCATAGAGACTATAAGAATACCATAAGCATTTTTTAAAAGATCTTATTTATTTATTTGACAGAGAGGTCACAAGCAGGCAGATAGGGAGGAGGAAGCAGGCTCCCTGGAGAGCTCGATTCTGGCGTCGATCCCAGGACCCCGAGATCATGACCTGAGCCGAAGGCAGAGGCTTGAACCCACTGAGCCACCCGGGCGCCCAGAAGTTTTTAAATAATAAAAGTAATATAGCAATATTATAGGTTTGCAAGATAGTTTTAAAGGAAATTTCATAAAAATCAGTTCCTAGAACAGTGCCTGGTAGACATTCAATACGTGTATTTGTTCTTGTTGATTCAGATGAATGATTTGAACAAAACTATATATTTCAGATCAAAACTTTTCAGTATTGAAACCAGGGCATATAAAATTTCAACATATCATATACTATTCATGGGATGGAAAAGGTAATACAGTTGAGTTAAAAACAATTCTCAGAGACTGAATGCAATTTGGATATACATATGTAGTTTTTAGAATCACTAGTAAATTGTAATATCTTTATGGAAAATACAAAAAGAATTTCTAAGAGCTCATTTATGTGGAGCATTATTAAGCATGTATAAATATGATTTTTTTTTTCTTTTTTGTGGATCTCTTAAAGGAAGTCATTAATAAACCAGGGGACATCTGGCTGGCTCAGTCGGTTGGTAGAGCATGTGACCTTTGGTCTCTGAGTAGTGAATTCAAGCCCCACATTGGGTGTGGACCTACCTAAAAAAAAAATAAAAATAAACCAACTATGAATGTTACTATGCTTAGAACTAATGAAGTACTGAGTGGTGACCAATGTAACAAAATAAAAAAAAAAGAAGCACTATAAATCAATAAGAAAATGAAAAAGATATCTGATACAATTAGGACAATACAAATTAGAACTATCAACTATATGTTTTAGATCCTTCATAGTCACAACATTTTAAAAAAATATAATGTTGATTAATGAAAGTCACAGTAGTCTTTTTGGATCAAAACGTAGCGGCATCCTATTAAAATGTAGTACAGATTCCCCTAGGCCCACATTTTACTTTTACGTCTATCAGTCAGAAATATTGCTACTTTTGCACAGAGTATATTTCGTTTTAAATTTATAATAATAAAAGACCTGACTCACCCTCAATATCCATGGATGAAAGAATGGCAAAATAAGCTGGAATACATCCCTGTTATAGAATCCTAGTTGGCAATTTTTTAAATGAGCTATGTTGACATGGAGAAAAGTCCAGGACATACTATCAAGTGGAAAAATAATGCCGCAGAGCCATTTATTTGGCACGGTCTCAGAGTGTAGGTTCTAGATCCAAACTGCCTGTTTACCTGCCCTCAGCATGACTCACTGCCCTGGGCATGTCAGGTAACCTCCCTGGCCTTGATGTTCTCATTCCTAAGACAAGTGCAATGACAGTGCCTATTGCAAAAGGTTTTCCTGATAATTAAAAGAGTAAGCTATGTTAAGTGCTTAGAAAAATCCCAGGCATTTTACAAGTATTAGCTATCTAGTTAGAAACAAAAACATACAAACTAAGATAGAATGATTTACCTATATATTCCATATAAGTTTTTGTGAATACAAAAGAGAAAGTATGGGAGATTATTCATAAACTGTGAACCTTGGTGCCCCCAGAAGAAAAATGGGGGAAAAAGAAGAAGGCAGAGAAGTTGACTTCTACTTGGTGTAAAAAGGCAGGAAATGTTGCCAGTAAGGATCTAACTATGCATCATTTGAGAAATAAAAAACAAATGCAAACAACAGTTAAAAAATAAAATATTAAAAAAGAAATATGTTAGAAAAAAATCTGAAATTTACTCATCGTTTTTATAGTGTAATGTGGTATAGACAGATTAGCCTAAAACAAACATGTAAACACAAAGCTATGGAGGTGATTTGGAATTACCTTTCAAATTAAATGTAATGTCTAAAGCAATTAAACCTAATGAAACCGTGAGTGTGTTTATGCCAATTCACAGGTGATAAGAATATATTTGAAGGCTCTACGGGAGATGGTGGTTGTCAAGTCCAGTGACTGAAGGATAGAGCTTGTTTATTGAGAAAGCTTTCCTATCTCTTGACCTCATGTGTACACATGAAGCAATGAAGGGAGAAGGAGACAGCCCCCTTTATACTTGGTCAGCCAAATCAATCTTGGAAATCAGTGGGGTGTTAGCCATATTGCCTTTAGTCCAAAGTTAAAGAGATCTTGCAGAAAGGCTGTGTTTTGGTCAGGTTTTATTTATTTAGTATGTGAGATCAAATGAGTTGAGTGTGGAAGGTGAGGATTCAGCTTCCTTCAGGTTCCTTTCTTGCTGGGAGGTGCACAATCTATAGGAAGGCATTAACACATGGAGGAAACTAAGAATTTTCCTAATTCTTTAGGAAGTAATTGTAATATCTTTATGGGAAATACATAAAGAATTTCTAAGAGTTCATTTATGTTGAGCATTATTTAAGCATGTATAAATATGATTGTGTGTGTGTGTGTGGATCTCTTAAAGGAAGTCATTAATAAACCAGGGACATCTGGCTGGCTCAGTTGGTTGGTAGAGCATGTGACTTTGGTCAAATAATTGTGATACAGCTACCTGAAGTGGAAAGTGTACTCTTGGTGATCTGTCTGGTGGTATTAGTGACAAAGGAGAAGAAGTTCATCTTCAGATACTGGAAAGTTTAGAAGCTTTCTATGCCTTTTATTGTAGAATTCAATGCAGAGAATTAAAAAGACAATATATGTAAAGGCAATTGTAGAAGAGGAAAGCAGAATACAACAAAATCGAGAGGTAAATGAAGGGACATAAAGCATAATTTAAAAAATGTTAACATACTGTATTTCAAACAATGGCTAACTTTTAAACTATTGATGGAACCAATCATATAACTCCATTATGTAATTCTGGCTCAATTAGTGTGCAATTTAGACAAAATTACTTAGTGAAAAATTCATTTTAATCTCTATATTTTACATTATGACTTTTGATACTGGCTATGATGGGATGTGATTTGGTGTGTGTGTACACATCTATATCAAAATATATACTTTTGAATTCCATGATAAAGACTGTCATTAGGGGCGCCTGGGTGGCTCAGTCAGTTAAGCATCTGCCTTCAGCTCAGTTGTGATTTCAGGGTTCTGAGATCAAGCCCCACATGGGGCTCTCTGCTCAGCGGGAAGTCTGCTTCTCCCTCTCTCTCTCAAATAAATAAATAAAACGAACATTTGAGAAGAAAAATGTAAAAATTTCTCTTAATGGCCAAGAAAACCATGGCCGAAGGCCTTCTGCATCCCTCTGGGTCCTGATCTGATCTCACAACTCCAACTGCAGGCATTCATTCTCCATCCTCTGGACCCAAGAAGCAGTCTTTCTCCAGAGGTCACTCCTTGTTGTGATGCCCTATGTGGCAGTCTCAGGGACTGTGATGGCCTCGCTAACGTGTTTCTGTCCCTCCAGAGAAGAGTCTGTCTCTCTTTGTAACCCCTGACTGATGACTTTTTATAAACACAATCTTCTGCATTTTTCCCACCCTGCTTAAAATATCTAGAATAATTCTATTTAAGAATAAATTACACAATAGACTTCCGTGAAATAGCTGAATCCAGCAGTATACAAACTGAAAGAAACTTCTACCCAAATGTTTGGAATCCTATAGATTGTAAGGGACCATTTCACATTTTGTTTTAAAAATATTTTTCTTAACATAAAATAATGTGTATTTATTGTAATAAATTTGAAAGCATAAAGAATAAAATGGTAAAGAAGTCACTGAAAAAATAAAATAAATTTAAAGTCAAATAAATAAATCAATAAATGAAATAAAATAAATATTTAAAAAAGTCACTCTTCAGAAAAAAAAAGTGGCAAGTTAACATTTTGGACTATTTCTTTTGTGTGTGTGTTTTATTTACATTTTTGAGTATTTTGGATCACAATGAATTCATAATTTTCTACTTTCATTACTAATAATCATCATTAGCCCATAATTATAGGCTAATATTTTTGAAAAGTATAATAAACATTACTGTAATTACTGAGGTTTATTTTACTCTATAAACTATCATATCCTAAGCTCTTTATTACTTATTAAGTAATACTATTCTCTCTTTTGAAATATCTTTTATACTTGGGCAGATGAAAAGAAGAAAGTATTTGTTATTTTAATAAAAGCATTTATTGAATTTTAGTGATGTTGAAGTTTTTTCATATATACTAATGATACTTTCTTTTTTATTATTTTTCTATTTTGTTTTGAGTCACATAAATGAAATTGTGGTTCTGGGGATGCATATTTTAATAATCAGGAAGCAATAATATATAGGATAAACTGGAGCTGTATTTATAATTACAAGAGCTAGCAAATTTTCAGGAATTATTGTATGCCAGGCCCCTTTCAGTGTGGTTCACACATTATTAATCATCTCATGTAATGCTGATTGCAGCCCTATGAAACAAGGATCTTTCTCCAAGCAGTTCTTAGATCACCTGGATAGGAAAGAGTCAAGTCAGGGCTGGGCCACGCTAATCTGACTCCAGATATTATACTGATAACCACTAAATATATTAAAAAGATGACTCTTTTTGATTTTTGGAATCTGAGTTTGGAGCTTAGGAAAAAAAAAAAAAAAGAGAGAAGCTTGGAACTTAGATGTGGAATTTAAACTGCCTATACTAAGTCCAGATCTTTCATGAGACTTTGGATCTTGAAAAGTTTTCCCTGCAAAGAAACAATTCTCAGCCATAATCCAAAAATTGAATCGTGGCAAACTGCTCAGGATAGAAAAGGGACTCCTCCCTGTCACCTGGAGTATCTCTGAATCCTATTGTTTCTTTCCCTGGAACTTATTCATACATGTTATTCTTTATCCCTTTTTTTTTGTTGAATTGTATAACATGTATCTTTACTCTTTAGAAAATCAGCAACATGATGGCAGAGTATCTGTGAGCTGTATCTTCAGGGTTTAGAGAGTAGTTGGCATATATTAATGAGTATTTGTTAAATGAAGATGTTTCTTCTGTTTCTATTGTTTTTCTCTGCCCAGTATTCCCTTGTACTTCTAGAGACAGATTTTCTTCTCCCTTTTTTTTTGGCCCAGGATCTTGCTTATATGTAAAACATGTGGTTCTCCAGGGTGTTGTCAGTCAGTAACCCTTCCTGATGCCACACTTGACTAGTTGTGTCTCAGATGGGGCCAACATATTGATAAATCTTCCATCAAAGCCGAGGAAAGGGATAATTTACTGGTGCTGAGACTGTGAACAGTGCTGCCAAGAAGATAGCAATTGTGTTGTTCTTTATGGGAAAGAAAGTGGTCTGAGACAGTGAAGCCAACAAAGAGAGGTAGCGAGGAGTGAAAGATGCAAAATGTGTCCTGGCAGTAGGTTCCAATTGTATCCCAGGTGAACAGCATCCCTGTTCTTTCCACGGTGGCCTGGGACCTCTGGTAGATTTTTTTCTTCCTAGGCTAAGGCAATGTGGACTTACATTAGCTGTGTCCAAAAGGGTTAGGTATAAGCAAACCTGCCTCACTTTCTCTTGCTACATAACAAATCACCATAAAATTACTGGCTTATAATGATATTCATCTATTGTCTCCCAGCTCTGCCTATCACAGGTCCAGGCATGGCAGAAGTAGGTTCCCTGCTCAGGGTTGTTTTTCAAAAGTGCATTCAGGTGTCAGTTGGGGGTGTGATCTCACCAGTTGTTTGATGTCCTCTTTCAAGCACAAGTCATGGGCAGTACGAGGGGCTACTAATAGCAGGTCTGCGTTACCACTGCTAGACTGATGGTACAAGGTGAACAGTTATGGGGTCCAATTCAGTTTATAAAAACTACAATATAAGGAAGCCATGATAGATAAAATGGGAATGTGTGCAACGTTGGCTGATTTTCTTCACTCAGAAATAACTAACATTACAAAATAAAGATATTATCCAATATAACACAGAATATATTCCCTTTATATCTCTCTGTCTTTATCAGTATAGATAGATAGATGTACAGCTAGGTAAATACATATGGATATGGATATAATATATGAGTGTGTGTGTGTGTGTTTATACTGATTACATTTAGAAGTTCAGTGTTTTACACGTTCTAAGAGTAGCCAATCATATTCTACAACATTCAACCATCTCATGTGCCTCAATACTTAGTACCCATTTACATTTCTCTTTGGAGGAATAACAAGATGGTTAATTAGTATATTTCTCTGGAGCAAATGTAAGGAATTACATATGTATTGCTTTTTGATCCTGATGGCTTTTTTTAATTACCTCAATATTTCTATCATTTTAAGTATTTACTTAATACTTGTTAAATTTTTAATAAAATGAATCCAAATTTAATCTTGAGAGTACAGAAAAAGAATATGCATTTTCCATATTTTCTCCCCAGAGTTGAACTAGCATGACTATATAAATGAGTGAGAATAGTAATATTCACTTTCTCATGCTTCAGCTACAACACCTGGGGAGTGAATTAGATACTGCTTCTCTACTTGACAAATAACCTAACATAGTATTAAACTTGGCCGATATGCAGTAAAAAAAATGTATCAGCACACTACTACCAAATAGGTTTTTTGAAAGTGTTAGTAATTAGAAAAGTACCTTCTGTATTTGTGTAGCATTTTTCAGAAATACACACAAAGCAATTGTGAGAATTATCATCATGCAGCCGGGTGTGGACTGGTAAATTACTGAATAAAGGAACTGGCCTAGAAACCCTCTGTCACTTTCACGAAAGTGGGTTGATATTCAGACTTATATGTTTTGATATATTAGCCCTTCAATCCACAGGCTTCAATTCTAGCCCTGTACCTTTTTGAAACATATACCTTACATAATCCATTCGTGCAATATGAAGCTGGTTTCTCACTATGTCCAGTATGTTTGCAGTGACCATGGGTTCGAAAATCCTCACCACTTTCCACCCTATCCAAATATGTAAGCTACATTTATACATAACTGAATAGAATTTAGAATTTCATCCTTTTATTTAGCCCCATACTCTGAACTAATGGCATTTTAAATATTTAATATATGGCACCATACAGAGATAAAATGATTATCCTATTTGCCAACTGAAACAACATTAACTTTGATTTTTTTTTCTCTTAAATGCACTATTGTTTTTCTCTAAGATAAAATATTGATTGAATTTCTGGTCCTTTCTGTGTAAATAAAAACTCAGGTTGCACTTTTGTCTTATTTGCAATAATTCCTTTAGTACTATGGTGCCTCATATGAGTCACTTGATTTAGTGCTAGTCTCAGACTGCACTGTCCAGAGTCTCACACGCAGCTCACACACACACACACACACACACACACACACACACACACCCTCATAGTTCTATTTTTTCCTTGGCTCCTCCCCATCTTTCTTCTTTTTTTCATTGGATCCTGATCAAGTATACAATTACATTTTAAGTTTAAACTTAAATTTTTCATTATGTTAAATCTCTATAACTTTTCCCATGGATATTTGCTGGATTTATGGTCCTTACAAAGTGTAGTATATTGCTTATAGATTGAAAATGTTGATATGGTAAGTATCATTTTATGAGTCCTCAAATTTCAAAGTGTATGCCATTGTGTTTGGGGATATCCTATCATGAAAATGAGATATGTTTTATATTCTTTGGAATTACCTAAATCTGATAAGATAGACATGTTTTAACAAAGTCTTATATTCATCCAAGAGTTTTTCTAATTATTTGAATACTTTTGTGAATTAAGTAATGATAGTTTATTTATAGTTGTATGTATAGAAAATCATTGGATAAATGTGTATCAAATAACTTTTCAAGATGTCCTTAAAAGTGTTAGTGTATTGGGGCACCTGGGTGGATCACTTTGTTATGTGTCCAACTCTTGGTTTTGACTCAGGTCATGATCTCATGGGTCATGTAATCCATCCCTCTGTAGGGCTCTGTGCTAGGCAGGGAGTCTGCTTGAAGATTCTCTCCCTTGCCAAGTTGAAGGTGTACTCTCTCGCTCTCAAATAAGTAAATAAATCTTTAAAAAAATGTGCTAGTGCATTATTCTTGTAATGATTTATTTAAACCAAAATTTCCTAACTAATCATTCTGTTGTATGAAGTGTTGGGTGAGATCATTTAGGAGATACATTAAATAAGAAAAGGCTCCTTTTTAATGCCTCTCCCCTCGTTCACCTACCTCCACGTTCTCTTCCCCTCTAGGAACCGCCAGATTGTCCTCTCCTTCACCTACCTCCACGTTCTCTTCCCCTCCAGGAACCACCAGATTGTCCCCTCTATCCATGTGTCTGATTCTGTTTTGTTTTGTTTGCTTTGTTTTATAGATTCCATATACAAGTGAAACCACACAGTATGGGATTCAATGTAGAGCATAAAAAATAGTTAATAATATGTAACAAATTTGTATGGTGACAGGTAGTATCTAGATTTATCATGATGATCATTTTGGCAAGCCCCCTTAAGAGCCTATGCACTAAATGAAGAGTTTGAAAATTTTACACACATGATAAATATTTTCAAGAGAAACACCAAACACAATGTTTTAAGAGTTCAAAAGAGAGAGAAAACACGTCTGGATGTGGCTGCCTCTTCAGTGGGTCAGGGAAGAAAGCCCAGCCAGGTAAATTTTGACCTTCCCCTTAACACATGGGTGAGGTTTTGAAGGGAAATTGAAGGAGTCAGGGGGACTGTCTCCTGGAGGGAAGTGGAGAGGAGTGCATGAGGAGGAAAAATCTGGAATTATACTGACAATACAGAAGCTAAATTTGCGTAGAAAAGGACTAATCCATTGTCTCCTAGAACACACAAATGTCAACTAGACAATTATATCATAAAAGTGTAGTCTAACATAACAAAGGAAAATATATACACATATATTTATCATATATTATATATCCTTTAGGTATTATTATGTATTTATATTTATTATATAAATTTATTTTTATTTACAATAATTTTATTATATTATGTTTATATGTAAATATATATTTCTTATTATGTTGGACTAATATATATATATTCCCTAGAAGAGAAAAAGGGATTGGCATATTTTCCATGAGTCTTGCATTATCTTCTCATTAGAGTTTCAACAAGTCCATGCACTGGGTATTTTTACCCTTTTTTTTTCTTCAGACAAGGAAATCAAAGATAAAGGACTAGTGATTTTCTACATTCATATGTCTTGTTTTTGAAATCCATTTTATTCTTCTTGATTCTTCCATTTTATTCCATGTTGTTTGGTAGTTCTGGTAGTATTTTAATATGTGTGCTGATTAAAAAGAGCAGACAGGATTATTACTTTGTGCTAACTATTGGGTACAGCAGACAGGATCAATTTAGGTTGAATCTGTAATGGAATTTTTAGTTGTTTTTCTTTTTAACTTAGAATTTAGTCTCTCTGAATAACCTATTCTGCTTGTAACTGTCTTAAGACCAAGAATGCATTCTGCTCTATAAAAACAGTACTAAAATATGGTATTTTGTATGCTTGTAATAGGAAAAACTAAAATAACATTTTAAGGTAGAACTGATGCATTAATAGGCCTTATTTTTTTTCTCACCACTTTTGAAAGTGAAGGAAGGAATCAAGAGGTTCGGAGGAAGTGATGGCTATGATTCCTGGTCCTCTGGATACACAAGACTTCTGGAAGCAGCATCATTGCTGCCCCATGTCTACATGGCCCTGGCATAGAACTAAGAAAAAATAAGATAAAAGGAAAACTTTCGGGGCGCCTGGGTGGCTCAGTTGGTTAAGCGACTGCCTTCGGCTCAGGTCATGATCCCGGAGACCCGGGATCGAGCCCCACATCAGGCTCCCTGCTCTGCAGGAAGCCTGCTTCTCCCTCTCTCATTCCCCTTGCTTGTGTTCCCTCTCTGGCTGTGTTTCTCTCTGTCAAATAAATAAAAAAAAAAAAATCTTAATAAAAAAAAAAAAAAAAAAAGGAAAACTTTCTTAAGTGTTCAGTTTTGTGATATTTTGTCAGACTACTACACCAAAAATGATAACAGTGTTTAGTTCAACTATCTTAATCTACTTTTAAGCCCAAACTGCTTAGTTTTGCAATGGAAGTACAGTGTTTTAAGAAAAATAAATAGAATTATTAAAATTTAGCACAAATACCACTTTTAAAAATATAGATATTCTTCAACATCACACTTGACAGACGGGCCAAAATTAAAAAATAATTTGTTTAAGAAGAAATGAGAAATGCAAGAAATAATGAGTGTTGGCAAGAACGTGGAGAAAAAAGAACACTCTTATACCATTAGTGGGAATGCAAACTGGTGCAGCCACTGTGGAAAACGGTCTGGAGTTTCCTCAAAAAATTAAAAATAGAACTACGATATGATCCAACAATTGCACTACTAGGTATTTACCCGACAGATACAAAAACACTAATTTGAAAGGATTGCATGCACCCTTATGTTTACTGCAGCATTATTTATAAAAGCCAAATAATGGAAGCAGCCAAATTGTCCATCCAGATGAGTGGATAAAGAAGACGTCGTAAATATATACAAACATACACTACACTACACTACACACACACACACACACACACACACACACACACACATTACTCAGTCATAAAAAAGAAGAATGAAATCTTGTCATTTGTAAGGACGTGGGTAGATCTGGAGAGTATAATGCTAAACAAAATAAGTCCGTCATAGAAAGACAAATACCATATGATTTCACTCATATGTGGAATTTAGGAAGCAAAACAAATGAACAGAAGGAAAGAAAAAGAGACAAACTGAAAAATAAACTCTTAACTATGGAAAGAAAACTGATGGTTACCTGAGGGGAGGCGAGTGTGAGGATGGGTGAAATAGGTAAATGGGATTAAGGGGAACCCTACCTTGATGGGCACTGCTGATATACAGAATTGTTGTATCCCTATATTGTAGGATTGAAACTAATGTACTGGTGTATGTTAACTATACTGGAACTAAAATAAAAGGAAAAAAGAGAGAGAAAGATAAATAAATACATTAATACATAAAGCAAAAGTGTTCTTTAATACTAAAATGTAAATTAGTCTTATAATCAAAATTTGCACTCCTGAAAATCTGCTACTTTTGTTTCAAATGTATCAATTAGTTCATGAGGCTTTGTAACCTGTTTTGCAAAGTATTTTACAAAAATATTTTGGGAATTTCCACAAGCAAATTAAATTTACACAACTTCCTGACTTAAACTCTGCTTTAAAGAAGAATGCATAATGTTCCTCAGAGTTGAACTAACTCATTTTTATTTTTCTTAATTATTTAAGTTTTGTACACTCTATCTGAGCAGGTGGTTATAAAGTAAATCTGTTGTTACATCATGGCCTAGAATCAACTGAACATCAAAACTGGGAAGACACGCAAATCTAATCTTTGAAGTAATATCTGCACTGTCACTTGTTGTCCCGACCCGTGGGTAGTCAACGGAGACCCTAGAGGGGGAGTAAGAATGAAAGGACAAGAGACACGAGAGACGGAGACAAGACAGGATTCTGATCAAGTCTCGTTTATTGGCAAGTTCAAAGGGGTAATTATAGGGCAGGCAGGGGGGAGTATCTTAGCCGGCAGCTCAAGTAACTAAGCCACAAAGATTAGAGATAGCATAGTGGAACACACTGCTAGCCATCAATGGCGTTCCAGTACGAACTGTTCCAGGGAGTAGAGCTTGCAAAAAATCAGCTTGTCAGCAGTTGGGTGCAGTTGGCCTTTCCAAGGCCCAGCTTCCCACAATTTATATATTTTGAAATCAATTCAATTTTGAAATTATTTCAACATTCAATAAATATGTATTTCTACCAATTGCACATTCAAATGGTATTTCAACGACTTTAAAATATTTGGAATTTATCTTCAAATTTACAATTATTTTTAAGGTTGAGTTAGAATCTGATGTTCTTGGAGTTAAAAACAAATGCCAACGATGTTTGCCTGGTTATAATCATAGAACGTGTCTCCAAAGTAAATCTATATTAGCACAACTCAATGTGGTAATTAAGATAGAAAAAAGCAGTACTAAGCTGCATGTCCTATCAGGTTCCTTGGGGACCAAAATTAACTGATGTGACTTGAAATGTGTCCAAGGAGTTTAGTTAGCCTCCAATTAGTTGCTAACTTCTGCTATTAAAATGCATAACAAATACCAGTGTCCATGTCCCTGAACCCTTCATTATTTAAGTCCTAATTTCAGAATGCTCCTTCATTAGAGTGTATATCCCAAAAGCTAGCTTTGACTTTTAATTACACTATACAATCGGTGCTGTCAGGTGACAGGTTGGAAGGACAACAGACTCCAGGGCATATCTTGGTGAGCCTCAAGGGTCCAGCTCTTAACCAAAAGCAAACAACAGAACAAAGGCAAACATTCTAGGAACGATCTACCATGAAATGCAGGATGAACTGTAGTCCCTGTTGAACCTTGCTGTTTCCATCTGTCATGAAATCCATGTAGTAAATTGATAAGGCTCAGCAGAGAGATGAATAGAGGGAATGTTTTAAGGATGGAGAATTGGAATCTGTCTTCTCTTGGGTTCGGAAAGCACATGCCATGTTCTTAGATCTCTTTATCTTCTCTGCCACCCTTCATAAGCATTTGGATTTACAAGAAAGGCTTGTTTGCACTTTAAATACCTCCTTGATAATATTGCAGGATGAATGATGAAAATGTAGACTTGCTAAATCTTTAGTGAATACTTTTGAGATCACAACTAGTTTATTCTTTGGACATATTAACTCTATAGAAAAATCAGTCTACTTGTAATTCATTTTTTTTTAAATCATGACATTTTCTTTTGTTGAAGATGTTTTAAAGTGGTCAATCCTCAGGATGGGTCAGAAGTAGCCTACTTGTTAACCCATGGTATCATTTGAACTGCCTTTGCAATTCAGTATTACTCATTTGTAACAAAAGCAATATATAAACATTTTCTCTTAATTCCAACCTCATGTCCAAATAATACTCTGTGCCTCAGAGTGAGGCTATTTCAGAACAGAGCTAATGCTTCGGCCACAACGTTACCTCTGACAATGTCAGCAAATTCCCTAGAGTGACTGATGCGAAGGATTTCCTATATGGAAGCAACTTTCAGAAGCAATATGATTTCATAAGTAAAGGGATCTTTAAAAATTGTGTTAAGAGAAAAGCTACTCAGAGTCAATAATCCTTCAGTTGTTCTAGACTAGGGAAACATAAAAAAATAAACTGAGAAGTGCGGTGTGTATTGGGGGGGAGTGGGAGCCTGTTATGTGTGTTGGAGTATGTGAGTGAGCATATGGGTTTGTGCCTGAGTGTGTGAGAGCACATGTGTATGCGAGTTTATGAGCACGTGTGAATAAATGTGTGTGTGTAATGTGTGGGAAAGGAATGCAATGTTCGTAGGCTGAATTTGACAAGTGAATCACACGGATGCAAGTGGAATAGTTATAATCTAAGAGCAATTCACAGCAATTCAACAACATATGGGACAATTGCTAGAAAAAGCTGGTGAAGGAGAATGTTGAACTTGATTGTTCAGATAATATTCATTCCAGGCATATAATTTCCATATGATATTTTTATATTAAAGGTAAATCAAAAGCTTCTCAATAACCATATGGAAAGAAAGTGATGAATAGCTTTGCATGGAAATGGTGCCATTAAGAGAATAAAAAGGAAAGTCACAGAGTGGGAGAAGGTGTTTGTAATAACCAACAAAGGGATTATATCTAGAATGAAATCACGTATAATTAAATTAGACAAAAAAAAGCAGACATTCTTCTGGAAAGAAAACAGTGCAAAACTTGAATAGCCACTTCTCAAAAGATTATGTCCAAACGACCAATAAACCTGAAAAGTTTGTCAATGTCATCAGCAGAATGACATACAAAAACCCTAGTGTGACACCACTACACGTTGGTTAAATGGTTAAAATGACCCTAACAACAGTAGCACTTGCCCTGGGCACCGCACTTTACAAGATCTCACTCTGGTCTTTTTCTGGCCCTGTATCTTTTACAGGGTAAGAAGTCTGTGGCTCAGAGGTATGTATCCACCCAGAGTCTGCCAGCCTTCTGTTTCTCCACTGTGCATTAGCTACCTGAGCCACAAATTCTCTGTTCAAAGTGCCTGGAGCCTGCTTTTGGAATAAACTTGGCATTTTTCGGTGGGCTTGTCATTCAAAATAGAGACATCACCTATGGGTGAAGTGCTAGAACCAAACTGGGTCGATGATCCAGAAGTTGTGGACAGAGCTTCAGTGTACAGATAGGGTTTCTTCAAGTCTGATTGCCCCTTTGTAGCATTAAAATGAAAACCACAGGTCCAGAATGGTGGCACTTAGATGAAGTTTCCAAACTGGGGATTAAAACCTAATCTAATTGCAATTTCAGCCTCACTCAGAAATGTAGTCTTAACTTGTCACTCAGGAATTTTTCCATCAACACGCCAATAAATCTGCCATCTCCCAAAGAAAGATGAGGCAACCTGCATGAAGTTGCCTTATTCTTCCCCCTGCAGGAAAACTACCTTGCCTGGAATAATCCTTTTGCTAATAACCTTCTTGTTCCATTGTCCTTCCATAAAAACATTCCATTTTGTACAGTTCCTTGCAGCACCCCTCTATTGGCTAGATGGGATGCTGCCAGATCTGGGAATTGTTTAATAAAGCCAATTAGATCTTAAAAATTTACTTGATTGATTTTTTGTTATATAACAGTATGTATACCATTTTTTTCTCATGCATTGAGTCCTACCAATTTTATATTTGAATATTTCTGGTATGTTTCTGTTCTTCTCTAGCTATACCTAAAATACCTTTTCTGTTTCCATTCTAAAGCTTTCTCTTACTCCCTGCCTAAAACAATCCAATAGCTCAGTATTGTTCATGAGACAAAAAAAAAAAAAGGCAATCCTAAACATTATAAGAACCTATGTATCCTCTGCACAAAAAAATTACCAGTCCCTTCTCAAATAACTCTGAACTTCACTCTCTGCTTCACAGTTACCTTAGTCTTCTTGAAATTCCTCAATCTTGTTATTTCTCTTTTGTCACAAGAAACTCATCCATTTTGTACCTCAGCCTAGGAATGGGTCCTCTCAACATGCTCACATTTCATCCAGCTAATATCTATAAATTATTGGTGGCTCAGTTCAGAGAAGTCTTATCTATCCTCCCCAAATTATGTCATATCCTCCACTGTAAACTTCTCATGCCATCCTACATAACTTTCTTGTGATTTACTATAGTTTTAATAAAATAATTTTATTCTTTGTTTTTTAATAGCTGCCTCCTAAGCAAAAATGGAAGTTATATAGGAATTTCCAGCACAGAAGTTTTCAAATATAAGAACTCAATAAATAGTTGTTTAATAAATGAATATAAGCATTTACTTATGTAGCTTAGTAAAACCTGCCATATTTGGACTTCACAAAGGAGGGTTAAATAATACATGCTTTAAATAGTATTTTAAAATCTTCAATCATCCAGGGCACCTGGGTGGCTTAGTCAGTTAAGCATCTGACTGTTGTTTTCAACTCAGCTCATAATCTCAGGGTCATGGGATCTAGCCTGGAGTAGGGCTCTGCATTCAACAGGGAGTCTGCTTGAGAGTTCTCTCCCACTCTTTGCCCCTCCACACCACTCCCTCACATTCTCTCTCTCTCTCAAATTAAAAAAAAAAAAAAAGTGCTAAAAATTTTCAATCATCTGTTCATGAGCTATTTAAAAATAGTGCTGTATAATACAATAATATCTAAAAAAACAAACAAACAGATTCTAATACTAGGAAGGATTAGAATATAAGCAAAATAAATGAAGGTATAAATTCATAAACCTAAGTAAGGTTTATCATTTAAACAAAATACACATAGGTATCACTTTATAAATCATCAGTTTTTACATTCAAATAACAATTGTAATGTTTAAATACACTTTGCTGCATAATATGTATTGTGACACATATTAATTAATAGCTATTATTATTGAGAATTTACCAAGTACTACACACTTTATCTTATCTCTAATTCTTACACACACACACACACACAAACTCCATAAAGTAGATATTACATATCCCTACTCACTGTTGAGGAAATGGACATTAGAGTTGTTATAAAACGTGCCAAGTCTATGGATGTTCTTACCCTCTGGAGATTGAAATTTTGTCAGACTGGCTTAAAAGCCCCCATTATTTCTTTTTAAGTCACTTCATTTTTGGTAGAATTATATTTTTCAATCTTAGATAGAGCATTTTGATCTGAGCTTAATGTTTCTCTCTTTTTTTTTTTTGAGCTTGTTTCTAAGGAAAACACACTTTATCAAATCCATTAAATAGGTTAGCATCCAGCACATATTGGAATGCTGTACAAAATGGAAGAAGAAAAGGCAACAGTAAACCAACCAAGCACAAACCAACCAAATAGCAAGCAAATTAACTTGTTAAACAACCATTTGAGAGGTAATTCAAAAAAAATCCTTTTCTTTCTAAAGTGGGAACCTCTAATAGATCATTCTGCATCGATTAGAAGAATAGATACAAAATCAAAGTTAGAAACTAGTAAGGTGTAAAGAGTGCAATGCTAATGTACAAGAAAATAACCGCCAACACTACAGAATGACTGCAATTTGCTAATTATTAGGGTGTGTTATGTTAATCTATACATACACATCTTCTTTCCAGAATAAGTAAACTAGAAACTCCTGAGAATCAAGCCCGAGATAAAAATCAGTCATTGAACACTGCAGTTCATCTTATGCTGGAGTCTCTATGTGAAATCTATCTCAGTCCTGGTCCTTCATCTGCGGATGAATGATACACATGTGCATCATAATTTGCCAGATTGTTTCTTACATTTTCTTGGGAACTGCCATATTGAAGAGACAATTAACCACATGATGTTAATTACTGAAGAAATTATCATTACTAAAATGAGAATTATCATATACAGGTATAAAGAATTTTGAAATTGCACATAATGTGAGATTATATATATGTGTGTGTGTATGTGTGTGGCTGTCACCTTTAAAGGAATTCTACATATATTTCAAACCAGTGAGCTCAGCATTAGCTGTATGTCAGAGTCTTCTGGAAATTTCTTAACAAATCTTAACTCCCAGGCTGCACATTTTATTTATTGATTATCTATCTATCTATCTATCTATCTATCTATCTATCTATTTACCTATCTATATATTTATTTATAAATATTTTATTTATTTATTTGACAGAGAGAAACACACCTAGAGAGGGAACACAAGCAGGGGGAACACAAGCTGGGGGGGGGTGAGAGAGGGAGAAGCAGGCTTCCTGCCTAGCAGGAAGCCCAATGTGGGACTCGATTCTTCGTCTCCGGGATCATGACCTGAGCTGAAGGCAGATGTTTAACAACTGAGCCACCCAGGTGCCCCCCGACACTTTATTTAAAGCAGATTCTCTGGATGTGAGGAGCAAGTTCAAGTACAATTTTCATCATATTTGCTCATCCCAGTTATTTACCTACTTACATATATCATTTATTAGATATTATATTTGTTCATCATTACATGAAAATGAAGACACCATATGCTTTTGAAATCATGCAGAAATGTACATTGTGGAATGCTTGTTGTAAAATGGCCACAGGAGCTCTGACAGTGCTGAGAACCTTTGACCTTAAGTTCTTCCCTCCCCCGGCCTGTGAACAATCAGATACAGCTGAATATCCAAGGTGACCTTAGCATCTAGGGCAAAGACTTATCAGCAGGACGCCCAGTTCACCAGCATCTTTAATTTACTTCCCTCCCACATTTTCACAACATCAGAAGTTATTTTCAGTCTCTTTGAAGAAAAGTCTTCAAAGTATTCAAGAACTCCCATTTTTTTTTGTAAATACCCAGTTCCCCCATTTTGAAGCTAATAAGGTATTTTGTTTTAGAAATTTAAAAAAAAATGCCATTAAAATTACATAACAGTGTGAACACTCATTACCCATAATATGCTGGATTTTTTCCTGTAAGAATATTATACTTTTCATAAGGCATAATTAAGAATATGATTAAAAATAAAGGTGCAAAACTAAATTTAGGGAACTTAGTCTTAGAGAAAGTCACATTTTTCCCTTCATTTAATTTAATATAGCCTATTCTACACAGCTTCTCAACTCAAACATTCAGAAAACTATACTTTGGGAGCAACTAGAGGAGGGACAGATGCAATTTTCAAGTTAAGTGAGAGAGAGAGAGTGAGAGAAGATGGGGGGGGGTAGGGAGAAGCGCAAGAGGGAGGAGGAAGGCAGGACATAAGTATGGTTTAATGCAATGTTTCCTAACAAGCAGGTGTCATTCCCAATGGAGAGGACTCCAGATACGTCTCTGCTGCTGAAATTCTTTTTGAGTCAGGAAGGGCTATTTGCCTTTGCTGGGCAGATGGCAAATCAAGAGGAGAACGCACATTTACCTCTTTGGAGAAGAGTAAAACAGTATCTAGACTAACACAAATTATGATACTAAATGTGGAGAAAATGAACAAAACCTATGTTTTCTTTAAAAAAATCCATTTCATTTTCTCTTTTACTATAAATGCATCCCTTTATAGATAAATGATTCGCACAGATATACATCATTTCTCCATGACTTGAAGTTATTACCTTGACAACAGTCACCTAGAAACATCAATAAGCCACATGTTTCAATGCTTTTAGCCATCTGGGAAGACAACGTACATCCTGGGAACTCTATTTCCCAAACTCTGCAAGTATCTTAGCTGCTCTTTTCATTTAGCATAAGCTCACCAAGCTCCAGTAACTTATTAACTATTTTATGTGCTGTGGCGGACAATTAACCCTAATCATATTAAACTAGTAGATTAAAAGGGGCAGAAGAGTCCAGGTAACATTGGATTAAAAAAAAAGTATGCTTTCATCAAGACTGATGGAAAGAATAGACCCTTTAATAAAATGTTCTACATATTTTCCTCAGCTTTTTGGCACCGAACAGAAACGTAGGTTGCAAAAGTGGCATGTATCGTCAAAATATCTCTTTTATTCTCTTATTACTATTGTATGAAAGAAAATTATTGTCCTTTTTATCATGGCTCGAGATTTGTGACATCTACCCATAGGTATGAAACTATGAACTTGTTTTTCATGCATTTAAATGACAAACTAAAAAACATTCAATTGAAATCATCTAATAAATTCTGTAATATGAAAACAAACATCACACCCTCAAAATAATACAAAACTATTTTGATCTTTAAGAGGACTGTGGGGCCTCCACTTTCCTGAAAAATCAGTAAAACCTAGTATGATTTTTTTTTTGTCTTTAATGGTATGCCAAAAACACCTGTGAAGAATGAGCCCCACATAGCCTCTTTCTTAGCAAACCCTAATCTTTGATGGGGCGGCGACAGTTTGCTAGTTGAGTTGCTTATCGCCCCACAGCCTTTTAGGGTCTATCCTAGAATGTATATCCTTAAGCATGTGTGTATTTCCATATTCATATCCAAACGCATATACATATGCGAACTATATGTACACACGCAAATACAAACACACACACACCTACGTTATGCTGGATGGTGTTATATGGTACTACAGAGGTTTTTATACTTTTTAAGATCTCATATATATTCAAAATTAAAAGTATGTTTTTTCTTTATAGTATTTGGCTATTTTTTAAAGATTTTATTTATGTATTAGAGAGAGAGAATGACCGTGTGGTGAAAATATAAAATTATTTGGGTTATAGTCCAATAAAGAAGGTGTGAAAGATAAATTATGTACTCTTTGTTCTGAGGTCAAAAAATATCTCAATAAAGCAGAAAGAAAAGATTATTTGTGAGTGAATGTCAGTGTGTATTGAGAAGAGTGTGGAGAAAAGAGTGTGCTTAACTATGGGTAATAAGTCACAGCAATTGTGGGGTAGACAGCTGCTATGTGTTCTCTCTCTGTTTGAACTTGAGAACCTGCTGTTTCCTTCTTTTCCACCTGTCTTCAAAATCATGCTCAAAGCTTTCTTCTTCATTAAAATGTCTTTAATAAAATCCAGGTAGCTCTAATACTTGTTTTTCTATGTATGCTAAGAATTTGCTTCCTTAGTGTATAACTGGTGTGGTTTAGAACACACTAAAATATGGCTCCTTAGCATATTGAATATTTTAAACTGAAGAAGTTTGATAAAATGGCAGAAGCAGGAAGGTCACTCTGACCCTGACCTTCCCCTTGCTCTTTTCTCCTAAATTCAGATCGAATGGTTTTCTGTATGGGGCGCTTCCTTATACCCTGTGGAAAGGAAGACCATTTTCCCCAAAGACGAAGAGTCACTGAGGTAAATCTGAACAAACAGGTCCTGCTGATTCTCCCAATTTGCTACACTTCCCTCTTCCCCTCTGACCTACCAAATCTCTCCCCAGGTGCCCACTCTTCATTACTCCCAGTGTAAAATGACTAACGGTCGGGGGCACCTGGGTGACTCACTTGTTCAGCATCTGCCTTCAGCTCAGGTCATGGTAGAGGAATCCCCGGATCGAGCCCCACATCGGGCTCCCTGCTCAGCGGGAAGCCTGCTTCTCCCTCTTTCACTCCCTCTGCTTATGTTCCCTCTCTAGGTGTGTTTCTCTCTGTCAAATAAATAAATCTTAAAAAAAAAAAAAATTAAAGTACTAAGGGTCAACCATTTCGTCAAGTCTTCATTTACTTATGAAGGCTCTGGTGTCATATAAAACTTAAATGAAACGAATAGATATGTTTTTCTCCTGTTCATCTCTCTTTATCAGTTTCTTTTCCAGATCCATCCATAAACCCAAAAATGGCTGAGGAAAGTTTTTCTTCCCTTATATACCCACAAATATGTATTAATGCTTTATGGATTTTAATCTCTTGCACTGGACTTTTTCAGATGTCCTCAGTGATGGCAACTCTATGATATGCAATAAGACGAAAAAAATAACAAGTTTAACTGATGCATCAAACTATGAAAAATGATAGATACTAATGAAAATTGTGAGATAGACAACCTAGAATTTGCACATTATCATAGTGTGGTTACAAATAAGTTGGTCAAGACTATATCTGAAAACAAGGCTGCGGAACAATCAGGAATAAGTATTTTTGAGGAATATTTTTGTTTGTTTGTTTGTTTGTTTCACTATTGTGTTGTGAGTTACAAATATGCCCCTCTGCCCATTTATTTAAATTATAGACTTAGAAGAATTATGTGGGTTTTGTTTTGTTTTTGTTTTTGTTTCTGCAGAGGTAGTACATTGGATTTTAACATCCATCCGGGAAATAAAAGATGGGCTTATAATTTCATCCTAATTACTCAGAATAGCAGTTGCATGCATATGTATGTAAAGTCACAAATATTTGAAAATAAGTAAAATGTGTCAAGAAATCAGCATACCTGGTTAGGTGCAAAGTGATAGTGTCTGTACAGATTGAAAAAAAGCTAAAAATAAGGACTATCATTTAAAGACTCTCTAACCCCTCCCAGGCAGTTTCCATATTTTATGTCAGTCCTGATATTAGGTATTTATAAATAATAATATTTGCCATGGAATGCATTATAAATTGAAAGGAAATAAATATACTAATAAAGGCTTGAAATCATTGTGTTCTCATTCTCCACTTTCAACCTCTTGCTTATTTCAGCTATATTCATAGAACATGAAGATTCTATGACTATACACACACACACACACACACACACATTCATCTCTGCCCTTTGCCAATTAACTGGTACCTTTCCTCAGGGAAAATGAGCTTCACGAATTGTTTATTCACAATATTTTAGGCTCCAGTGATTCTTTTCCTCTGATATATTCATATAAGTTGAACTTCTTATTGTCCTTTGAAGGGCTGACATCATCTTGACACATGTTGATTTTTTAATTATGGCATTTAGTTTGCTGCCTTTAGAGTAACTATAGTTTATGAATTATGGAAGAAGAGAAAGTACAGATATTGTTCATGATTTCTCAGTTAAGGTTAAAAAATCATGCATATCATAAAGTATTTTATATTCTAAACACTTTATTTATAAAACAATAACATCACTAATAAAATAAGCTATACCAACACATACTTAACATATACTGATATTTCCTTAAATGGGTGTCACTATAAAAGTTGAGTTCTTCTTGAGAGAAGATAGGGAACGTAGGGTATATTCACAGAGAAATAAGAAAACTTCATCTGTGTTGCTGCCAAGGAATAAGCAAGCATTAATTAAATATCTATTCATTGTTAATGAATGCCAAATAACATTAAGAAGTTAGTAGAAAATTAATCACATGCTTAAGGACTAATTGTGCCATATTATCCATTAATGACAAAATAGAAAACTAGATACACTATAATACATAACAGCCATTAATTGAAAGCTCTTCCAAAAGTGTGATTTTCTATTTCCTAATGGCATAGTAGCACAGTATGCACATAATCATGGGTTTTCCTTTTGTGAACATCATAGTCTGTATTTGGGTATGACTGATACACCCACATATACCTTAATTCATTAAAAATGGATTATTACCAATTGCGCTCTTTCCATTCTTGCTGCCCTCTGGCAGAAGGAAACCTCATTTCATGACTAAAATTACTTTTGAACTTAAAATGGCATGATTATTTAGTTCATGGACCTTAGGGAAGTAAAGGGGACCAACAGGACAACCTTCCTTCTTTGTGCATGTGTGTATGTGTCAGTGCTCTCTTCCCATAGAGCTGAAGTATGTGGTAAGTGTACCAGAACAGAACTCAGATCGGGCGAAAAATAGGACTCTTTTCCCTCTTTGGAACCAGGCCCAAACACTTTCCAATTCCATACACATATGTACTGAAATTCCTATTAAACTTACTACCTTCATCCTCTACAAGAACATGTAAGTAGGGTTGAATATGAAGATAGAAGAAAAATTAGACTATGTTTTGCCACTAAGAGCTCTTCTGGGAGACTGAGTTATTGATCACAAATATGCATCCTCCCTGCCCTTTGCCATGTAAATTTGCACTTCTACCCACTGATACAGGAATGCATTTTCCTGCCCCTTGACTTTGGACTTGACCAAGGGGATGTGAGCAGAAGTGTTAGAATGTGATCAAGACAAAATGTGCTAAAAAAGGGCCTTCCTTTTTGTGTTTGCACCAACTGACATACATGACAAAATAAAATAGCCACAAGTTCTTGAATCCTTCTCTTATTGAGAGGAAGGCCTATCTTCTCCCTCCTGAATCTTGGCAGGTAGATAGAAACTTAGAAGGTTTTGGGAGATTGTTTTTGAAAGCTGGGCATGATTTGATAAGACTCAGTGAAAGCTGGGAGAGGGTCAAGATTATTGTTAAGAAATAATAGGATAGTGAGGACAATGTTATTCGAAGCTAGAAAGAAGATCAACATATAATGAGAAAAATGGAAATGGTAACCAATGATCTCTGAGAGCTGGCCAATGATATCTGAATGATGCAAATTCCAAATGTTTTCTTGCTATCTATGATGAATTACAAGAACATGAGCTAAAGAAGGAATTGTTCAGTTTTTGTACACAATTTAGAAAAAAATATAGAAACACAGAACTTGCTGGGTGTGGTGGGCTCAATATCTGTGCCCTGGCCTACAAGCTCATGTGCTTGAGCTTTAATGTGATGGCATTTTGAGATGGGGAATTTGGGAAGTAATTAGGCGATGAGGATGGAGCCCCATGATGAGATATTAGCATCTTTTTATTTTTTTAAAAGATTTTATTTATTTATTTGACACAGAGAGAGATCACAAGTAGGCAGAGATGCAGGCAGAGAGAGAGAGAGGAGGAAGCAGACTCCCTGCAGAGCAGAGAGCCTGATGCGGGCCTCGATCCCAGGACCCTGAGATCATAACCTGAGCCAAAGGCAGAGGCTTTAACCCACTGAGCCACCCATGCACCCAGGATATTAACATCTTAATAAGAGGCAGAAAGATAGCCTTCCTTCTTAGCCATTTAAGGATACAACAAGAAGACTGCCATTTATAAACCAGGAAGAGGTCCTCCTCATCAGCCACCATACTATGTAGGCATCCTGACTTGGCCTTTCAGTCTCCAGAGCCATGAGAAGTACAGGTTTTTTGTTTAAGCCACCTAGTCTGTGGTAGTCTTTACAGTAGCCCAAACTGAGTAAGAAAACTGATCATGTTAGATATGAAGGGAATGAGATTTAGATCCACTGAGTATGTCCCCATATCTTGATCTAACTTTTTTTAAAAAGTTAGAATTGTTACAGCGATTATACAGACCTGCAAAAAACAACTTGTGTGCTTTTTATACATTTAAGGTAAGAATACTTGTATAATCTTAGATTCCCCACTTTTAACAAAGTGAATGTCACTTAAAGGACTATTTTTTCCCCCTTGAATCACTGAAAAAGACTTTAAGACAAAGCACTTACAAGCTGAAGTCAGGATGCTTTTGGACTGTTGATGGATCTTTGGGTCATTTCCATATTTAGATATTGTGCCTAATGCCATTATAAACACGAATATACTAATATCTCTTCAAGTCTTGATTTCAATAATTTTGGGTATGTACCCAGAAGTGGAGATTATCATGTGGTAATTCTATTTTAATTTTATTGAGGAACTTCCACATTGTTTTCCACACTGGCTGCATCTTTTTATATTCCTCCCAGCAATGCACAGGTGTTCCACTTTTTCCACATTGTTACAAATACCTATTATATTCTGTTTCGTCTATTTTTTGATAGTGGCCATCTTCACTGATGTGAAATACTGTCTAATAGGGATTTTCATTTGCACATTCCAAATGATTACTGATGTTGAGCGTCTTTTCACGTATTTATTGACCATTTATATACCTTCTTTGGAGAAATGCCTGCTCAAGTTCTTAGGTAACATCTTTGAATTCAGTTGTTTGGGTTCTTTGTCATTGTTGCATTAATTTAGAAGTTCTCTATGTATTCTGAATATTAATCTCTTATCAGATATATGATTGATAAATATTTTCACCCATTCTGTAGGCTGTCTTATCACTATGTTGATAGTGTGCTTTGATACACAAAATTCTTAATTTTTACAAAGTTCTGATTGTTTATAATTTTCTTTTGTTGTCTCTGACTTTGGTTTCATATCTAAGAAATCACTGCCAAATCTATTTTCATGTAGATTTTGCTTTAGGTTTTCTTGTAAGAGTTTTATAGTTTAGCTCTTATCTTTAGGTCTTTGATGAATTTTTAGTTAATTTTTGCATATGGTGTTAGGTGAGAGTCCAACTTCATTCTTTTGTCTGTACATAGCCAATTTTTCCAAGGTCATTTATTGAAAGGATTGTCCTTTATCCACTGGTTTTGGATCCCATATAAACAAATATTTGAACATACACTCAAGGATTTCTTTCTTGGCTTTTTGTTCTTTTCCATTGATCTCTATGTCTGTCTTTCTATCGGTCCCATACCGTTTTGTTTACTGAATAGTAATTATAGTAAGTTTTGAAATTAGGAAGTGTGAGCCTTCCAACTTTATTCTTCTTTTTCAAGATTGCTTTGGCTATTCAGGGTCACTTGAGATTCCATATGAATTTTAGGATGGACTTTTATTTCTGCATAAAACATTGTTAAGATTTTTGTAGAGATTCCACTGAATCTGTGGTTATCTTTGGGCAGTGCTGACATCAGCATTAAGTCTACCAACCCTTAAACATCGATGTCTTGCAGGATAGGTCTAGTGGTTATAAACTCCCTCAGTTTTTGTTTATCTGGGAATGTCTTAATTTTTCCCTCACTTTTGAAGAATGGTTTTGAGTTACAGAATTCTTGTTTGACAGGTTTTTTTGTTGTTGTTGTTTTTTGTTTTGTTTTGTTTTTCGCTTTTAGCACTTTGAATACATGAGCCCAAAGCCTTCTGACCTCTAAAGTTTATGATGAGAAGTCTGCTGTGGAAATGATGCTGGTCCTGTACTGAAGATATATTCCTCCCGGAAGACAGCATTTATTTATGTCAGAAAAACAATGGCATTACTTGCCACAGACAATTTTAAGTTTAATTTGTCGCTTGGGAGTTTTTAACTGCTTATGTTATGCCAAATTATACACCATCATAACTAAGACTCTTGGTAGAGACTCTTATTTTTCAACCTGACTCAAAGTCTGAGATTCAAAATATCTCTTGGCAACTTTCTTTGCCAGAGAATAGGTATTTTTCTTACCTACACTACACTAGGTTTCTGGTCCTGCAGTGGCCCTAGTTCTACATGGAGGATATCTCTGTTCAGATCCTCCAACATTACCAAACTTCTCTCTCACCATCCAAATAACAATTAAAATCCAGTTTGTGGTATGTCCATGGTCACCTGTGGTTTTTGTGAAAACTTTCTGGTTTAAGCTTTTTTTAATTTACTTTTTCCCTCTAGGATCCCCTTTGTCTTTGTGATCCCATTTTTACCTTTAAAAAAAAGATTCCAACTGTTTGTTTCTTAGGATATCTGAGCAGCCAAATTGTTAAAAGCAAAATTCTGATATTTTATTTTGTTTTAGCACACAACATAAGTCTGTCTCCTGTTCATCCTTAAGTTATCTAAATAATCTAAATAACTATCTTTCTCCCATGAGGTTAGTTTATACTCCTCAACATGGTTTATGAGATCCCAAAGTCCATTTCTAATTTTATAAGTTCTTCTCTTACAACTTTTCTCTTTAATGTATATCTTCTAGAAATCTAAAGTTATTTAATTTTACTCGACATTATTTCCACATTCTTCAAGGACCTTTACATATGACTTTCCTTCAGACAGTAATCTTTTTTTTTTCATGTTATGCAATGGCTATGCCCTAACCTTTGCTTCAGGTATCAATGAAAATGCCCTTCCTGGCTAGCGCATCACCTGAAACACAGACTAGTTAAGGCTAGTCATATTTGTAAAGAACTGGGAATGGGAGAGAAAAACTTTGGTTTTCTTTGAATGCTTTTCTATTGTGATAAAAAATTTAAATGAGCAAATGTTACTTTATACTAAATATCTAAAAGGAATATCTGATCATTGGAGGGTGCCTTGCTAGCTCAGATGGTTAAGCATCCCACTCTTCGTTTTGGCTCAGGTTGTGATTTCAGGTCATGATATCAGTGTTGTGGGACTGAGCCCCACATCATGCTCCATGCTCAGGTGAGAGTCTGCTTAAGACTCTCTCCCCCTCTGCCTCTGCCTCTTTGCCCCTCAAATGAATGAATGAATGAATGAATGAATCTTTTTAAAAAGAAGCAAATAGGCTCATTACCTGCCATCCAGAATTATATATACTACCACATAGTTAAGTATGATATTTTAGATAGAAAAGTATTTATTGCTTTCTTCCTTAGAAATAATAGTTGTAAATGTCTTCTTAGGTGCTTAATTCAAAGTTCAATGGAGCAATTCCTCCAAGGACTGGCCACTAGTAAGACTGGAGACCTCGCTTTCTAAATCTTCTAATGTACATTGCATTACATACAATGCTACGCTATATGCAATATTGCTTTTTAGGAGTTATGGAAACCAAGATTCTCTATCACAAATTTTAACATGTAGCACAATTTCTTCTAAGACCTGAGCAGTAATTTTGATGACAGTTTGCTGGGCACTTAATTTCTTGTGATAATGCCATAGTCAGATGTCTTTGAAGTACGTTGATGATCTAACTCAACATTTTTACCACGTTTGACATTTTCTTTAATCACCTTGATGGATTTTCTCACTTGAATGAAAGAAACTGAAGAGATGGGAAGGATAATGAGTGTGAGAACAGCAGATGTAACTGCCAGAGAAGGAAAAAAAAAGAAAGTTAAAATAATTTCTTTTAAAAATGACTGTCACAGAACAAAAATTTAACTACTTTATTGAGATTATAAAAAATGAGAACACAGGAGACCTATTTTTCTTATTTGTCATTCTTATGTTTATAAAGGATCAGTAAAATGAAAAATAGTAAGTAACATTGCATAGGAGGTTACAATTTAGAAAATATCTTCATGGACATCAGTAATAATGATAAGGGAAACTTTCATTTGACTTTAGGACAGTTGAGGTCCCACCAGAAGTGACTTTCAGGGTCAAATAAAACATAATAACAGCACGTAGATGTAAGCCCCGGTCTTTGACTTCAAAGTCTACAAAAGGGATGTGTTTGCAAAGTGTCTTCCAAGTACAAGTTAAGACCTAGAGTCCAATTTGTTCTACTAACACTTCTCCCCAAATACTTAACTCATGATTTTCTATTGGGATTAAGGTGATTCTTTTAAAATGATTTACCCAAAATAAATTCTACTGAAAGAATGCGATGTTAGTATCAAAGATTAGATACATCAAATTGTAAAACAGTGGAATTCATACATTCTGACAAGAGTGACAAAATGTTTGTTTTCCAAATCTCTAGCTTGATTAGATTATTTATTTTGGTTTGGGAATTATGAGGTTCAACCAAGTGCTCAAACCTTAAGGACAACATAGAACTATAGGTTTATAGATCTTGCCTGGCTTTAATCCCTTCTTTTTCTTTTTCTTTTTAAGATTTTATTTATATATTTGACAGAGAGAAACACAGCGAGAGAGGGAACACAAGTAGGGGGAGCAGGAGAGGGAGAAGCAGGCCTCCCGCTGAGCAGGGAGCCCGATGTGGGGCTCAATCCTGGGTCTCCGGGATCATGACCTGAGCTGAAGGCAGTCGCTTAACCAACTGAGCCACCCAGGCGCCCCTAATCCCTTATTTTTCAAAATCTTTAATTAAGCATGTGAATAACTAATATTCACTGAATTTTACTATGTACAAGTTATTCGACATGTATTATTTGACAAATTCTAAGAAGCTGATTCACAGATTTTATGGATGTATTAATTTTCTATTGTTGCTTAATAAATTATCACAAACCTAGCAGCTTAATACAACATACATTTATCCTCTCATAGGTTTGGTGCATCAGGAGTTAGGACATAGTTTGCCCGAGTCCTCTTGGGTCTCCCATGGCTGCCATCAAGCTGCCAGCTATGTGTGTTCCTTCTTAGGGTCTAGTTCTCTTCCTAGCTCATATGATGGTTTGCACAAGATTCTTTTTTTTTGCTGGCTTGCATGCATAGGTCACTCTCAGATTTTTGCACTATCCCTCTCTTTCAGGTCTTGCCACATAACCTTACCAACAAGCCTTACAATTGGCACCTAATATCTTCAAGGCCAGAAAGGGAATCTGTCTGGTCTACTGAGAAGAGAGACTCATCCAATGTGATGCAGTCATGGAGTGATTTTCCGTCACCTTTGCCATATTATATTGACCAGAAGCAAATCACAGACTGCACCCATCCTCTTAGGGGAAGAAGGGGGTATATTTTACACAAGTGTGACTCAGTGAGATTCACTTTAGTGTGTATCTGCCACAGTACATGAGGAAAGTAGACAAGAGTGAAACCCAGATTCACTTACAGATTTTCAGCTTTCAAATTCTCTGTTCTACCTATTAAAACTTACTTTGGATTTAATCTCCTATTCTCTTTCCCAGGGCTGTTTGTGAACAGGTCCATAAAATAAAATGAGCAGACACCTTCACATTTACATTCTTGTAAATAGCTTGACCTTTACTCTAATTCAAGTCACTGCTCCCTGGAGAGTTGCCAGTATTGGTTAGAATTTAGCTTCTACCACTAAGTAATAATACCCTGTAAATAGATGGAGATGGGTGTTGGGGGAGCAGATGTGAGAGCAAGAGATCGAGGCATCTCACCTGCTTTCATTTATGTTCTCCCCCAGGCCTGGTAAGGACCATTGATGATACCATGACTTGCAAGATTCCCACGTCCTGGGAACACCCAGGCACAGACCAGTGCAGTACCTCACTTTAATCATTTTTCTTTCAATGAGTGTGACAAGATATAGAGACAATATCAGAGCAAAAAATACTTAGCTATGAAAGTTGTACATTGGGATGAACTTCCACTGGGAGAAGCTCCTACTGAGTAATTTATTTACAGGTATCCTGGACAAGCCATCTTCAAGATTATTAAGATCTGCCAATGCCTCATCCAGACCACGGGTTAGATGGCATATTGTGTATTTCCCTTTTCTGATGAATTTAGCAACAGGAAAACAAGATACTAAAGTTTTCAGTGACATCTTTCCTCCAAAGTTCTGGGGTAAGGGCATAATTTAATTTTAATATTTTTCTGACTAGATAACTCCATTCCTAATCTTAGTAAATGTATCTCTTGTGATCATGTTCATTTCCTACTGCTGTTGTAACAAATAACTACAAACTCAATGACTTAAAACAATAGGCATTTATTCTCTTGCCGTCTTATGGCCAGATGACTGAAATGAATCTTTGAGGACCAAAATCAAGGAGGTGGCAGGGCTGGTTCAGTCTGGCAGCTCAGGACAAATATCCACTCCTTGCCTATCCAGTTTTTGGTGGCTGCCATATTCCTTGGCTCTTGGCCATGTCACTACAATCTCGGCTGCTATGGTTATGTGTCTTTTTGCTCTCCTATTGTCAAATCTCTCTCTGCCTGCCTCATACAAGGAGTCTTATGATTACATATTGGGGCACATGCATAATCCAGAATGATCTCTCCATCTCATCAGCCTTAATTGAATCACATCTCCAAGTACCCTTTTTCCAAATAAAAAAGCATTCACAGATCCTGGGGCTTAGGATGTGGGTATCTGTCGTGTGTGCGTGTGTGTGTGTTGTGGGAGGTGGTAGACGGGGAGGACACATTTTTCAGTACTTATATATCCAGGCACCTTAGGGATGGAAGATACTCTGATAGCAAAATAAAACTTAAGAAACTCCATATTTCACTTCTTCACTTTTCAGTCTGGAGAAGAAGACTGGACAGCTTAGTGAATGCTAAATATTTGTAATTATATAAACACTTGTTCTTATTCATTTTTAAATTCCGGTTTAGTCTTTTGAGACGTGCATCCCTAAAAAAAATCTGAATCCAAATAAGCAACCTCCTTAATTACAACAATACACATAAATAATTGTAATTATGTTGGTTTTCTTTTGTCTCTATCTATGAAAAAATATTATATGCAGGTTAAAATTTTAAAATTTATTTTAATGATGGGCATATATGCAGTAGTTGCTCACTTTAAGATCCATGTTTTTGTTCTAATGTTATATTGCACATTCAAGCATTTCTTGTATTTCATAAGTTCATCTTATGTCTATTTTCCTTCTTTAAATGCTTGTATCAGCTTATTTATAAAATGATATCATTAGTGAAGGTATAGAAAAATGGCACAAAGCACTCCCTGTCCCTGTTCACAGAGCTTCAGTGCTGTCTCTGCAACTCAGAGGAGGATGCTTATTTACAGCAGATATTTTTTGGAAAGGCATCAAATAAGTTTTTTTACTACCTGTTCTGGACCTATCAATATAGGGAAAATACGAAAATGTGTTACCACAATAATTTTATTCTTGCCACCTAAAGAACACAACATGCTTAGAGAGCACTGAGTTCTTGTTTGGAAGCATTAGCTCAGAACTGTCTGGAGAAAAGAGGGAGAGAGACAACATTGGCAAACTTCACTGATGCAGGAGTCAGAAAACTGGGGTTTTCAACCTGTTTCAACATTAATCAGTTTTGTGACCTTGTAAACTATTTAATTTTTCTTGATCTCATTTCTGTGATCTGCAAATTAAAAGGACATAAATAAATTATCTCCAGCATCTTTGTGACATGGAAATATGTGACTTTAGACACTATGTTCTGCCACAATTATCCTTTCTTGTGACTTTGCTAGAAATGGCAAAACTCTGAATTGTTTAGTGACACAGGGTGAGGATTTAGAGACGTGGTAAATCATTGAGAATTGGGAAGTGTAAAACCATCCAAAATCAAACAATTCCTTTTTCTTTGCTTTTGCTTAGAATCAACTAAAAGTGAACAAAGGAAATAAAACCAGGCTGCCTTTAATGTGTTGTGTGTGTGGCAGGTCAAGGGGTTTTTATTTTTCCCAAATTAAATCCCCGTTTCCAACTCTGTATTCTTCTGGAAGAAGAAATATTGGCGCAATGGAGGATGAAGGAAGGCGTCAGCGCTTTCGTGGTGAGGAGACCAAACTTCAAAGATGGTGTAGGGATCTCCTGAAAACACTGTTCTCAGAGCTCTTTATTTATAGCAGAGAGTTACATATTTTTTCAGATGAAAACCATATGATCAAAGAGTTTCTTTAAGTGATGGATCATCAATCTTGAGTGACAATAGTGACAATAGTGTTTTTGAGGGTCTTCACAAAACAGGACGTGCCTTGTGCCCTTGAGGGTCTCACACAACAAAACGGGATGTGCCTATTTCTTTGAAGGGTCCATACAATGAAGCAG
>PITA01001523.1:156762-191819 GCA_004023965.1 Spilogale gracilis | reverse complement strand
CAGGGTTGTGAGATGAAGCCCAGAGGCAGACTCCACTCTGGGCGTAGAGCCTACTTGAGATTCTCTCTCTCCCACTTCCTCTTCTCCTCCCCCCTATCTCTTCCTCTATAAATTAAATAAATAAATAAATAGATAAATAAGAGGTAATTTGTAAGTATAAACTATATGATGCTCTTACATACCTAGTATGTTTACATACCTAGTATGTTTGTACTTGAGTACATTATAGTATTCTCATCAAATGTTGATTTGCAATTGTGAATAAAAGGTTGCTTAGGGGTAAAATAACTGACAAGAAATGGTTCTGCCTCTATTACAGCATGGTCACACTGTAGTGTCATTTATTGATCTGGTTCCCCTTCCTAAGAGAAAGAAGGAATCCTGCTGTGTCTTTATAATTTACCATTATGTTTCTTTTTTTAGTTTTTTTTAATGATTTTATTTATTTACTTGTCAGAGAGAGAGAGAGAGAGAGAACATAAGAGGAGTGGCAGGCAGAGGGAGAGGGAGAAGCAGGGTCTCTGATGAGCAGAGAGCCCAAAGAAGGACTGGATCCCAGGACCCTGGAACATGACCTGAGCCAAAGGCAGGTGCTTAATTGACTGAGCCACCCAAGCATCCTACAAATGGTGCCCCCAGTTTTTAGTTTTTATTTCAATTCCAATAAATTAGCATAGAGCATCATGTTAATTTCAGGTGTACAATACAGTGACTTAACACTTCCATACTTCACCGGGTGTTTATATTGACAAGAACCCTCCTTAATCCACTCACTTATTTCACCAATGCCACCATCCACCTCCCCTCTGGTAACCATCAGTCTGTTCTCCATAGTTAAGAGTCTATTTCATTGTTTGCTTCTCTCCCTTTTTCCCTTTGTTCATTTGTTTTCTTTCCTAAATTCCATATATGAGTGAAATCATATGGTATTTGTCTTTTTCTGACTTATTTTGCTTAGCATAATACTCTTTAGCCCCATCCATGTCATTGCAAATGGCAAGATTTCATTCTTTTTTGTGGGTGAGTAATATTCCATTACATACATTATCACATCTCCTTTATCCATTCACCAGTCGATGGACATTTGGGCTCTTTCTATAATTTGGCTATTGTAGATAATGCTGCAATAAGCATCGGGGTGCACAAACCCCTTTGAATTAGTGTTTTTGTGCCCTTTAGGTAAACATCCTATAGTTAGCATTATGTCTTAGAGCTTACAACAAAGTAAGTGTTGGCTAAAAATTTTTTAAGTTTTAGGGGGAAACAAAGAAGAATGAATGATCTTAGCAGTTTTTTTTCCAAATATCTTGATTGCTTCCAGACCTGTTGATATGAAACAGCTTTATCCTTTTGAAATGGAGCCCAATATCCCATTCTACTTTCCACTAACTCCAAAATTTAAATATCATCAGTGACACACAATAAGACATTCACAACCTCAATGGGGCTTTTAGGCAACATCCATTTATGTGGTGTTGCAAATTCTACCTTGGATTTACTAGGAGTATACTGTAAGATGAGTCACTTACGCCAGACTGAATGGATACCAGGGAGAAGGGCCCAAAGGCTATTGTCTCAGTAATGCTATTGGTGTCCATCTACTTTGACCTCAATGTTTTCATTTCGGAGGGACCCGTAGGGAAGGTTAAAATGAAAATAATACCTAGATAGATGCTTCTATTTAAAGCAAAGAAGTCACTGGTCATAAACTTCATAAGACACAATTGAAGAGAAATAATCTCCGCAAAGAAAAGCCATTGCCAACGGAGACATAGATTTAAATTTAAGTCCTATCCGCTAAAAGGAGGCACCATCATGAGTCTGGGCCAGGTTTATCCTTACAATGCTTAGAACAGACAAGGACGGACTACCAGGTGACCTAACCAGGGTTGACTGGTCTGTGTCCTCAAAGTGAAGGCCCAGAAATGTGCACTAAGAGAATGATCAAGATAATGAGATAAGTGAATTGGAGATCTGAAAGCAGGATAATTTTATTAGGGCTGGAAAAGAAGTTACGTAGGATATCAAAATGAAGAATATTAGCTGACCAGGGGTAAATAAGCTAGGAAAACCACAGGACATGAGAACATCAGAACTGCTGATAAACAACCATCCACAAAAGATTTAAGAGGATTTCAATGAAAGACAGCTGAACATAGTACAAAATGGTGGCTAATTATAAGAATTGAAACTCAGCAGCCAGGCCTTACATTTCTGCTATTTCAATGACAAGATTTGGAGTTCTAAGCAAGTTAATTATAGCTTAGTTTCTTCATCTGTGCAATGGAGAAAATTATATATATATATACATACATATATATATATGTATATATATATATAATAGCTACAGTGATTGATATGGAGATTAAATGAGATAATATCTATAAAAGACCTAACACAGTGCTTGGTACTTATAAAAGGTCAATAAATAACAGAGAAGCATATACACATTACTGTTATTATTAACACACAATCTTAAATCAGAGAGATACTTGGACACCCATCTGACATATATAAAAAATAGAAGAAAAGGATTTTGGTGGGGTTTTTTTGTGACTAAGAAAACTACACAGTAAGATCTTGTATGAAATTAACACGGAATCCAAGTAGAAGATTGAGGATTTTAAAATGGCATAAAATCCTGGCTCTATTGTAAAAATCTATCTGATCATAATGAAAAGGCTGTGTCGTGTAGTTCACCAATTGAAATGCAACCCGTGGCCTAGTGATCACAATTTGAGTTCAGCTGTACTCTATAAATCATGCTTCACATGTTACATACAATGGTTCAAAACGTTAAGTGAAATAGACAAAATCCTCATGTCATATGTTTTGGTATTAAAATCCCCAAACTCTTATAGCTGTATTATTAGCCAATATTAGTTATATTCCATTCGATCAGACCTATGGTTGTTTCAGGAATAAGTATGACCTAATTACCAGGCAATCTGGTAGTTTTTGTTGCTAGGAAAAAAAATTAATATTTAATTTATTTATATATCAAAGGGAGAGTGGGTACAGGAGCAGCAGGGAGGGGCAGAGGGAGAAGCAGACTCTCCGCAGGGCAGGGAGCTCCATGCAGGATTCGATCTCAGGACCCTGGATTGTGACCTGAGGTAAAGGCAGATGCTTAACTGACTGAGCCACACAGGGGTCCTAGGAAATTTTTTTTTACAATAAATCTTTATTTATAAAAATATGAATAGGACAACTGTAATAAGCTTTAAATAATACTGAGATTCTCTGGGGTTATATCCACCATGTCTAGATCCTGAAAAAGTATCCCAATTAATGAGTCTTTTCTCAATCAGCAAATTAACATTAATGCCAACACCAAATAAAAAGTGGTCACTGATTTTCTCTGTTGTTCTCAGTTCTGCCTTGAGTCCTCAGATTGACCCAACGTGGACTTACCCAACTCCCCTTCAAGGTCTGGTCTATTTTTGATGATTCTGGGCTCTGAACTTGTGACTTCCTTTACAATTACAGTTTTATTTGTTCCCAGATTTCATCTCAGCATCATTGCCAATGCTGTCCTGTTATGTTCTCTACCAGGAGATGGATTCTTTTTTCTCTTCTTTTACTCCACTGCTATGAGTTACTCTTTAGAAACGACCCAAACAGTCCAGCTAGGATTTAAGAACTTATACCTCACCATCCACCCTTGAAGGTAGATGTCCATGACATTTTCAGAGAAACCTGATCATGGGGAGCCCTCAAGTTGGAGGCAGTTTCTGGGTAGAACTTCTAACTTCAAACTTGAACCTCACATTTAATATAGTGATGCAGATAGTGTAAAGATTCCTTTTAATACTCTTCCATTAGTTTGGTAAATGCCCCCCATTTCTGCTCACACAAGAAGGTCCAAAGCCTCTCTTACTCTTCAAATTAATGCATGAGCCATAATTATGTTACTCCTTTTATTCAAGCTATCATATAACATTCCCTTCCCTATCATATCTGGACAGAAAAAAATGTTTTGTGTATAAATAAGAATGTTTCCAGTTGCTTGTGTCTTTCTGGGCCTAGGAGAGGGTGATCTTTTAGTCCATCTCAATCTTTTCTTGGCATTGTTGTCAGTCAATTTTGGATCCTTCAACTACATATCCTTGATACTTCCTATAATTTTTTCCTGAGAATTTGGGCAAGAGGCCACAGTTAAGAGTGAGGAAATCAAGTTCTATGTCAGAACCGGTGGTAGTTGTCAATATCATCATCATGATATTCCTGGATTATTGGATTTCATACCTTCCAGCTAAGCTACTGTTTCCTTCCAGATTCCAGCCAGCTAATTCTTTCAGCCTCTGCTTGTGCTTACAACTGTAATTTTCCTAGTTTATAATTAGTCCTCCATATTCACTGGGGAAGACATGATGGAGAAGAGGGAAGGGAATGGTCATAAACCTTCAATTCTAAAACATGATCAACTATAAGAAAGTGAGAAACATCACTGATTTAGTATTAGCTTTGGAGGAGGAATCTTATAAAACACATCACAGATTTGTTTTTCAAGATTTTATTTATTTATTTGACAGAGAAAGAGTGCAAGTAGGCAGAATGAGAGGGAGAAGCAGACTCCCCACTGAGAGGAGAGCTCTACATAGAGCTCCATCTCAGGACTCTGGAATCATGACCTCAGCTGAAGGCAGACACTTAAGTAACTGAGCCTCCATAGACGCTCAGTTACCAGGCGCTCCATAGACGTTTTAAATGTGCAAATTATCTTAGGATGGAAAAAAAAGTTATATCTATAGATTGTTTATCTTTCACTGGGTCAGGCACCGTGCTAGGCACATACTACGTGCATTAACTCACTTATTTTTCTCAGTAGTCTAACCTTGAATTCATTTTGCAAATGACAAAACTGAATTTCTTTATCCCTAATGGACTTGCTCAAGGTTACTGAACTAGTAAGTGAAAGAAAAGCCTATGTTCTTTAAATTCAACTGCCAAGGTCATGTATTCTCTCCTAGAGGTACGGTGGATGAAACACCCTGCCTCTAGCCTCAAAGGGCTCTGGATGGGACAGGAGCTTCAATGACTTCCTATAATCCAGCTGTCTTCTCCAACAGCTTCTAAGTAACTCACTCCCGAGGTTACACCTTTTCATTGCCTAAAATAAATATAATCCTCAAAATTTGAATCTACAGTCCCACTCAAACCACATTTTGTTTACTATTCATGTTTTTGTTGTTGATTGTTTTTTGTTTTTGTCTTCCTATTCACTTCCCTGATCTCCTGGCCTTGGAACCCCTTTCTTTCTTTCTTTTTTTTTTTTTAAATTTAATTTTTAATTTTTTAAATTTTATTGTTTTCCTTGTTTTCTTTCTACTGAGGGATCCCATGTGTGTCTTCACTTTCTTTTCTACTGAACTCGAATCTGCTGGCCTCTCTCCCCATATGCTCCTTCACCAGCAAGCTTTGCTCCCTAGCCCCCTGTCCCTCTGCCTTGCCAATTCCATTTCCAATTTAGAATATATTTAATCAGTTCTTTCTCTGTCAAGCGAGTGTTCAGAAAAGCATGCCACATTCACACTGTGTGTGTCTGTTACATGCGGTTAGTGTCCACGGACCTACCTAAGCCTCTAGCACTGCTGAGAATCTGTTTTCTGCTCTCCCTGATTACTTCATCTTGCTTGTCCCATAGTGGCTTTTCCAAACTCTAATTATTCTCCCTATTTCCTTATTCTTATTCCTTATTCCTAGTTCCTTAAGCCCATGCTGTTCTTAATATCTGATCTTGCTTTCTACTTTCGAGAGAAGGTAGAAGACTGAGGCTCTTCCTTTTCAGAACTCAACCTCTTCCCTGGACTCACGTCAGTTCTCCCCAACATTTACAGGACTCACTCCTTGAACTCTTTCAAAGACTTGGCTTTCATGCCATTTCTTTTTTCTTATTTACAAGTGCCTTCTTTAATTCGAAGCATCTTCTTTCTCTGCTCAGCTGGTTCTCCTGGTTGTTCGTAAAACAATCACTTTCCAATATATTATCTAATTTATTTACAATGTTTACTGTTATTGCTTCCCTTTCTCAGTACAATGTGACCTGCACTAGAAGCTTCATCTATTTCGAACACCAATGCATTCGAAGCATCTAAAACAGTACCTGGCTCATGGTTGTTGCCAATAAATACTTGTTGAATGGATGAAAAAATATGCACAAGTATTTTAATTGCTTGCTTTCTTCCTTGTCCTTCCAGAGGAAGAGGTTACTTTAACTGTGTTAAGATTGATTATGATAACTGTTACTCCAGCAGAGATCAGGAAGATGATATAATTTACTCCCTCATGTCTGAATTATGATGTTGAGGTTGCACACTTGACGCCCAGTATGAGAAAGCTCTCCTTGCAACTCTACCTAATTCAAGGGAAGGGAATGCATTTGCTGACCCCTTCACCTTTGATTATCTCTCTATAAATCTAAACAGAACACATACCTCTGCTCTACTCCATCTCTGTCATTAAATACACTCCCCAAACAACTGGCCTCCAGGATGACCCAAAGGGACTGAATTCTGTTGTGTTTCATTTTCTTCAATAGCTTTGGCCAAGGATTTTTGTCACGGCAACTGAATTCTATGCAGACGATAGTCTACCAGAGACTTCATTGACACCAGCAAGTATATTTCTCTTTGAGCACAAGATGAACTTGAGTCAGAGCCCCCAGTGAACAGGAATGGTTGAGTTCCTGTTAATAATAATATATCCCCTTTGGCTAAAAACTGTCTGCCTGGAATCCATAACCTACTGGAAAATAAAATGCAAACACCTGCTGTCTACCAATTTCCTAGAACAAAATATGATTGCAAGAAATACTTTATCAGATAGAGAATATTTCCAAATGCTGAATTTCCAGGCTTTATCAAAGAAGCGGTTCTTAGATGATCCATTGCATTTACCCTGAGGGCTTAAGTTCTGCAGAACAAATACGTCTTTTCTTCATGTTTGAAAATACTTGTTGCCTGCCTTCTCCTTCTTCTTTTAATGGACAATAGCAATTCCTGGCACACACACACACAAAAACTCTGAATGGTTTTGTTCAATTTACTCTTGGGGTTGTCTTCGATTCTTCCTTTGATTCTTACTTTTACCTGGGGTTGGCTTTATTTGGTTCATGTCAAATCATCTTTTCAGTTTTTAAGTAAAATATTGTGTGAAGTAGACACTTGATTCTGGTTTTTTATATTATTACATCACTTTTAAAAAGAATGATGAAGGGAGCTTGGGTGGCTCAGTAGTTTAAGCATCTGCCTGCTTAGGTCATGGTCTCAGGGTCCTCCAATAGAGTCCCGCTTGGGGCTCCCTGCTCAACTGGAAACCTGCTTCTCCTTTTACCCCTCTCGTGTACTCTCTCCCTATCTGTTAAATAAATCAGTACATATTTTTTAAAAAAAAGAATGATGATACAAACTGCAATCTGTATTTCATTGGCAACATTGTTTGAAAGGAATGACTTCCATCCATTTGTTTGCTGTGGGGGTGCGAATTAAAACAATTTGTGGTTAAGGAAATAGGTATGGAGCTGTGTTCTCCACTGCTTTTCTTTAAGGAGCCTTTTCTAACTCTCATTTTTCCTCTTTAAATAAACTATTGGATTAGAGATCCCACTTCACTTAGGCTTCGACAAGGCTGAACAAGAAATCGTCTCCAAACTACAAATGCATGGCGTCACTAAAATGTATTTGTTGCCTGCTTTATTCTTGTGAATCCCCCTAATAACTTTTTAGACAGAAATAACACTCCTATACCTGTTAACGTGAGCCTGTCATGATGTTTCTTCCCTCCCCACCAACTGATTTTACACAAGATCTTTGTTTTTTATATCTATCTAGCTATCTACCTATCTATCTAATTAACAAACAGTATATTATTTATTTCAGGGGGTACAGGTCTGTGATTCATCAGTCTTACACAATTCACAGTGTTCGCCATAGCAATACTTTCCTCAATGTCCATCACCCAGCTACCCCATCCTACCCCCTGCCTCCAGCAACTGTCAGTTTGTTTCCTGAGATTAAGAGTCTCTTACGGTTTGTATTTCTCTGTGGTTGTGCCCCATTTCACTTTTTCCTCTCTTCTTCCATGATCCTCCACCCTGTTTCTCAAACTCCACATATCCATGAAATCATATGATAATTGTCTTTCTCTGACTGACTTATTTTGCTTAGCGTAATACCCTCTGGGTCCATCCACGTAATTGGAAATGGCAGGATTTCAATTTCTGAATGGCTGCATAATACTCCATAATATTACACACACACACACACACACACACACACACACACACACACACATTTCCATTCATCTGTCAATGGACATCTAAGCTCTTTCCATAGTTTGGCTATTGTGGACATTGCTGTTATAAACATTTGGGTGCATGTGCCCCTTCAGATCACTACATTTGTATCTTTGGGGTAAATACCCAGTAGTGCAATTGTTGGGTTATAGGGTAGATCTTTTTCCAACTTTCTGATGAACCTCTATACTGTTTTCCAGAGTGCCTGCACTGGCTTGCACTCCCACCAACAGTGCAGGACACTTTTTGTGTGAGAAGAATGGCGGTGGCCAGTTTGGGTGTTTTGCTCTTTTGTATCTCTGGTCCTTTCAACTTTTCTCTTCTATTTTGCTCATGCTTTCTCTCTGATCTTTCTGAGGCATTTTGTCCTTCAGTCCCTTCTGTTTACTCTCAGTCTCTTAGCCTTTTTGCATGACTTCTGTCCCCCCCACCAAATGTCAACCCACTAGTCCATAACTACATTCACCAGTAATGTCAGCCTCTTTGCCTTCTACTACAAATGTCTATCAAGTTGCCATTCTTTGTCATCTACTCTGACATTTATGGTTTGAGTTTTCATCTGCATATTCAACAATGTATAACAATTCTCTTCCAAATTTTCACTATTTTTTTCAGTTCTTTGCTTCATTCCCACCCACATTTTTTCACTCTCTGCAGGAAATTGGTACTTGCTCCTTACAGAGAAATGAGAAACCACTGGACATGCAGTCTCTAAACTTGCAACTAATGTAAACATATGTCCTTATCTTCTTTCCATCTCTTTCAAAGAGCACACTGTTCTTCTGCTAACAAAGTTCAATCCTTCCACCTATGCTTTTGTATTTTTCTTCACCCTTCTTAGACATTTTTCCTCCATCACAAATGAATGAAACTCATCATTTTCAATCACTTATTCTCCACTGGACCCTTTTTGAACATGTATTTGAAAGTATTCTGTGTATAAAAGAGAAATAAAAAATCTATAAACATTTTCTCTTTTTTCTCTTTTTTTGTCCATCTCAATTAAGCTTCTAAAAGATTAGTCCAGTGGTAGAAGAGTTTCATAAGAAGTCAAGTTCTGCCATGAGCCCATGGCAATAGGTTGTAAAGTAAACTAGAGGCAAATGGAACAGGATGAGAAAAATAAAGAAAGGGAGATGCTATTATGTTAGATGGTTGCCAAGGTGAGGTTTGAAGTCACCTAAAATGAACACTCACCTTAACCAGGAGGAAATACTATGATCAGGCACTAAAATATGAGTCAAGTATTAGTAAATCAGCAAGAGGGATCAGAAAGTCCATGGATAATTTATGAGATGGGTGAAGAGGGGTCGGTATAAGCCTCCAAGGAGCAGGAATTTTACTCTACAGCGAAGGAAAAATAGTATAGCTTCCAGGATGGAAGTCAGAGAGATGCCAACCTAATTCCCAGATGTGGGAATTAGGAAAACAGGATATAAACAGAGGTCCATGAGATATCAGAGAAAAAACTGATCCAATGAAAGGACTGCAGGGAAAATATCTTTGTCTGGCAAAGTCTACTTTCAGTTAAGATCAGGAAGAGTTGGGAGGTTCAGGGAACAACTCACAGTGAGGGAGAAATTGGTAACCAGATCAGGGTCTCCCAAAGGCACTTAGAGGGTGAGTACTGAGCAGAATATATTAACTGAGAATGTGCTCTGTTGAGGAGCAGAAAGGCGTGGATCATAGGCAATGGGCAAGGATAACAGACTTGAGTAATGGCGGACTAAACTGACCACACACCTCCAAGATTTGCTGTAAGAGTTTCCTATTCATCTGGGAAAGACCAACTATGGCTTGAGTTACTATAATTCCAAAGGAAGGGGTACTCAGTGAGGAACTTCCAATTTGACTTGGCCATACTGGCTCTGATGACAAGGCTCTGGGTGTGAGGTTCCTACACTGAGACCCCCTCCATTGTGGTATGCATGTTGAAGGGCTAAGGAGGAGTTCTACTGCTGAGAGGCTGGGTCATAGAAATTGAGAGAAGCTCATCATGAATCCACACTTCATAAATCCACAGGAGCCACCAACTCTGAGCATCTCCACTAATAGTACTCCACTAATAGTCTCGCTCTAATTGACATATCGCACAGTGGGCTGCATTACCTAGGACTCTATTCAGAAATCCAGTAGTGACGACTGCTGCACATGCAATTCTAGAAATGCCCATCACCTCTTCACCTTCTTTTTTTCTCCAATAGAGACATATTTTTGTTAAAAATACAGCTGTTTCATGGACTTAGCTTGAATTTGTTCCTGATGCATTCACTGATGGAAAACAGAATTAGGCCAACTTTATTTCTGGGTTTGATGTGCTTTCCAGCCTTGTTAGGGTGAGCTGGAAGTAATTTTACTCCCTACAGTGTTTAGATGTTTAAAAGTGCTTTGCTGCACATACGGAGCAGCTTTTTACTGTGGCTAATCAGAAATAAGCAAAGGGACAGATCAACAGTGGGAAAGATAGGATATATAAATGAAAGAGTTCTGCTTAGCTAACCTGAATATAAACATAAAATTAAACGAGGATGCATGGTAGGGGAAACCATGTTAAAATTTCCAGTTTTCATTTAAATATTGTACAGCAGGTAGAACTAGTTACTAGTTTCAAACCTTCTATAAAGCATATTCTGATCTCTCTCATCTGCAAATTATGCCCATGTAGATGTTAATGTGCCTTGTGATGGAAAGACTTCCAAAAGGGGGAAGTGGTTTTCTTCACATCAAATGTAATAAACCTAAACCAGGTAAGTCAGCTTTGCAGCCTGGAATCCTATTTGTTTGCATTAGGTTGGCTTTTCTCATCTATCTTTCACCAGTAATATTAGACTATACATCCATTCTGATGTTGTATAAATGGAAAATTTTCAGTGTAAGAGCACACGGAAACCTCTACAAGTTCACTCTGACATGCTTTTTCTCTTATTTTTTCCTGCTGTGATTTTGGAAGGCTATACTTTTCTCCTGTTAAAATGATTAGTGCTTTACGTGAATGAGATCACTTACTGAAATAAAAGTCCAGCCAAGCCATATTCTCATATCGTGATCTCATACCAGCTCAGCCTCAAGAGAGTTCCCATGAGAGATTTTGCAATGTTGTTCATCCAATTGTTGTATGCGGCCTCTGTTCAAAAAGGAAACATGGTTGACAAAATCTAGTAAAAAGGGCCCCTGGATGCCAAAAACAATATAAACCCATGTGTGCCTTAATACAGGCTGCTATCTTGCACAAATAATCTTCCTCTGTTGTAAAACCCGTGGTGCATGAAACACCTGAATACTTATGTAATCCTCCCTTTTTGCATGGAGAGAGGCCCAAGAGGCTGAGCTCTGTAGGGAGCCCTGTGCCCACAAATAGGCCATGGGGCATCTGGGGACGCTGAGACCACCTCCAAGTATCACTTGGCTCTGTCACTTCAGAGCATTTGAATTGCTGTTCCTCTGACACATAATTTTTCCAATGACTGTTCACTCACGACTAGAGGCAGTGGTCCTTCAACATGTCTTAGATTCTAAATAGTTTGAAAATGATGATGCAAATATGAGATAAATAAGTTGTAATTGTGGGCTTACCTGCAGGGTTAATCTAGAATACACTGCACTATAAATCATTTTTTTCCATTAACCAATATTTGTTCAATGCTTAATTTGACAACGTATGCTGGCCTTGGCCATGTGTTGTCCAGGGAGCTAAGCAAAACTTCCAGGCTAAAGTTCTTGCCATGTTTATTTCTGATACCTTCTTGGATATTATGCTTTGGATTTTTTTTTTAATTTTACATTCCAGTATAGTTAACATACAACATTCTGTTAGTTTCAGAACGTTAGTTAATACAACATGGTGATTCATCAATTCCATCCATCAACCCATTGCTCATCATCTATCCTTCTTTTATACTGGAATAAACTTGACATAAAGTGAAATGTGTAAAGTAAAATCAAGTGTGCAATTCAAGAAGCTTTAATAAATCAACACACTCTTGTCCCAAGGCATAAAACACTGCTAACACCCAAGAAAGTTGCCCCAGTTTCCCATCAATTCCACCCCCCAATGGGCCATCATCACTTTGATTTCTATTGTCTTAGATTGATTTTGCTTGTTTTTGAACTTCTAGCAAAATGGAATCCTGGAGTAGATGCTCATTTCTTCTGGCTTCTTTCAATTAACATAATGATTTGAGATTGATCTGTGTTATTATGTGCACACCATGAGTGGATTCTTTATTTTCACTATTTAGTACACGATGGTATGAATATCCTGTGATTTATTGTTCTCCTGTTGATGAATGCTTGGTTTTGTTTTTGTTTTTTGATATTATGAATAAAGCTGTTATGAAAAAAGTCTCGTACAAGTGTTATGGGGACATGGTTTCATTTCCCTTGGGAAACTACTTAGGAGTGAAAATGATGGAGATGTTTAACTTTATAAAAAACTGCCAAATAGTTTTCCAAACCGGTTGTACCATTTTGTGCAACTATTTGTGAGATTTCCAATTGTTCCAGACCCTGACCAATATTTGGTCTTTTTAATCTAGCTGTTCTGGTAGATGTGAAATGGTATCATATTCTGGCTTTAATTCGCCTGATAATGATATTGAGAATCTTTTCATGTGCTAATGGCTTGTTCATATACCTTTATTGACTGTTTTTTGCCCATATTTATTGGGGAAGAGGTATTCTTGGCCTCTTCTATTGATGTGTTAGAGTTCTTGTATGTCTGGGTAAGTTCCTTATTAAATACGTACATTTCAAAAATATAATTTCATTTTATGGCTAGCCTTTTTAACTTTTTAATAATGTCTTTTGATGAATAGAAATTTTTACTTTGCACTAAGTTTAAGTTGCTGATGTTTTATTTTATGCTCAGTGATTTTTGTGTCCTCTCGACAAAACCTTTGACTACTGCAAGGTCATTAAGATATTCTTTGATGTTTTCTTCTAGACATTTTATACTTTCAGCTTTTACATTACTCTTACATATTCCAAATTAATGTTTGTGTATTATATGATAAAAATACTAGATTATATTTTTAGTGAATCACTTTAATCGAGTTTTTACAGAGCAATTAAAAACCTATATTTTCTCATTAGATTGACTTGGTGCCTTTGTCAAAAAACTCATTGACATATATGCCGGGGCCAAATAATAAATTATTCTGTTTCACTGGTATATTTTGTTTATTTCTGTGCCAACACTATAGTCTTTCAATAACTAATTTTATAACAAGTCTTGAAATCATATATCATGAGTCCTTCAATAATGTTCTACTTCAAGATTCCTTTTGTTATTCTAAATCTTTTGCTTTCCCATATAAATTTGTATAATTGACCTGTTGATTTTGATGAAAATGGCAGTTGGGATTGAGTTGGATTACGTTAAATTTATATATCAATTTTGGGACAATTCACACATCAAAAATGTGTCAGCAAATGTTTTTTGTAAAGGATTAAAGAGTAAATATTTTAGGCTTTGTGGGTGGGCCATACTGTGTAACATCTGTTGTGACAATTCAACTCTGCCATTGTGGGATGAAGGCAATCAAAGAAAATACACAAATAAATGGCATGGTTGTGTTCAAACACAATTTTACCAAATAGACAATGGATTGGGGAGCCTATGGGCTGTGGTTTGCCTGCATTAAAAAACTGAGTCTCCTCAATCTATGGAAAGGCTCAATATGAAATAATACAATTTCTCTTGTTAGGTATTAATTTACTTACTAAAGAGACTTGTGGTTTTCATTTAGAGTTCTCACACCTCTTTTTTAATTTATTTTTTAGCTCTTTGTTTCTTATCAGAAATGGAATATGAAGATTTTTATTTCTATTGGCTACTGATCTAGGAAAAAATGCTACTGATTTTAGTATATTGAGTTTATATCCTGAGAACTTACTGAGGAAAGTAAGTTTAGCAATCATTTAGAAGATTCCATTTGATCTTCTGTGTAAACAACCATGTTGCCTGTGTATAAAGATAATTTTATGCTTTCCTTCCCAATCATTATGCAATTTATCATCCCTTTTCCTCCCCCTTACATGAGCTATGACTTATGGTACAGTGTTGGATAAAATAGGTGAGTGCATACATCCCGGCATTGCTCTTGGTATTAGGAGGAAAATATCAATATTTTATCATTACTTTTAATTTTAGCTGTAGGTGTATGTAAATGCCTTTTATCATGTTGAAGTTTCCTTTTATTCTTAGATTGTGGAGAAGTTTTCTTATTAATGGATGTTGAATAATGTCAAAAATTTTTTCTACAACTATTGAGCCCTTCCAGTTCTATTTGGAACAAATTTAGGCCAGCGTTATCTTATTTTGGTACTTTATCTTAACTACTGGCATCTTTATAGAGTTTTCTTGTAGTCACCTCATAGGCCTTACTTGCTCGCTGCATCTATTTGACAAGCTGTCATTAACTATGATGTGTAGATGAAATAATTTAATATGATAATTGGTATGATTGAGTTTAAATCTCACATCATGCTATTTGCTATTTATTTGCTCTATTGTCATTTTCTTTCCTTTTTTTTACTTTAAAACATTTTTTCTGTTATTTTGTAATAAGTATTAATTACGGCTTCATTTTTCTCCTTTGCTGGCTTATTAGCTGTTAAGTATTGTTTGTTTTATTTTAGTGTTTGCTCTAGGGTTTATACATCTTTAATTTATCACAACTGATCTTTTGTCACTTCACCCATAGTAGAAGAAACAACAGTATGTTTCAAATTCTGCCTTCCTAGAACTTGTGTTTTGTTGTCATACAGTCTCCTTCTTCATACTAGCAACTCCATAATTTATTATGATTACTTTTCAGACTACCACTATAAGAAATGAAACATATTCTTCAAGCAGAGCAAAAACTATACCAAATGGAAATATGAATCTACACAAAAAAATTAAGAGTCATAAAAATAGTGAATAGAATGATACATAGAAAAAGGCATTTTCTTCATTTTCAGGTATTTTTAAAAGATCATAGACAGTTTAAAACGAAACAATAACCACATGTGAAAACAATCACACAGTGACTGGTGGGTAAATGGAAATATTCCAATTTAAGGAAATTATAAATTATGTAAAGTAGCATTATATTATTTGAATACTGGCCATGAAAAATTAAAGATTTATGTTGTAAGTTCTAGAACAACCAGAAACATAAAAACGCAAGAGGATATAACTAAAGACCATTATCAAGAAAAAAATGTAGTCATGCAATATGTTAATGAAGTAGGCCAAGAAGAAGAAGAAGAAGAAGAAGAAGAAGAAGAAGAAGAAGAAGAAGAAGGCAGAAAGAAGACAGAAAGGAACAAAAGGAAAGGAAAGTAAAAAGAAAAGAAAAGCAATAATATGCAGATAGGTATATAGAAATCATACAGCAAGAGGAAACACATGAAGTAAACATAGTGATAATTACTTAAGGAATAGTGATAATTACTTTAAGAATAAATTATACAAACAGTGCAAATAGAAATAAGATTGTAATATATAAAAAAAGAGTGAATCCCTGATGTATTTTTTGTGCAAAAATCTCAGGAAACAAATTGGGGGTGGGGAGGAGGAATAGGTGGCTGAGTTATGGAAAAAAATAAAAATTAATTTAAAAAGCACAAAAAATTATCAGAGATAAAATGGAATATTTATAATTACAAAGAAGTTAATACTCAAAAAGACATAACAATTCTAAATGGATATGTACCTAATAACAAATCTTCAAAATACATAAGGCCAAAACTGATAGAATAGAAAGAAGAAATCTATATTTAGTGTTTGTTATCACTGTTTAGCTCACAGTAATTAATATAAACAGTTGGCAGAAAATCTGTAAAAATATAAAAGACTTGAGCAACACTATTGATGAAATTAATATAATTGATATTTATTTATTTATTTATTTATTTTAAATATTTTATTTATTTATTTGACAGAGAGAAAGATCATAAATAGGCAGAGAGGCAGGCAGAGAAAGAGGGGGGAAGTAGGCTTCCGCTGAGCAGAGACCCCCTCCCAATGTGGGACTCTACCCCAGGACACTGAGATCATGTCCTGAGCTGAAGGCAGAGGCTTAACCCTCTGAGCCACCCAGATATATCCATCTATCAATAGCTGAAGATAGCTTATTAAACGGACACAAAATATTGGCCATGATAGATCATACTTTCTATGGTAAATCTCAACAACTTTAAAATATTTGAAAATATAAATCGTATGTTTTTCGAGCCAACAGCATTAAAACAAAAGTCAGTAACAGAAAAGTATCTGTAAAACCCCCCAAATATTTGGAAATTAAACAATTTACATCTCAAAAATGCATTTCTGAGAAAAGAACACACATTACTTCTAACTGGATCACAGGCTTGTGTACATATAAGAACTGAGACTCTAAAACCTATAAACATTAACTGAGGGAAAAAAGTCTTCACAAACTTACATAGAGTAATATTAATTAAAGCAGAAAGAAGAACATTAGCCAGAAAATAAAAAAAAATGATAAATTGGGGTTTGTTGAACTTAAAGCTATTAAAAATATAAAAAGACAAGGCACAGACTGGAAGAAAATACTGGCAAAACACATAACTGATAAAGGATTCCTATCCAGACTATATAAAGAACACTTACAGATCAATTAGAAGGGGGGAACATTACTTCAAAAAGACCAAAGATTTGGGTTATCTGGGTGGCTCAGTTGGGTGTCTGCCTTTGGCTCAGGTCATGACCCTGCTCAATGAGGACTCTGATTCCTCCACTCCCTTTGCCCCTCCCCCTGACTCATGCTCTCTTTCTCTTTCTCTCGCTCAAGTAAATAAATAAAATCTTAAAAGAAAAAAAAAAAAAGCAAAGATGTGAACATACATTTCTAGAAAAGGAAATCAGGTGACCAATGAGCACATAAAAAGATGCACAGACTCTTCAGGAAAATGCACAACAAAACCACGAGAAGATACTATTACATACCTACTAGAATAGCTAAAATAAAAATGCCTGATCACATCAAGAATTATAGAGCAATAGGAACCATTGTGTTTTGTTGGTAGGAATACAAAATGTATAAATCACTTTGGAAAACACTTTGACAGTTTCTTATAAAGTTGTATATATATTGCTATAGGACTCCACCATCCCATTCTTAGTTATTTACCCCAGAGAAATGAAACATATGTTTACATAAAGACTTGCAGTCTACTTTTCATAGGAGGTTTATTCACAATAGCCAGAAAGTGGAAAAAACCCAAGTGGCCATCATCTGGTGAATGGATAAACAAACCATGGTATGCACATATAGTAAAGCACTATTCAGCAACAAAATGACACTAGTTATTGATCCTATGCAACCGAGGGGATGCATCTTGAAAGCCTTATGCTAAAAGGAAGAAACCAGACACAAGAGATTACACGGTCAACGATTCTATTGAATGCATTCTAGAAAATATAAAACTACAGTGACAGAAAGTAGATATGTTTGCAAGTGGTTGAGGGCAAGAGTAGCAGAATGACTCCAAGGGGGCACAGGGTGCATTTTGGGGTGATGGAAATATTCAATATAATTTTTCTGGTGTTGGTGACTTGATTACATACATTTGTTGAAACGCATCGCCTTGTACTATTAAGATTGGTAGATTTTATCATACATAAATCATCAGTAATGCTGTTTTAAAATAATACAGCTCCAAAATTTTACAAGAAATACCCTAAGGTATTGCTTGGCAAAATAACAATACAAAGTAAAGAGAAAAGAGAATTTCTGTAGGGTAGAACCCAAACCACAATCGTCTCCCTAATTTAAGGGTAGGGGAATATTAATGGAAGATCTCTATTTGAAATTCACATAAGTGGGGTGTGGGGGGGGCAGGACTGTTGATGGAAACACTCAGATTGCAAGGGAGCCAATGGAGATGGGATGAACTGGACCCCTGCCCTAGAAGGAGCAGTGCCAACAGGAGGGCCGAGTCTAGGCTGCTGGGAAGGCTGGCCCGATTCTGCGGAAAAGTGCTCCTTGTTAGCAGACAGTAACCCATTTCCCCAGGTGACACACCCTACATGTAAGCACGCTTCCTAGCTTCCTCGGGAATCAAGGAAGTGCAGATTTGCTGCTAATATGCAAACTATTTCCTTTAGTAAAGGCTTTCAGGAGGCTCCTTTAAAGCTCTCCTACTGCTATAGTAATAGACTGGATCTATATATTGTTTCCTAACAGCTGCTGTTTGCACTAAATCCAGTCAAATGGCAACATACCTCTAAAGTACCTATAAAGGAAACAAAGAAGTTTCTATTGTCTTCAGTGTTCTCCGAATAAAATTAATCTTACCACTGTTTCTTGGTTCAAGTTATTTTCTCCCACACTGCTTGGAGGCTTTCTGAGAATACCAGAGGCGCTTGTATTCCCTCTTAGCAGGCAGGAAGTTATCACAGGAGGGACAATGTCACAGAAAAGATTTTGTCTCCACTCTTTCCCTTACACCAATCATGCGTGCTCCGTGATTCAGTCTATCCCTTCTCTGCCCCTCAGAACAATGGGCGGTCATTACTTAACTTTGAAATCCTGGATCTGAGGATGAACAGAAGTGGGAAAGGCGTGGTAATGAAAGAGTAGAGCTGGTTTGGGGAATGTTGATTTTCCCAGTGAACTGTTACCTGCTCGGGTGCATTCATCTGCCTGAACCATCACAGAGGGAAGTGGAGGGAGTGCTTAAGAACTCTTGAGAGCAGCTGATAGGAAAGGACTAATAGTCTGTTAGTCTGATTCTTTTCCATTCCACGGGGGAAAACAGAACGCGGATCTGGCCCTGTGTGGTGACCTAGAATTTGTGCACGTTTGCACGTCATTTTATTACTATTTCCTGCAAATACTTCCTAATTTCTCCAGATGAGATCATGTACTCCATCAACAACTATCCTATTCCACCCAGGAAATGAGCAAATGAATAACAGAAATAAAATTGTCCCTTCATAATAAGCCAGGTGTAAATTTTTCAATTTATGAACCAATATGATACATGAATATGATTTGATGGGACATTCTGGGGTTTATAGCAGGGGGACTGAGCATTTATTTGAGCACACCTAATTACCCTAATGTAACTATTTTCTTCTGCCATTTGCATGCCCCAATGATGTACCTGCAAAATAATAATACTAGGAATAACCAAAGCAAAATGTTTATGGTGATTCAAACATGACTGATATGAATATTTATTTCTCTTCAAAAACCTAGAAGGTCTTCCATGCCAGGTGCCCAGCTCTTGCTCTATATGAACTCAGAATATCATTTTAAATCTCCTAAAAATTTCCAGATGAAACTATCAGTATTTGGGGAAAAAGAAAAATTATCTTATGATCACTAAATTTTACTGTGTTTTGGGACCATCAAGCACAAGTCTACCTACCCCATGAAACTGATATTTAGAGAACTCTAATGGATTTGCCCTTGAATATGTAGCTTGTGTTAGACTTGGGATAAAATTCTAGAACTTTTATTCTCAGTATGATGCTGGTGTCACTGCACTAACAGTGGGAAATGAGGAAATAAATATACTGGCTACATGTATTGATAAATACATGATATATTAATAAATATTTAAAAGTATATATACACATATATATACATATATATACATATATATGTATATATATACGCAGATGTATTTGGTAGATGGAAAAGAGCTCTCTACATAGCTAGTCAGGGAGCTTTGTGAAAAGCAACCTGTTTCCAACAGGGGCACTGAAAATAAACCCAAACATAGATGCCTCATGTATGTGCTCCCCACATCAGTGAGAGAGTAGTGCAACTCAGAAGACCTCACAACATGATTTGCCTCGGATAATTCGATGGACTTCCACCCCACCCCACATGGCTTTTCTTCTTCACAGTCTTATTTTACCTTGCCATAACATAGAGAATCCAAATGGCACACTTGTTCTAGATGCAACAAATGCTCAGGACACACCTCGTACATAGCACCTAATCTGCCTCTTTCCCATTGCTGGCCACAGTGCCCTGAACAAGCCCGGATACGTCCCTGTCCTTGTGCTACTTATTATCAAACCTTTCAAGGTATACTGGCCAACAGAGCAGGGGAAGTTCAGAGCTCCATCTCCAGTGATTCTGATTGATTAAGTCCAAGTAGGCCCAGGACTCTGTTGACTTGCCAGTACGTTTTATCCTTAGGTGTGGCTGGAAGAAGCCCATGTGCTCAGGCAGCTCGGGGCTATGACTCTTGGGAGCCATGGCATCTGTAACCGTCTGGCTTGCCTCTCCCAACGAAATATCAATTGATTGTGTGGCTATAACACAGAACTGTATTTCCCACACTTCTGAAGATTCGAAGTCTAAGACCAAGTTTCCAGCATGGTCCGTTTCTGGGGAGGGCTCTCTTTCTGGCTTGTAGACAGCTACCTTCTTGCCAAGCATCCATATGGCCTTTCCCGGGTACATGTGCTCAGACAGAGTGAACTAGCTCTGGTGATTCTTCTTATAAAGGCACTAATTCCTACTGGACCAGGGCTCTACCCTCAGGGCCTCTCCTAAACCTATTACCCCCCCCAAAGGCCCGATCTCCTAATATCATCACATGAGGAGTTAGGAATTCAACATATGAATGGGGGAGGATACATGAATTAGTCCAGTGGAACATCTTTAGTATGTCTACTCATTGTCCTATCCCATTGACCATCATTATCTTACAACTTGGGGAACCCCCCTGCTGGGGCTTCAACATTGTGACAGAATTAGAATCCTGGACAACTTAAACCAGCTCCCTGAGAGGACTGATGCACATTTAATGAAATAATGACTGCCTTAGAAAAATAGTCTCAGGGGCACCTGGGTGGCTCAGTCGGTTAAGCGTCTGCCTTGGGCTCAGGTCGAGGGCCTGGGATCTAGCTCTACTTTGGGCTCCCTGATCAGTGGAGAGCCTGCTTCTCCTTCTCTGTCTGCCCCTCCCACTCCTGCTTATGCACATGCCCTCTGTCTCTCTCTCTCTAATAACTAAAATCTTTAAAAACAATAGTCCTGAATTATTTTGCTCAGAGTAAGAGTAACTCTTAGATGACATTAATGGCTCCCCACTGCCGATGTGATATCTTCATCTGAGAACTCTAAATGTGAACTTTCTAAGGGGACAGGTGGGGAGAACTGTGAATTCAAACAGCATTTTGCATTTCACAGAAACCCAAAATCTCTGCAAATGTCTTCTCCCAATCTGTATGTTCTGAATCAATCCAGAGTAAATATAATCAAAATAAAAGGGAATGATATTTAGCTGCTTTATAGCTATCACCCAGGCCTTTCCTTGATCTGAGAATAGCAGTCAAAATCTCAGCATGGAATCTTTGCAAGTCCAATGCAATGTTTCTCTCTCTCTCTCTCTCTCTCTCTCTCTCTCTCTCTCTCTCTGTCACACACACACACACACACACACACACACACACACACAGGAGTAAAAAGTGTTCAGAATCAAGAGTTGGCAGAGAGATGTAAGCATTTTTGGACATTACACATTTCAGATTTTTCTTTTCCATTGACTTGGATTTTTCTTTTCCATTGACTTGGACTTTTTTAAGCTTTAATGATGTATAATTGTATGCAAAACAAAACAAAACCTGGACACATTAAATATACATAATCTGGTGAGCATGGAGATATGCACACAGTCCTGGGACCATCACAACAAGGTAATAAACATTCATCACCCCAAAAACTTTCCTCCTGCACCTTCATAAGGTGTGTGTAAGAATATTTCACATGCGATCTACCCTCTCAACAAGCTGTTAAGTGCACAATCCTGTATGATTAGTTATCTTTCTACAGAAGATCTCCGGAACTTGTTCATCTTGCAGAACAGAAACTTGCCTAGAATATTGTGCAATGAATTCTTGCTTATAAACAAAAACAAACAAAAATCTTGGCTTCCTTATATGGAGACATATAAAAAAGGTATGATGCTACTGGTGTCCAAGCTCTTTCTGGCTCAAGAACCTCTATTCCTGATGACCCTTGACCCTTCACCCCAACTGTTCAGCCCATCCCCTAATCCCAGTCACACGGTTCAGGTCACTGTCACCTCTTTATTCTCTGTTGTCGACTCGCATGGCAGTTTTCACAATTTGATGTTTCCTTTTTGGCTGATTAGGAATATAAAGTATTTATTTCCTTTGCACTGTAAGCATTATTTTTAGCATTCAGCAGGTGCTCAAACATGTATTTGTCAAATGCATGAATTCACTGCATTGACAAGCAATCAGCACAGATGCATAGGGCATAGGTTAAAAGAGTTGTATGCATTTTTGCTTAGTTGTGGGTATTTTTCTCCCTCAGAAATGGAATGTATGGAAATATGTTAATTTTTCTCATAAGAACACCTGACAACATGTCACACTTCAGTAGAGTTGATATGTCCTGTTTAGGAAAATTAATTTGTTTTTTAATCAGATTTTGATTCTTGTACACTTGCCAGTGCTTATGAGAAGGAGAGAGAGAGAAGCCAATGGACTTTATCTTCCTGGGAATGTTTTTAATTCCTACATGTATCTCTATGCTAAATAAAAGAAGGAATGGGGGTGATTACAGGTTCTTATAATATGACGTTTTAGGTAGCCACCATGCAAGAGACTCAAGGCCGTGTTTTATTCCTTCCAATTCCAAAAGAGAGCAGCTAAGTTCATTATGAGCTAAACTTTTTGGTGCAAATGAGAAATATTTTAAAACATACTGGTTCAATGTTCTCATCCTCACCAATTAGCCTACCATTGTATTCTGGCATATAAAAATTATACAACTTCATCTAGAAGAAAAAAAATGAAAGGGATAAAGTATGATAGAACCGATTCTAAGTAACATCATGGGGTTTTACAGATAAGCACATAAGCACTTGAAGACAGGCAATTATTTCTAGGAAAGAAACAACAAGATAAGTTGTCAGTCCCCTTGACAATTAGGGTGAACCTATCCTAGTTTGCCTGTCCTGGCAAAATTTTTAATGGTGTCTCTTTTCACCTTTAAAAATGTTCTAGTTTGGACAATAAATTATATGACCACCATAGTATTTGTGATTTGGAACACCTGTGGCTTAGAAATCTAGGAAATTCAAGGCATATCCATGTAAGCAGAAAAATATAACCCTTAATATTGATTTTGTCATTTTAAATTATATTCTAGAAAAGCATCATCCTGAAGTTCAGAAAAACAATGTCAACTCTTATTCCCCATATGTGACTTGGACACAGCATATTCTTTGTGCTAACAATGTATCCTGTGGTAATCACACTTTGGAAATGTGTGTCAAATCAAATTCAGGGCATTAAAACAGTGACAAGTCACAGTACAACTATGGAAAAAAACCCTGGGCACTTGGAATTTCTACTCAAAGGACCTGGATTCTAACTCTGTGGCCTTAGGCTATTCATATCACCTTCCTATACAAAAATTTTCTGATATGTAAGAAGAGACAAAAAAAATTGTCCCTGCCCATTTTATAGAATGAGTAGCATCAACTAAGAAAGTGCATCATGCCATTTTCATCATTCTATTGCATTCCAGGTTGGCCTGCATGCACCTGACCAGTGAAAATAGACACCTAGGAAGCCCCACCAGGTTCAGAATGTGATTGGGCTGCTAGAGGTCCTGGCTTACCAGGTAACTTACCTTGGAGAGCCCACCCCACCTGCTCAATTCCTAGTTTGTGTGCAAAATGGGAGTAAATGAACCTTGTTTCTCGTGTTTGTGAGATAAGGCAAAACATCTCACAAATAAACACTAGGTTTAGGACTTCAGAGCAGGACTAATCTGAAGATGGGCTCTGGCAATAAGCAGGTGGTAGAACCTGGAGCACTTCTGGAAGACTGAAATGTGTCTATACCTATTTAAGACCCAACAAAGTGGTGGAGTGGGGGTGGGCGAGGTGAATCCAAATTGTTTTGGAAACAAGAGTAACCAACTCCCTAGGCTCTACCTGTTAGTAGGTTGGGTTACTAATGAGTTCCTTCAATTCTTCTCTATTTTATAATAGCCTATATTCACTGTTACCAAAACTTCAGTTTGTAATATGTTTAAACAATTGTTCACTGTGAAGACAATTTGATATGGAAGTAGCCACTAAGATGGGAACAGGAGAGAGTTAGTGATGACAGAACTTCACTGGCTAGATTGAAGCAGATAGAAGGAGACCTCATATCTGAGCTTCAGAGGTTTTGTGGGATTAGGAGAAAAACAAAGTAGCATGTGGATTTCCAGCAACAAGATATTCAAAAGTTGTCACTGTGGTAGAAGAGGATAACTGTAATTGAAAAACCCTCATAAAATTCACCATGGTTATCTGGTTTAGCCTGTTTCTTGCCTTAGAACAGAGAAGCCTCACAACATTTTTCATGGACTAGAAGTGTTTGCAGAGTTTCACACATTTCAGAGTAAGGTTAATTGCAGCATTAAAGAGAGGAGAAACAAAATACAGACTTGTTGCACGGAAATTGTTATGAAATGTTACTTTTTTTGTAGCTTTTAAAAAATTTTTGTTTCAGCTCTTTGTTAAACATGACCTGGAACATTTTATATATATTACATTAAACATTGGATCTTTACAATTTACTTTTTATGATCTGAGAATGGGAAGGAGAAAGACATTATAGTTAAAAAAATAAATAATTCATTTTTTACTTATTTGGATTGAGAACTGTTCTGAGTGTATACCTAAATCGACAGTTTATTAATCAACACTGGCAATTTTTGTTGGAGGTTCTCTCACTAGTCTACCTTCTTGAGTATTAGCTATTACTGATACATCCTCTAGGATGGGCATTAAAATAAGAGCAAACTCAACCTGATAAGAAAAAAATAAGGGGGGGGAAATCAGTGCAAAACCTTACAAATTGTAAAAAGATCACTGATAATCAAAGTGTCTGACTTTCTCTTTATGCAAATATTATTGAAATTCATGCATATGCAAATAAATATCCTTCTTTATGACAGAGATTAAAGACATACAGTACAGTGATTAGTATTCTTTGTGTACATTCAAATACAGCAAGATTGATATGCAAGCAAAATGAATTACAATCAGGAATAACACTCTATTATTATCATATCACTCAAAATCCATACCGAAGGACCAAGGAGGTGATATAGTTTTCAGGGCAATGTGGGAATGTGGTAAGGCATTAACAAGAGATAGGAAAATTCTCTTCTAGCAAGATGACTTTATATCACTCGTGATTTAAAAATCTATAGGCAACAAACAATAAAACACAACGGAAATTAAAATTACTTATAATTATATTATATAGTTATTTATGAAACAAGACCAGTTTTGCATACAAACTTTGGGCAAGTTTAATCTCTTTAGGGCTTAGCTCCTGAAGATCAATGCTAAACTTTCCACAAAAATTTCCAAGGCAGAAGACAACTGTAACTTATTCCATCTAATATTTTATGGGGAAAAAACATATAAAATCCAAATTAGATATTCAATTTGGAAACTGTTTGAAGGAACCTACTCTTTCTTTAGGGCAATAATATTTTTAAAAATGTTATGCATGTCTACTAAGAAGCAGTAATTACTCCAAATCTTTCAGAGTGACAAATTATATTGCAGGCCAAGATTAACACAAAATATAGTCATGTACTATAACCTTTTGAATATTGATCCACTATAGCAACTAGGGTAATAATAATTTCTAATAATAATAATATATAGTAGTTTATAGGTATGAATTAATAAAGTATCTTATTCCCATATTGTTAAGTTAAAATTTTGCTTGAATAGAATAAATATGGTATTTCTGAAATCCACTTCCTCTAAAAAAGCATACTGTGGAAAGTAGATTAGTTTAGTTCAGATCCATTGCCAAATAATTTGAAATGTCCAAGCTTCCCCATAACTTAATCTAAATGGGCCTTGAGTTTTGCGCCTCCTTTTAAGTAGCTGACAGATGTATGCTATCGGAATGAATCCCTGCCCTACCTCTGACTTGAGATTTGGAAATATTGGAAGTGCTCCATGAAAAGATGCAAGTGCGATAAGAATTATGTTCTTCATCCTCAATCCTCTTCTATAGTCATCAAAAAGAAAAAATGTAACATCCCAAATAACAAATGCATGACCCTAGAAGCCAGGTAACAAAGACAGAAAGAAGGGAGACCACAGAAATTTAATGAGTAAAATAAATATCCTAAATAAAAAATGTATTGCCGAGCACCTAGGTTTTTAAATTCTGCACTGTCACTGGAACAATTTCATATAGGGAACTGCCCAATCTGGTCCACAGGATTGACTATTGCCATTTTTATATTTATATCTATTCAAAAAGTCAATATATTTGCTTTCCAAATACTGGAAGTGATCAGTATTTAACTTCTTACTTGTATATTGTTGATGGGGTGGAGGTGAGGGGATGATGATTGTATCAACACCAATAACATGGTTATATAAAGTTAAATAGTCTTCATAAATTATCTTTTTGGTCTTCACAACACCACCAAAAAGGACCAAGACAGATTTTACCATTGAGATAAATGAGATAAATGACTCACCAAGGCTTAATGTCAAGGCTACATGGTTGAGGCAAGTGATTGGAACCTGGTATGAAAACTCCATTCCCAGGCCTTGGTGGTGGATACCCACTGCCTCATGCTGCAACAGTCACTTCCTCAGTCTTAAACTATGTGTAAGAATACAGGAAGTGATGTTGAGAATGAAGAACACTTGCTAGTATTTCCTAGTTATCAACACTGAAGTCTGTTTGCACTTAAAAGGCAAGATTTTATATTTATGAGAACCATTAGTAAGTCATTGTTTTATTTACCACAATAATGCAATTTGCATTTCATGCCAAAGCAAAAAATACTAGTTACCTCCTTAGTGTGAGATCTAAAATCAAGTTATAAATCTTTACTAAAACATGTCTCGTTTTCTTTTCCTCTTGACAACAATGGCCTTCATTGCCCAGTTAATTTAATTTAATTTTTCTTTATTTACTTTAATTTAATTTTATTTTTCCCAGCATTAAGATATAATTAACAAATATAATTATATATATTTGGAATATACAGTGTCATGATATGATATATGTATACATTATGAAATGATGACCATAACCAAGTTAATTAAAATATTTTTTAAAAATTAAGAATAGTTATCACTTTTTATGATAAGAATAGTTAGTATTTGTTCTTATAGCAAATTTTAAGTATAGAATAAGATATTATTAACTATGCCACAATCTTTACATAAGATTATCAGAGATACTCCATCAGTGGATCAGGTTTTATCCCCAATCAGAAAGCTCCAGCCTGTCCTTCCTGATAAACTACCCTAAGGATTTTGGACTTGCTAACACAGCCACACTATGTGGCTACACCCTTGTTAAGCTACCTTGAGTGTTGACGACTAACACTCACAACTGCACCCTCTGAGAATCTCCCTCCTCACACAAGAGCTCCCTAGCATGTTGTAGCACAGCAGAAGTGAGCTTCTTGCCCATGATCAACCCATGCAGATCCTGTGTTTACACTGGGTCCATACAAATAATCCAGAATAATCTCTCCATTTTAAATTGAATTATCTAAATTTCTTTATATGAGTTCTGGTCCAAGATGGTGATATGAAAGTCTCCTGAATTCACACACTCCCATGGACAAATATATATACTGAATATACACGTGGAGCAATTCCTTCTGATAGAAATCGATAAAACTAGCTGATTTATTCCTACAGATTAGATAAATGAGAAAATATCCACATCAAAAAATGGTGCTCAGTCCAGAGGGAGAAGAGAGAAACACTCATCCACTAGTCTTTCCCTGAACGATGTTTATTTGCATACTTTAAAATGTTCTGCAACTGTCTGGCTTCCAATCAGCCTACATCTAAATGCAAACTGAGATCTTCCCTTTTAGCACACTGAAACTTCATAGGACACCCTCATGTGCTGGGAGTCACTAAAAACAAAGAAGACAGCTTGAATAATCACAAAGACTGGGAGAAAACCAAGAGGTTGGGAAGAGCACAGAGATAAACTTTATCTTCTACACAAACCACCCTGTCAAGACTGGGAGAGACCATTGCTGTGTCCTATATGCAGAAAACAGAAAAATCAAGAACAGAAGAATCTGTTTCAAACAAAAGAACAAGACAAAACACCAAAAATCAGTCTTAATGAAATGGAAATATGTGATTAACTTGATAAATAATTCAAAATAACAGTTATAAAGATGCTCACCAAGGTCAACAACACATGAATAAGGGATAATTCCAACAGAGATAGAAAATATTAAAAATACCAAAGAGAAATCACAGAGCTGAAGAATAGAAAAACTTTACTAAAAAAATTTAATAAGGATGTTCAACAATAGACTAGATCAAGCACAAAAAAGGATCAGCAAATGCAAAGATAGGGCAGTGCCATTCATCCAGGGGAGCCAAAAGTGATAAAGAATGAAAAAATGTGAACAGAGATGATAGGACTTCTGGGACACCATTGATTGGACCATTATTCTCATTATATATATCACAGAGAGAACAGAAAGGAAAAGGGGCAAAAATCTTACTTAAAGAAATATTGAGGGGTGCCTGGGTGGCTCAGTTGGTTGGGCAACTGCCTTCGGCTCAGGTCATGATCCCGGAGACCCAGGATCGAGTCTCGTGTGGGCTCCCTGCTCGGCAGGAAGCCTGCTTCTCCCTCTCTCACTCCCCCTGCTTGTGTTCCCTCTCTGGCTGTGTTTCTCTCTGTCAAATAAATTAAATATATATATATATATATTGACTGAAAGCTTTTCTACCCTGAGCAAAGAAACAGACACCCAAATCCAAGAAGCACAGAAAGCTCAAAATAAGATGAATCTAAAGAGACCCACACCAAGATACATTATAATCAAACTGTCAAAATTTAAAGACAAGGAGAGAGTTTTAAAAGCAGCAAGAGAAAGACAACTTGTTATATCCAAGGGAACAATCAGCAGATTTTTCCACAGAAACTTTGTAGGTCAAATAGATGTGGGCTGAGAGGAAAACAAAACAAACAAACAAAAAAAGCCCCAATACAATAAAAAATATTCTATCCAGCTAAGTTATCCTTCAAAATTGAAGAAAAAATAGTCTTCCAAACAAGAGGCTAGAGGAGTTCATCACCACCAGAACAGCCTTAAAAAAAACGGGACTTCTTCAAGGGACTTCAAGGAACTTTGAAGGGACTTCTTCAAGTGGAAATGAAAGCATATGTGTCACTAATAAAGGTATATATATATATATATATATATATATATATCTTTTAATTCAGAATACTCTAATGTAAACGGGTAGCTAAGCCACTTATAAATGTACTGTGGAGGTTGAAATAAAAAATATTAAAAATAACTAAACTACAACAATTTCTCAATAGAAACAAGAAATTGAAAGATGTAAATGGTGACATCCAAGATGTAAAATGTGGGAAAGAGAATAAAAATGTGGAGTTTTAATATGCTTTCAAAATTGTTTGTTATCACTTTAAAAATAGACTATTACAAATTAAAGATGATTTATGTAAGCCTCATAGTTAACCTCTATTAAATAACAAAAGATAAATGGAAGGAAATCAAAGCATACCACTACAGAAAATCATCAAATCAAAGAGGAAGAGAGTAAGAAAGAAAGAAAGAAAAGAATCACAGAACAACGAGAAAATGATTAACAAAATGGCAATAGTATGGCCATACTTATCAGTAATTGCTTTAAATGCAAACAGATGAAATTCTCCCATCAATAGACACAAAGAGTTGAATAGAGAAAAAAAAAAAAAAAGACCCAATTGTATGTTGCCTACAAGAGACTCATTCAAGTTCAAGGATACACACACTAGGGGCACCTGGGTGGCTTAGTCCTTAAGCATCTGCCTTCAGCTCAGGTCATGATCCTGGAGTCACGGGATTGAGACCCACACCGGGCACCCTGCTCAGCAGAAACCCTGCTTTTCCCTCTCTCACTCCCCCTGCTTGTGTTCTGTGTTCCCTCTCTAGCTGTGTTTCTCTCTGTCAAATAAATAAAATCTTTAAAAACAATTTTAAAAAACTCTAAAAGGATACACACACTATAAGAGAATCGGTAGAAAAAAAAGTATTCCAAGTAAATAGAAATGAAAAGAAAATAGGGGTAGATATTTATTTATAATAGACTAAACAGACTTTAAGACAGAGGCTGTAATAAGAGACAAAGATGGTCATTATATAGTGGTAAAAGTATAAATTCATAAGAGGTCATAGCATTTATAAATATTTATGAACTCAACACACTTTTTGCTTGATATATTGAAGAAGCACTTCAATATATCATCAAATAGAGACATACCTGAAGGGAGAACTACAGAGCAATACACTGATAGGAGGGACTTTAATACCTCACTTTGACATAGGCCTTGGTTATGATTTTTTGGATTTGACAACAAAAGCAAAGGCAACAAAAAGGAAAAATAAACAAATTGGGCTACAACAAAGTAAAAAGCTTATGCACAGCAAAGGAAATCAACAATAGAATGAAAAGATGACCTACGGAATGGGATAAAATGTCTGAAAATCACATGGCTGATAGTGGTTGATATCTAAAGTATGTGATGAATTCATACAACTCAATAGCAAGAAAACAATCTGAAAAAAAAAAGATCAATTGAACTGAATTGGTATTTTTCCAAAGAACACACACAAGTGGCCAACAGCTTTATGAACAGGTGCTCCGCATTATTCATTATTAGGGAGTGCAAATCAAAATCACAATGAGGTATCACCTCACACCTATTAGAATGGCTATCATCAAAGGCAAGTGATAACAAGTATTGGCAATGTTGTGGAGAACATAAGCCTTGTCCACTGTTGGTGGGAATGGAAATTGGCACAACCAGTATGGAAAACAGTATGGAGGTTCCTCAAAAATTAAAAGAGAATGACCATATGATTCAGCAATCCCACTTCTGGGTTTATAATAAATCCAAAGGAAATGAAGATAGGATATTGAAGAGAGATCTCCTCTCCCATGTTTATTGCTATATTATTCACACTAGCCAAGATACAGAAACAACCTAAGCATCCTTCGATGGAGGAAGGGACAAAGAAGATGTGTATATATAAACAATGCATATTATTCAGCCGTGAGAAAGAAGGAAATCCTACGATTTGCAGCAATATGGATGGAACTTAAGGTTATTATGCTAAATGAAATAAGCCACGTAGATATAGGCAAATAGTGCCTAGTCTAGGAAATATTTTTCTTAGATATTTTCACAAAGAGAAAGAGAGAGAGATACATAAGTGAAGAGATGAATGTGTTAATTAACTACATGGGGGGGTGATTCTTTCACAATCTCTATATATATCAAATCACCACAATGTCTACTTTAAATATTTTACAGTTTTATGTGTGATTTAAACTTTAAACTTTAAATTTAAACTTTCAGCTGAGCTCCCAGATTTATTTTATGTTTTGGGTGACACAGAAGCCCTCAAAGGAATTGCCAAACTAAATGCTTTTATACCTGATTGAACAAGGAGAGGATATTGTGGAGTGAGTGAAATATATAGAGGGAACTAGCAGAAGTACGGTTTGGTTTTTGTTTGTTTAGTTTAGTTTTGTTTTAACAAGTTGTACATCTCTTCACCTTGACTCCCCATTTCTGGTGGTGAGAATGCTTCTTTCCTCTTGGCATATGGAGGGCCCCTTTCACATAGGAGTTTTATCTCCTACTTTTGGGAGGAAAAAGGAAGGTCAAACACTCTTCTTGAATTTGCTGTTTTTCAAGTGCTTTTACCTCAAAATACACCTGGTGCTGAGGTGGTGTCTTTAGAAGTGACAGAGGCTTTCATTCACATACCACACAACCAAGAGTCTTTAGTTTACCGGTTAGTAGATATCTTGAACAGCAGTAGAAGAGGGAAAGGATGTGGTTACAGTCAACTTCTAAAATGATATATTAATTTCTTTGCATAAAACCTTTATGTTGACATTTTGATTTTTCTGTCACAGGGAATCAGATTCAGAAGACAAGGGAAGAAAATAACCAGAAAAATCTGATCTAGACATTTTAATCACAGGCAAGAGGATGCTATAAGCTCAGGGGCATACAATTATTCTGAGAGAAAAAAACAACCAAACAAACCTAAAACTAGCTATATATATATATATGGTTTATAAATAGAAACTGAATTGAGACTCTGCTCCTTAGAAGCTGTTTTATGCTGATATCTGAATGCTTGAACTTATGATTTCAGAGTCAATCACATGAATGAGCGAATGAGCAGTCGATAAAATAGAAGATATAGAGAATTTATACTTAGGTTGAATCTTGAATCTTTAGCTTTGTCTGAAATGATCAGATAGGTTCCTCAATAATAACATGTTTGTATTGTTTATTTGATTGGATTTTTCCTTTGATTGTTCTACCTCTTAATTAATGTTGGTGTTGAGTCTCTATATCTTTACCAGAAAAGTATTGGTTTTCTTTTTGTGTTTTACTAAAACATGTAAAGTCTTTGATGAGACAGCAAATGGGTAGCTCTTTTTTTTTTTTTTTTTTTTTTTGCATGGAGTATTGTTCTAATTCTAAAATTTCCCACCTCTTAGGAAAACCTAACATAGGGCACCTGGGTAGTTCAGTCAGTAAGCGTCTGCCTTTGGCTCAGGTCATGGTCCCAGAGTCTCAGGATCAAGCCCCGCATTAGGCTCCCTGCTCTGTGGGAAGCCTGCTTCTCCCTCTCTCCCAACCCCCGGCTTGTGTTCCCTCTCTAGCTATGTTTCTCTCTGTCAAATAATAAATAAAATCTTTAAAAAAGGGAAAGCCTAACATATCTGAACATAGATCATACACAAAACTTACCACCCACTGATTATATAACAGCAATGACTAGGAAACAGGGAGAAAGTAATAAAAAGAACTCAATAAGCTTTTTATGATAGATCTGAAATCCTTGCTTCAGCACTGGTAAGTCAAACATCCAAAGGCAGAAAATCATAAAGCAAATGAAAAGCAATGTCAAATGTTACATATTTGATGTTAGACTCTAAATACGGGCACATTAGAGCACATTATAACATTTGATCTTATAAAAAACAACATGTAGGTAGTTCAAGAAAAAAATTTAACCATTCCTATTTCTCTTCAAAGGACTTAGGTACTAAACAGATCCCTAAAACCTGGAGGAGTTTTATGAATCCTATGTAATAAATATAACTGAATTAAGGCCTATGAATGATATTTCAACAACAGGGGAATTACTCCTGTAGTGAACAGGTATATCACTTTTATAAGTATATTTTTATTTAACTGTATTTCCTGGCCTTATTTTTAAAATTTACTGGCATAGATTATTATTTTTAAGAGCTCTGCAAAGAGAGAAATCAAATAGAGTTTTATGATTTGAAAATTATTTTGCTCAAGCAGCTTTATGTCTGCAAGAAAGTGAAATTTCTTACAGTGAAATCCAATGATGAAAATAGGCTGGCTGACACTCTTGAATTAATGTAAGGAAAATCTATATACACTCAATTTTTTTTCACTCAAAATAATTTAAATGATGAATAATTGTACTTTTTCCCAGACTATAACATGGGAATGATGACATACTCCCTATACTTATTTCTTCAGATCTGGCATTGTGTTTTCTATAAATTACTTCAATGATGTAAGTAGCAATAATCTGCTTATAAATTTTAGCTTGCACCCCCCTTTGAAAAATTCTAAATTATGTGTCAAATTCCCTCTCCTTCCACCAGTTCTTTGTAATGTCAAAAACATTCTAGAACATTCAACTTAAATTTAATTGATTGATTAATAGAACATTCAAAGATATTTATTTCTGTCTACAAATTTATGGTTTGAATACAGTATTGGTCTTCTATCTGTATGTACAGAAAATTAATTTCTAAGCCAGGCTGATTCAAAGTAACTTTGCGCACTCAGCCAAGGTAATTGATAAAATGCCTTAGGTACATTATTTTCTATTATGTAACCTTGTCAACTAGCAAGCAAATATTCCCAAGCCATTCGAAATCATAACTGGCTTCTATTAAATTCTAGTAATTCGCATTTTATTTATTGGGATTCATATTGATTATGTCTCCTCAAAGCAGCTTTTATATAAACTCACTCCCTGTTGTTGAGGGAGAGGAAGTAATGATCACATGGATAATTCTTAGAGTTCTTTGATTTGAAGTTGTAGTAATAAAGCCACCTATAAAACTCAGCTTATATAATGTCTAAATGCTCATATTTAGAGTCAGGTTTATGAAATAAATCATCTAAGCCAGTGTATTACCAAGTCACAGAGAAAATGAGGGATTAAAGAATGGTAAGCAATAAATGCAAAAATATTTTTAAAATCCTCGAATGAAAATAAGGTCCAGGCTGAATGTTGAAGATGACATAAAGCTTCAGGGGGTTAAATTTTATTCAGGCATAGACTTAAAGAAAAAAAAAGTAAGTAAAAAAAAATCTTAGAAAACCGGACATTGGGGCACCTGGATGGCTCAGTTGGTTAAGCGACTGCCTTCGGCTCAGGTCATGATCCCGGAGACCCCGGATCGAGTCCCACATCGGGCTCCCCGCTCAGTGGGAAGCCTGCTTCTCCCTCTCTCAGTCCCTCTGCTTGTGTTCCCTCTCTGGCTGTGTTTCTCTCTGTCAAATACATTAAAAAAAAAAAAAAAAAAAAAAAAAAAAAAAAAAAAAAAAAAAAAAAAAAAAAAAAAAAAAAAAAAAAAAAAAAAAAAAAAAAAAAAAAAAAAAAAAAAAAAAAAAAAAAAAAAAAAAAAAAAA
>PITA01001523.1:92553-156662 GCA_004023965.1 Spilogale gracilis | reverse complement strand
AATGAACACACAACAAAGGCAAAGAGCATGAGATAGCTTGAAAACTAAATAAAAACAGATAAGGTTTGCAAGGTGCAGGCTACAAATGAGAGGTTGATAAAGAAAAAGGAATTTGATAAAGAAGGACAAAAGTAATGGAAGCACAAGGGAATCCTATTTCAAAAGAGACATACTATTAGCAATAAAGATGTTGAGCTTTACTTACAGTAACTGAAAGATGAGCGGGGAGTATTTTGACCTCTGGTGGTTTTGTGTACCGAGTCATACAGGAAACTTGGCTCATTTGAATGATATATGCGAAGTGAATACTTTGATGCTTAATTTATTACTTTTTAATGAAGACTAGATCACAGATCTATAACAAGTCAATAACCTCACCCTAAGTCTTGTTTTAAATTACCTATTGCCAATGCAGTACAATTGATTTACTCGTTAGCCCCGGCTTCTGTAGAGCCACTGGAAAGAAAACATGTAAATCATTTCTCTCTCCTAAGTTTTCGAGGCCAGAGAAAAATAGCAAAGGTGCTACTGAACCTTCTTCAATGGGAACCATGCACTGACTATTCATTAATTTTTTTTTTAGTGTTCATTACTTCCTAAACAGGGGAAGGAGGCAGCTTAGCATGAAAGCTACAAATCCAGAACAAACAAGGACTTAGAAAGTAACAAATAATAATAATATGAAAACTCATGAAGAAAAATATCTTTTGTAACAGCTGAAGCTATCTAAAGCTTATCTCTGTGAATTTGTGACACTAAACTTTGGAGACCACTGGTTTCTGTTAAAGTCCTTCCCATTAGGCAAGGCCTTCCAGTGTCATCTTCACTGATGGATCTGTGCCCTTTGGGGTATCCACCTCTGAAACCCCAGGTATGTATAGAGACTATGTATCAGCCTCTCTGACTGCTTACCTTGAACTCTCAAGTCCATTCGGGTTTGGACCCTGCTGATTCCTCTGCTTGAAGACTTTTTTTTTTTTTTTTTTTTGCCTGGCTGAGCAATTTCTGTCTTTGTTGTTGTTGTTTTTTAAAAGATTTATTTATTATTTGAGAGAGTGAGAGAGGAGAGTGTTATAGAGTGAGAGAGCATAAGCAGGGGGTAGGGGCAGAAGGAGAAGCAGGTTCCCTACTGGGCAGGGAACCTGATGGAGAACCTGATGGAGAATCAATCCCAGGACTGGGATCATGACCTGAGCTAAAGGCGGACGCTTAAATGACTGAACCACCCAGGCACTCTGAGGAATACCTGTCTCAAAAAACCTTGGGCTAGGGGCGCCTGGGTGGCTCAGTTGGTTAAGCGACTGCCTTCAGCTCAGGTCATGATCCTGGAGACCCGGGACCAAGCCCCACATCGGGCTTCCTGCTCGGCGGGAAGCCTGCTTCTCCCTCTGTCACTCCCCCTGCTTGTGTTCCCTCTCTGCCTGTGTTTCTCTCCGTCAAATAAATAAAATCTTTAAAAAAAAAAAAGAAAAGCCTGATGTGGGACTCGATCCTGGGACTCCAGGATCATGACCTGGGCCGAAGGCAGTCACTTAACCAACTGAGCCACCCAGGTGCCCATAAATAAAATCTTTAAAAAAAAAAAAAAACCAACAAAAACTCTGAGCTAAAGGTTTTTCCCTCTCTGATGCTTTTCCAACTCGTTCTAAATATAATTAATGGCTTCTTATCTGTACATCCGTGGCCCACTATTTATACGTCTCTTAAGAGTTCTTGAAGTTTCTATCATATTACTGTTTTGGTTGCTAATCATCCCCAATAAATTTTAGCATATGCATTATAAAGATTTGAATTGCTAACAAATATCTGAAATGAATTGGTAAGACTATGTAAAAATTGTTAAGAGTTGATAATGAAAATTAAAGTTTCTTGATAATTATTTACTTCAATTTTATGTACACATCCTTAAAGTCATTTGCCAGAGATGTAGCATACAGTTTGCATTTTGACAAGTGATTTGTATTAACAGTTAATAAATGGCTAACTAAATATCTGAGTAACTTTCAGGCCATTACCACCATTGGTTTCCTTGTTGAATGGAAGATCAGACAAGGAAATCTATTATTCTAAATCAGAAGTAATGAAGAGAAGATGTAAATAAGTAAATAAAACAAGCAGAGGTAAATACAGTACAAGTATGGTAGCTACTATAAAAAATTAAACATAAATATATTCTACATGAATTTTTTTTACCTTGTAGAATACTATATAGCTTAATTTAATTGAACAACAAGAATGAAAGAACAGGGGCGCCTGGGTGGCTCAGTTGGTTGAGCGACTGCCTTCGGCTCAGGTCATGGTCCAGGAGACCCGAGATCGAGCCCCGCATCAGGCTCCCCACTCTGCAGGAAGCCTGCTTCTCCCTCTCTCACTCCCCCTGCTTGTGTTCCCTCTCTAGCTGTGTTTCTCTCTGTCAAATAAATAAAATCTTGAAAAAAAAAAGAATGAAAGAGCATATCCTGAAGGTTAAAAAAAAAAAAAAATTCCCAAGGATGAAAACCAGTGATTTTTGTTTAAAGAAAAAAAATTGTAAATCCCTCCCTCCCAATATAAAGCAGGATGCTTGGGTCACAGTCTCCAAGTCTTTTGTTCTGTTGATTAATTCTGTTAATTAACCTTCAGGTCCAGGAGACTATTTAGCAATGGAGACATTTTCATGTACCAAGTGTTTGGTGGAATATTGCACCAAATTTTTATTTGAGATCAATAAAATATACCTTGGGGACTGAGGATCCATTTTAAGGTTCTATGATCTACTAGTTTTTTGTATAAAATCTGAACATCTAATTCTCCAGTCTGCAATAAGATTATATGATTTACACCCCTTGATTTCCTTTCTCCCCACCATTCCCCATTCCAGATTTCTGACTGGGCCCTGTATTTGAATCTTATTAATTCCCTTCTTCTTTGTTATCTTTAATTATAGAGCTGTCAATCTCAAAACCCACAAAAGAGGGAAATTTGAAAACATTCTGGATTTGTATTATACTATTGAATGCATTGTAGGTTTTTTCATATAGCTGGAGGGAGACAGCTTTAAATGAACTTTTCACAGGGAAAAAAATAGGTGAGTGTTTAACAGGAAAAAAGGGGAATTGACAGATATATAATTATTTTAGTGTCTGCACTTTGTTTCTTTCTTCCCCTTTGTCAGCTGCCTTCCCTCTTGACTCGCCAACACAGTCCCAAAAGTTACTGCCTTCGGGCCCTCCTTTATCACATGTACAAAGCGGACTGAACAGGCGACTACTTGAGGGTTTTTCTGCAGGTGAAGCACGTAAGCTGCAGGAACTCAGGGCCTGCGATCTTCAGAAGCCCGGGGATTTGGCCCACTGCAGAGTGATCACCCCCAAATATATGCACGAAAGAACTCTCCTGTATTCACCAGTTTCCACACAAAAACTATTCTGTGGTACAATCCAGAAGGGTTCATTAAAAAAAAAAATCACAGAATACTTTTAATTAGAAAAGGGGCCAAAAAAAAAAAATGCATGTAAGTTAAAGGCCAGAAGTGAGTTTCACTCTGCATACATGTCAATAGCCTTGCCATCCTACTGGCATCAATAATGATCGTGATTCAGGGAGAGAAACCTAAAGAAGTCAGACATGATATGCAAAAACTGTTTTACAAAATGAAAGGGAAAGGATTAAAATCCAATAAGTCCTTAAAAATATGCATGTTTCTAACATTAATAAGACTGTCATTTGATTCAGGATGATGGCCCAATATATGTTCTGATACTTCATTGTCAAAAATATGTTTACTCTCCACCCCAAATTTCTAAAACAGAAAGTGCAAGGCGAAACACAAATGTATGATGTATTCAAACATTAATTTTTGAAGTTAAATTCTTTGCAAATGTTTCTATAATAAAAGTACATAGGATTAATTCTATACAATGCTAAATTATGTCTTATTTGTACTGAATTATATTATCACAGCTATTAGAAACTGTATTTTGGATCACTGCATAAGAAAGGAATGAGTGACAGACCAGAGAATTGCTTTAGGAATATTACCATCTTTATTTAAAGATTCTTACCTGACATTATCCTTTGACATTTCATATTCATTCTATGAATATGTATTGATAGAAGTTCAGATAAGATTACTTCCAGAAAATCCTGTCTGGTGGATTGCTGAATGAGTTTTAGTTATGTATTGGCTGAGATTGGCCAAATGTTTCTTTATTAGTACAATGTCTAAAACAGTATATCATGACACATTACTTAATTCAGTATAATGACTTCAACTGTGGAATTTTTGCCTAAAATCAAAAGGAGATGAACTGACTCTTTTGAAATAAAAATTATAATAGTAATTTAATAACTGATATTTTGAGTAAAGATAGACTCAATCCTCTGGAAGCCAGGATTTGCCCTACTTAGGAAAAATAGTCCTCGTTCCTTCTTGGGAGTTGTGGTCATTTATTTTATCCTATCCCATTTTTAAAGGTTGCTGACTTACACTTCTTATATTCTATTTTTAAAGCATGCACAATGATGTTTTAAAATTAAGGGACTGCTTGATTCTTGCAACTTTAAGACCACAACACATTTCTTTTACAATGTGGAAAATAACACATTACGATATATGAGGAACAGTTTTTATTCCAAAAGGAACTGGAATGAATGTCAGATTTATCTAAGGAAAACTGTATTATTGGTACTTCATATAAATCTCTTCTTCTAGCCCCCAAATGCAAATTAGTTTAATATATGGTAGCAACTAACAATGATAATGAATGACCCATGACTGCTGGTCCAGTGATAATGTTAAGCGTATTCTTTGAATGGCTCCATCAGTTAACCTATCAACAAATATATGTAATTAATAAATCTGTATTTATCTATCCCAACTTTAAAATTCCTTAAAAATAAAATCTTATTATATTTTGGGCAAGATGCAATGCTAGGTGCTCTGACTGTTGGTCCCAAAGTTCTTTTTATAGGGCATACCGAGAAGAGACAAGACTGCACCTTATAGGTACAGAGCTGGGGTGATTTATTGTTCAAAATTATTCAGTTGCATCATTCTCTTCACTTTCACAGAGGAATTTTTTCCCCTGCTCCTTGTCTTCAGGCTCAACCCTATAAATTGCTTGTCTAATGGAACATGACCGGTCCTGATGCAAGTGGGGACCTGATATCTTCACTGTTGTGTGTAGACGCTTACCTCCTCCCATCATGGTTTGAAGAACATGCCACAGCTAGCCCATCTGTCCAAGGAAGATGAACGACAAAGAGGCAGGATGATCTTGCCAACCTAGAGAGCTGTGGGTTGAAGCTGAACTACCCAGAGTCGCTAACCTGGATGAGGTGGCGCTTGGGCCAGTGCACAGATAGGGCAGTGAACCAGCAGAGATGAACGGAGCTCCTTCAGGTCATCCACATGTGTGTGAGAAATAGAAACTTCTCACCACGTGTTACATGTTACCGCTACACAGACATACCAAGATGTAAGTGAATGTTTATTGATCTCTTACTGTGTGCCAGATACTATTCGGGCATTTTCCATTTTACAACTTTACATCAATTTGTTTCCTCTTCACTACAGTTCTGTGGCAATCAGCATCCCCATTTTACGGGCAAAGGAGATTGAGACACAGAGAGGAGAAGAACCGGTGCAATGAGGCATAGCTAGTAAGTGCTGGGCTCGGGGTTCACATTCCTGCTGCCTGGTTCCAGAGCCACTCAAATTACTGACACTCAATGAATATTATCTAGACATTTTTAAAATATTTTATTTATTTATTTGCCAGAAAGAGAGCACAAGCAGGGGGTGCGGCCGGCAGAGGGAGAAGTAGCCTCCCCTCTGAGCAGGGAGCCCGACGCAGGGCTCAATGGCAGGACCCGGGGATCCTGGGCTGAGCTGAAGGCAGACGCCTAACCAACGGAGCCACCCAGGGGTCCCGATATTATCTATATTTAACTGAAGGCAGTATGGAACAGAGGTAGGCACAAACAATATGGTCATTAAGGAAATAGAAAATCATTCTTACCTGGAATGGTTGGGGGCTCAGAGTGGGTGAGAATTGAATGAAGATGCTTGTTTGGCAAGTCTCTTCAAGGAAGGCAGCTAACTCCCTGAACAATCATAGTCTTATAGTCATCTTATTGTTTAAAAGTGCTCAAAAAGGAGAAAACCAAAAGCAAAGGAATGTAAAAAAGAAAAACAACAATTCTAGCTTTTTAACTCAACCACTTACTGGGTCTCCCTCCAGAGAGAAACTGCCAAACTGATCTGTCAGAATATAGGACAATTCATGGGCCACTGTGATAAGCTGGCTTACCCTTTTTAAAATCCATTTTTAAGACCCACCTCCCTACTTTCTTCCCTCTTTCTTCTGCTCCATATGGGTCAGGGGTAAGTGGGCTCACAAACACTTCGAAAATTTTTCTCTACTGTATTTTCTATTGGTGTAATGATACCTTTGTTTCATTTATGATCTCCTTCTCTTAAATTCTTAAAGCTTTCAAGTGTCCCCAGCTATGATTTCTAGCCGTTCCAGATCCTTACATGAATCTTCTTTGTGTATATCTACTGGATACGGTACTAACTTTACAATCAACGTCCCAGAGCTGATCTCCCCATGTGTTTTGAAGACCTCCTATATCACTGCTACTTTCAACAGAAAAACTCATATAAGGAATTGGAGGATCTTTTCAGAAACTTCCTTTTCTTTTAACCTCCATATCCACATGGCCACTAAAGTCCTCTATTTGATTCCTATGAAGAACCTCAAATTCATACTCTCCTCTGGACCACAGTCACTGACGTAAATTTGTTCCATCATCTCTCACCCCGATAGTACAATGGCTTCTTAAATGATCTTCCTACTACTGATTTCTGTTTTTGTTTTTTATGTGAGTGAGTTTTTCAAATATTACTTAGTGATTGATGGACTTCTCAAGTAAACCTGATCATCCAAGAAAGAAAAAAATAAATAAATAAAAGGCATCAGGATGCCTGGGTGGCTCAGTTGGGTACGTATCTGCCTTCAGCTCGGGTCATGATCCCAGGGTCCTGGGATCGAGTCTCACACTGGGAAATTTGCTCAAAAGGAACATTCTTCTCCCTCTGCCTGCCACTCCCCCTGCTTGTGTTCTTTCTTTCTCTCTCTCTCTCTCTGACAAATAAATAAATAGTTTAAAAAAGAGATGTAATGCATAGACATACAATATCATGCATGTAATTCAGGGGGGGTCTTTGAGTCTTCAGAGGCTGTAGAATGATCCCTAAAGGTTGTGGAGCCAGTAATAAACCTTTGCTCTAACCTCTCCTACCCAATAAGACCAGATATTTTTTAAAAATGGAGATATAATTATGTCCTTTCTCCAATTAAACCCTTCAATGACAGTCAATGTTCACAAGATAAAACCCAACACACCAGTTTAGAATTATAAGGCTCATTATCATGGATTACATTCAAGTTCTTCATTTTGGGTTTTTGTTGTTTTTTTTTTTTTTTAAAGCTCCCTACACGCACCAGAGCCTTTGGTCATATTTAAAGCTCTCTAAAAGTTCCAAAGTCTTCTTCCTTCTTATTCATCAATTCTTCCCTGTTTCCAGCACACTCTTCCTCATCTTCTTCCAGATGAAGTCCTGACCCAGTGCTCCTGCTGCTTCTCTATCAGAGCACTCACTTGTGGATTTACTATGTATCAAAGTTGGAGAATCCATGAACTCTTTGAAAACCAGAATCATGTCACTCACATCAGTGATATCCATTATCTAGCTCACTGTCCAGCTCTTTGTAAATTATTTTTTTTAAGATTTTGTTTATTTACTTGACAGAAACACAACAAGAGAGGGAACATAAGCAGGGGAAGTGGGAGAGGAGAAGCAGGCTTCCCGCAGAGCAGGGAGCCCCATGCAGGGCTCGATCCCGGGACTCCAGGATCATGACCTGAGCCAAAGGCAGTTGAAGGCATGACCTGAGCTGTGGCTAACAACTGAGCCACCCAGGCACCCCTCTTTGTAAATTCTTAGAGCAAGTTTCTATAAAGGAGGTGGAAGGAAGAGGAAGAGAGAGAGAAGAAGGGGGCTATAAGAAAGAAGGGAGAAGGAAGGAAGGAAGGAAGGAAGGAAGGAAGGAAGGAAGGAAGGAAGTAAGTAAGTAAGTAGGGGAAAGGAAGGGAGGGAGGGAGAATAGTAACTATAACACAGTCCTGTGGAACTAAAGACCTCACATGGGCATGGTGTGAAGACAATTTTATTTATCAAAAGGAAGATAAGTAATATACGCTGAGAATATTTGAAATGGATATCACATAGGAAACATTCACTTAGTTCTTACAGCAGCTGTATTTACTAAAGCTTATAATGGAATTCAGTGATACACTGGGAGCTAAGAAATTTGCACACCATCTCTGGGCTGGACCACAATGGTGCTGGGATCCTGTGTGAATTCAGAGCCCACTCTTTGCATCATAATCATTAGTCTTCTTAAAAAAAGCAAACTAAGGGTTTAGCCTTTCACTGATTTACATTTGATGTTGGATCTTAAGGAACTGTGGTCATGAAAACCCAGAAATGCAAGTCTACTTTCCAAAGAGGCTCATTTTAAATTTGTTTTCTTTTTCCTTTTTAAAAAAATTTTTTTTCTAAGCAAAGTCAGTTAACTTAAAATTAACTGGTCCTTGAGCAGATACCTATGCAAGGATGTCAGACTTTCCTCCCTGATCTACAGGTTTAGGTCCAGACCTGGCAAATTATGCTTCACTTACCCTCCAGTTAATATTTGCTGGAACACAAAATCACATTCAAAGTGGTGCTAGTAGGAAATGTGAAGAGAGATAAGCCTCCTTCCCATTTCTTTCTCAACAAACATCAATATAAAGAAATCAAGTTTACCCAATTTCACTTATGAACAGTTGGAAAACTATGAACCAGGGGGTGGCTGGGTAGCTCAGTCATTAAGTATCTGCGTTCAGCTCAGGTCATGATCCAGGAGTCCCAGGACCGAGCCCCTCATCAGGCTCCCGGCTCGGCGGGAAGCCTGCTTCTCCCTCTCTCACTCCCCCTGCTTGTGTTCCCTCTCTAGCTGTGTTTCTCTCTGTCAAATAAATAAAGAAAATCTTAGAAAAGAAAAGAAAGAAGAGAAAAAAGAAAAGAAGAGAAAAAAGAAAAGAAGAGAAAAAAGAAAAGAAAAGAAAAAAGAAAAGAAAAGAAAAGAAAAGAAAAAAGAAAAGAAAAGAAAAAAGAAAAGAAAAGAAAACAAAAAAAAGAAAAGAAAAGAAAAGGAAAGGAAAACTATGACCCTGGAAAACAGAGACCCAAGTAAAACTTCCCTGGTGCCAACTTCCAGGGTCAGAAGTACCTAGGATAAGTTTCTATAACCACAACAAGCTTCAAGAACAGAGTAAGAGTCCCTTTTGTCATTTTATGGTGATACAGACAAGGAATGGTTACAAGAATGTGTTCCAGTGCAAACCAGATTATGCTTCTGCGTGGGGGGGGGGGGGGAACTAATGCCCTGGGTTGTTTTCTTCTGTCTATTCTCTAGCTGCCTGGAGCCTCCTTCTCTCACTGGCACCCATGAGCCCCACCCTGTGCAGTGGGCTGGGTGGCGGGGAGAGCGGGTGTGCTCTTCCCTTGGCAAAGATAACAGAAACTGACATCTTTTCTGAGCTCTGGCTTCTAAAGAGGGTGATTATTTTTGCAGCTGCATTTGCTCTTTGCTGAAAAAGTGTTTATTTCTCAAATACTTGCTTTTAAGTCAAATGGTGGTTTCCATCTAGCACCAAAGATGTGTTTCTTTTTGGGCATTTCTCTGTTCCTTTTTTTTTTTTTTCATGATCTTCTAATGGTTATGGTCAAAACTGTTTAATTCCACATTCAGCTAACCTCTTAAATGCTTTTAAATTCTTAATGATTTTTATCCGGTAACTGTCACATATAGTCCTGAGCTCTGAGCTTCTCCAAGTCATTAAAAATTAGCCATCCATTTTCCCATGTTCTTTCTTGATAAAACAAGAAAAAAGAATTATTATAAACATCATGCATAATCCTGAGTGTTATGGAGGGGGTAAATTTTTTTGTAGCACTTGGTCTGTTTATTATAATGTGGATAAAGAAGTCGTTAGTAACATTCTAGAAGTCTTAATGTTTCCAGTGAGATCTACTTGGTGCCATGTATCAACTCAGTAGTCAGACCTTCTTAATTCATTTCAAGATGATTGTTTCCCCAAGCTAAATTACCCATATTTCTTTTGGTTGGTAGTAGACAGAGCCTTAGAAAAGTTTAGAACCTTAGGCTGTTAACAGTTAGATGAACCTGGAGAGTGATCAAGTTTAATCCTTTCTATTTTCCTTAAAAGGAAATTTAGACACAGACCCTGCAGAAAATGTTCTCAAACTCTCATGTGCTCAGAATCACCTAGAAGCCTTGCCAATGCACAGATTGCTGAGCCCCACCCACACAGCGTTGGATTCGTAAGTCTGGATGGGGTTGGAGAAGATCAGCTCCTAACAGGCTTCAGGTATGTTGATACTGCTGGTCACCAGGCCGTTCTGGGAGAAGCGCTGGCCTGAAGGATTGGTCCAAGGGCCAAACAGGATGGAAATAGGACAGCCTCACTTCGGACGCAGTGTTTGACCATTCTCCCCAGATGTCCTTTGTTGAGATTTTAATTCCAAAAATGATGAATAGCAGCCTGAAATGCCTTCTCAACTGCATCTTCTCCATCTTGGAAACTGACCATGAGGAGGTCTTCAGACATGGGGTCGGAACAGTGTGAGTATTAAATTTAGCGAAACCTAAAGTATCTTTAAAAAGGAAGGAAAGAAGACAAAATGGGAGGGCTATCCACTGTGCACTATTTTTTTTTTTTGTAAAGGAGTGTTTGAAATTTACATTTTTTTATATTAGGAAGCTGCAAGATGAATCATCATATATTAATACTATTAATATAAACTGTGTGTTACAGTTTCTTCCTGAGAATTTTTTCACTAGACATAAGGAGGATTTAAATACCAATAAGCAGCTGTCCAGCTCTATCAGGTTGCTGTCTGAAACCCGTCCTAGGTCTATCTTTATCTCCAGCCTGCAGGTGCGATGACACCACAGGCTTCCAACCTTCTATCTGCTGAGCTAAGCGGGTCACCAGCCCCGCTCTCGAGAAATCTCATTCCCCCTGCCGCCAGCCCAGTGAGAAGCTGGAAGAGCTAATGAAGGCATGTATGCTTACATTTGGGGAGGGTGCACTGCCGTCCTGTGTCTATTTTAAGGTTTTGCTCCTCACATCTTCTCTCTGTTCCCCCACCCCCCTACTCTGACTCCTCCAAAAATAGCACTTCCATTAAAGGAAATCTGTTATGGTAGGTGTCAACCAATGAAGGAAAAGAAAACACCAAAAGGAGAAAGAAAAAAGAAAAAGAAAAAATGGAAAGCTTGTTTATTCCACAATATGTAAGTTGTATAATGTAGGGGTTTGCGGTGCCTTCTTGATAAGTGAATTATAAATAGATTGATGAAGTCTAATAGGCAACATGAAAGAGTCAGTGGCCACAAAATTTGAAAACAGAAATGGAAAAATCACCTTAGAAACAGATACGTATATGCTCTTGAAAACATCTAGGGTCTCAGTGGTACCGCTGGGCTCATGAAGGATTGCGAGCAATGCTAAACAATTCCAGATGTGTTATAAGCACTTATGTATACAAAGAAGCCCAAAAACAAGACAAAACAAAAAACCCTTTGCATTTATATAACACATGATGGCGCATTTGATGCTTCCTCTTGCTCCTTCCCAGTTGTTCACCTTTATCCTTCTTTGCTCCCCACTCCCGCCCCTCCATCCTCCACTCAGCTCAAGTTCTGGGGATCCAAACAACCAGGTGATCTATGGCCACAACTAGGTTCATCAGTTTACACATTTTTGGGATATTCTCTTTTCCTCTCTCCTTACATATTTAAAGCCTTTCACTACTTGAAAGCCTGATTTAACAGCCAGCTCTTATGTTCAGCTGCTCTTCCCATATTTTTGTTCATAGGGCATTCCTCTCTTCCCGAGGGTCACAGAAAGAATTTAGTTGTATAATCTACAAAGAACTCCTCAAACTCAACAACCAAAATAAAGATCACCACATTAAAAAAATGGGCAGGAGACATGAAGAGGTACTTCTCCATAGAAGACATACAAATGGCTAACAGACACATGAAAAAATATTCATCATCACTAGCTATCAGGGAAATTCAAATCAAAACCACATTGAGATACCACCTTACACCAGTCAGAATGGCCAAAATTAACAGGACAGGAAACAAGTGCTGGAGAAGCTGCGGAGAAAGGGGAACCCTCTTACACTGTTGGTGGGAATGCAAGTTGGTGCAGCCGCCATGGAAAACAGTGTGAAGATTCCTTAAAAAATTAAACATAGAGCTACTCTAATGATCCTGCAATTGTACTACTGGGTATTTACCCCAAAGATACAGAAAAGAAGGGCCATATGTACCCCAATGTTCATTGCAGCAATGGCCACAATCGCCAAACTGTGGAAAGAGCCAAGGTGCTCTTCAACAAATGAATGGATAAAGAAGACATGGTCCATATATACAATGGAATATTACGCTTCCATGAGAAAGGATGAATACCCAACTTTTGTAGCAACATGGACTGGATTGGAAGAGATTATGCTGAGTGAAATAAGCCAAGTAGAGAAAGTCAAGTATCACATGGTTTCACTTCCTTGTGGAGCATAAGGGATAATACAGAAGACAGTAGGAAAAGGAAAGGAAATGGGAAGTGGGGTAAATTGGGGAGGGAGACGAAACACACGAGAGTTTGGACTCAGAAACAAACTGAGGGTCTTGGAGGGCAGGGGGTGGGGGGTTGGGCGAGCCTGGTGGTGGGTACTGAGGGCACGTATTGCATGGAGCACTGGGTGTGGAGCATAACCAATGAATCTTGGAACACTGAAAAAATAAAATAAAGTAATACAGAAGAATTTAGTTGTGTATACCAATGTTCAGCACTGGCACATCTGCCCTGTTCTCAAATTTCAGGCAGCATGTCTCCTCTGGGTACAGTGGGGTACATGATCACAACTCAACAGGAACTCTCAGTTATGGAGAGTATAGACTTCAAGATAAATTTGAGTTTAAAGTAGTCCCCAAGTGTACACAGGGATTATAGCTTTACTAAGAGCACAGACTTGAGAGTCACACTGCCTTGGTTGGAGTTCCAATTCTTCCACTGAAAAACTGGTAAGTTAGGTGTTGCTATATCTCGGATTCTTCATGTGCCAAATAAGGATGAAGATAATACTCACCTCATAGGGTTGTTGGAAGTGTTAAATAAATTAATAAGATGATTAAAATAGAGCCAGAACCATTCAAGCAGCCAACAAATATTAGTTAGTTTCATGATCACAGTTCATGAAGACATGCATTGCTGGCCTAAAGAGCTCTTTAACATGAAGGTACCTGCGACAATACTGTAATGTATCACAGTGATGGATTCTGACTTAGATACTGAGGTAAAACAAAACTATGAACACGACCTCAATCCTTTAACTGAGCTAAGCATTTTCAAATAGGAGAAGCATGATCTCCACTCCCTTGGCCAAATTCAGCATATTATACAATGACATGGACCTTTTCATAAGGCATTTCTGCACAGCGAAGATCAATACTCAAAAAGACCCATAGAAATCACCCAATTTTTTTAGGAAGAGAGAGGGAAAGGATTTCTGGCTCATTTAAGGGCCTTGCAAAGCCTAAAGTCCATGGTGGTCTATTGTTCATTATGATTAGTAAATATTAAGGGAAAGTGTATCACAAAAAAATGAAAAATGGAGCCCAGAGTAAAAATGTAAGCATCATAAATATAATTGAAACACTGATAAAGGGTAAAATTACACTCTTAGAAAAATAAATGTTTATTAAAAATTTCTAAGAAATAAATTTAAATGTTCCAAAACTGTGCCTCTTGTCAAATATCCCCCTCTCCACATCACATTGGGATTTTTGGTATGACTTTAGTTCATCACTTACACTTTTCTATATGAAGCTATCCCAATTGAAAGGATATTAAATACCTTAGAGAGAATTCATGAGTCTGTAATTTATTAAGTGACTTAAAGTTTAGTTTAAATAAGTCAACTCTTGCCCTATATGAGTTTACAATCCAAGATGGGACACGCTGATGTTGTTATAAAATAAACCCAGTGTACATAGAGAGCAAAGAGAGGGAAAAGAGGGAAATGTGATTACCTCAGCTCCATTTCAAGAGAAAAGTATCCAAAGATGCAGAGAGAGTGTGCGGAACAGAGAGCTAGTGAAGAATGAATACCTAGTTTTCCACGTGTAGGAAAAGACCCCAAATAAATGGGATGCAACCAATAAATGAAACAGGCACTGGCCCCTCGACCTCTCTTTAGGTCAGTCTTTTTGCTTGGAAACTTCCACGCTTTTCTATCTTATATCTGCCTAGACATAAAAATAAGTCTATTTAAATAAGCCTATTTATATCAATGAAATTTCAAAAGAGGAGAAACTAGCACATGGGAGTAGGAAAAGAAACCTAATCTATGATATTAGAAATCAGGTTAATGGTGAATTTGGGGAGAGTAGTGACCTCAGAGGGCAAGCAGGTGCTCTCTGGGTTACAGTTGAATTTTGTTTTTCACTCTGTGTGACTGTTACACTGTTTTTCACTTTTCTATATACATTCACTGAGTTGTGCAAGTACTGTCATTTTCCATACATATGTTTTATTTAAATAACATTTACGATTTTCAGAATGTCAACTCACAATGCCATGGAGCTTTCCTGCAATACTTTTTCCACCCTAGGTGACTCTTATTTTTCTAGTCTGTCTGTACCTACAATATTCAAGTTACTTAAAAGGAAGGGAACATAAATATTTTCTTATTTTATCTCCAGCAACTACAAGAAGACTTATTAATCTATACTTAATAAGTGACTGATGAAATAGAATGACAAAAACATAAAATTTGCATGATCAGAATATGAGTGCCAGGAAAAATGAGATAATTAAAAATAGCTAATGATCAAGATCTCATAGGAGAATATTAAGAAGAGCCCTTAACTTCTAACTACCTAGTTAGCATATAGGTACTTTCTAACATTATTTCATACCCCCAAAGTTATAAATTAATATTGAGGTTGAAGATTATAGAGGCTTTTCTGTAACTTAATATAGTATATTTATTTTATATATATTTATCTTGTTCCTGTATTTTAATTAAAAAGGGTTTCTAGTCAAGGAAATGTAGTCAAATCATATCCACTAATTAATTCGTAAGTAGAAACTATCTGTTAATAGCAATCTTGATTTTATTTATTCATTAAATACATACTAGGACTCCTCTATTTGATAGAATATTTCATATTCTAGAGATACCAATATAAATAAAATAAATTCCTTCTCTCAAGGCACTTACTGGTTAGTGAGAAGATAGCAATGTGTGTGTGTGTGTGTATGTGTGTGTGTGTGTATACACACACATACATATATGTATGTATTAACACAGAGTACTGGAAAAAGTTTCAGGAGAAGCTACATTTCAGATGAAGAAGCCAGACATGAAACCTTTCTAGAGTTTCAAACTGAGCATATTTTTTTACTTCAAAGATTTGTGTTAATGTGAATTGTGATGTTATAGACTCCAAGGTCATGAGACCAAAAAACTGGTAAGAAAAGCATACTTTGGACCTGAGGATATGGGATAACTATAGCTATGTGAGGGTTGTGGCTATCTCCTATTTCCAATGAAGTTCTAGACACAAATAGGGTCTTTAGCTTATTATTCTATCCAATGGTAATTTTTCATGTTGTAGCCATTCAATCATAACTGCTGATTTTTGAAACCAGAGATGTGGCCATGATGGTCTTTTCTATACCATGTAAAGATCCCAGAGGTCGTTTCTCCCCTCCATACAAGGAAAAGCTGGACAAAGTGAACATCAATGACTCTTCTTAGACCCATCAGAGAACCATTCTCTTGATATCTAGAAAGAAAGAGCATGTAGATGTGGTGCTGTGCTTACCTAGAACAGAAGCTGCTTAAGCTAAAAACTGATAGGAACACTCACATAGTAATTGTGATGAACTGCTGAGTTAGAGTTATAACTTCCTAGGGGCTACCATCTTCGGGGGTGGTCCACATTTCTCTATGAGGTCTCTGCAAGAAGACACATGGGTTATCCCACTAGGGCTCCGGCAGGGAAAGAGGAAGAGGAAATATGTGAAACACACCCAGAGCCTTCATAACAAAAGCTTATTCTCCATGGAAAAAGACTTGCCAGAGTTTTATACCAGATGAGGGGAAAATATTTCTCCTATTCCAGCCACCTCCAGCCTCCCTGTGTCAGCTAAGGAGGAAAACAAAGCAAAACAAAACCCAGAGCCAACAGATCAGAACTTTAAGGACACTGATTGGAAACGCAGCCAGACAAGGGAGTAGGAAGGAACAGAGTACAGACATCTGTGAAAGGTAGGGCCCTGAGGCACAGGCCTGCAAGAACCAAGAGATGTAATCATGAAATTACAGATTATACCACTGCTCCACACCTTCCCTTACACACCTCCCGGTCTCCATACACTGGAATATATTTCAAGTAGAAGGACTGTAAGGCATAGACTCTCTCGGAGAAGGAGCATTTAGGGAAGCCCAAACAAGGACATTAGAGAGATTTGAGGCCTCTGGAATCCATAGAAAATATGAAACACAGCACAACTTCTAACTACTTAAACAAAAATTATCAAACTAAAGGCCTAATTACCTCAGTTCCTATTACCTGATATAGCATGTCAGGCTTTTCACATGAAATTATAAGATATGCCAAAAGGTAAAACCACAAAAAACCTGAAAACCAAAACAACAACAACAACAAAAAACCCCACACCATGGTCTGAAGAGAGAAAGCAATCATTATACTCAGACTCAGATATGTATGACACAGATTTTGGAATTATCAGGCTGCAGATTTAAAATAAATATGATCACTATGTTAACAGTTTTAATGGATGGGGCACCCAGGTGGCTCAGCCGTTAAGTGTCTGCCTTTGGCTCAGGTCATGATCCCTGGGAATCGAGCCCCGCATCGGGCTCCCTGCTTCTCCCTCTCTCACTCCTCCTGCTTGTGTTCCCTCTCTAGCTGTGTTCCCCTCTGACAAATAAATAAAATCTTTTTAAAAAGTAAGTAAAGGTTTTAGTGGAAAAAGTACTTGACATATGAGAACAGATGGGGAATATAGGCAGGAAGACGGAAGCCCTAAGACAGAATGAAATGGATATGCTAGAAATCAAAAACACTGTGATTGAAATAAAAAGTGTCTCTGATAGGCTTGAAGTCATCAGTAGAGTTGACATAAGGGAAGCAAGATTCCCTGAGTTTTATGACAGTCAATAGAAACTTCCTAATCAGAAACTCAGAGAAAAAAAAATAATGAAAATGGGCAAAAACAGAATGTCTAAGAACTGGAATAACTTAATAAGGTATAATGTGTAAAACTGCCATAGCAGAAGAACCAAAAAAAAAAAAATGGAACAGAAGAAATGTTTACAATAATAACCAAGGATTTTCCAAAAATGATTAACATTATCAAACCACAGGTCCAGAAAGCTTAGGAAATAGCTAGTAGGATAAATATCGAACAGCAACAACAAAATCTCATACCCCTAAACCTATCATATCCAAACTGTAGAAAACCAAGGATAAAGAAGGCAGAGAAGAGAAAAAAATAAAAAATCAAAAAAGCCACCCTACTCATAAAAGGAACAGGGCTAAGAGTGACAGCAGACTTCTTTTCAGAAACCATATAAGCAAGAAACAAGGGAAGAGAAATCATGAAAGTGTTGAAAGATATGTTGGTGTGAGTATTTAGTAGGAGACATGAGAACCTGCCAAACTGCTTAAGAATACAGAAAGCTCTCCCTGACCTCACAACATTCTGACTGAGGTGCTTTCTTATGGGATCTGGGGAACTGGATTTCAACCAGTAACTGAAGGTGATTCTGGCCCAGGTGCTTTATGGATCACATTTTTAAGAAACAGGACTGTGTTAAAACCAAGACATGAGGCCACCCTGTGAACTTATCTCAAGGGAAGGAGAGGAGAAAAAAGTTGGGTGGAAATCTTAATCTGCCATCTGGTCTAGGGAACATTCCAGCAGGATACTAGGGAGTCCTTGAGAGTAAGTGGGCCATTTCAGGAGTCCCCTGCCTCCTAGGAACAGGTCAGTCTCAGGTGGCAGTCCTTACTTTGGAACAGCCCATGGGAATCAGTGCAAAGGCTGGGATGGATTTCAGAGCCGAGGACTGGCACATGGATCTACCCAACTGTGGTTGTGGTCCACAATGTGTATCCTCATGCTTGCCCTAGTACAGGAGAGAGAGAATTACATCACGTCAAGGCTCTACTGCAAAGAGAGGAAGAGCGGCAGCTCAGATGTTTGTCATGGATGTTTGTGAGAGAAGGTCTTCTTTCTGTTTGGATAATCTTAGAATGAGAGATTATTTTTTCACATCTAGATTATTAGAACTCTGGCAGATCTTGCCATTAAAACAAAAGATTTAATTTAAACCTGTAAAATACAGCTTTAGCATTGCCTTTGATGTGGCGATTACAACACATCTGGGTGATGGGATGAAATATTCACAAGAGTCTTAAGGACAGCAGAGGTCACCTGTGAAGCTGGTTTCTCACGTGGTGTGATCGTCTGAGAGCATTACACAAAATTCTTAACATGGCAGCTGGATGAAATAATTGGGAGATTTCAGACATTTTACCAAACAACAGTCATAAATAAAACACCGCATTTCTTAGTAAGTGACGGTAGTTTAATCACCTTTGTTAATGTTTACTTGTTCTCTCTAGAAGGTCGTTCTTTTAAAGAGTGTATTGATAATGGCATTCATTCTAGAACATGTATGACAAATTTAGATCAGATTAATTTCAGGAGACGCACTCTCACAGGTAAGGCGCTAATGGACAGGGACTATAGTGGACTACAAAATGCAGTCAGGTTCCAGCTGTGAATCAAATTATGCAGGGTTTCTTTTGTGACGTGCTTACATTTTGAGTTGATTTTTGATTTTTGTCATCAGTTGGGTTTCACGGGACCTCTGTGTTCCAACATTTCTCTTGCTCCTCATAAGGCAGAAGAGCTTTGTGTGCTCATTGCAAGTAAACATTATGTAGCTAATTACCATTAAGATTAAAGCATCATCAGGGGCATCTGGGTGGCTCAGCCAGTTAAGTGTCCAACTTTTGGTTTCAGCTCAGGTCATGATTTTAGGTCATGTAAGATCAACACCCACATAGGGCTCTGTGCTCAACAGGGATTCTGCTAGGGATTCGCTCTCTCCCTCTGCCCCTACCCCTACTCTCTCTTATCTCTGTAAAATAAAATAAATAGATCTTTAAAAAGAAAGATTAAAATGCAATCTCCTCTTTGGATCTCTCTTCACTGTACGGTGAATTAATCCATATGATGGAGTGGCAAATGTTAGCGCCGGACCAAGCTTTACGGTGATCTTCTCCAGCTCAATGTCTTCATTTAACGGATGAGAAAACAGAGTCCTGGAGAAAGCACACGGTTGGCAACAAGGCGTGTCACTTAACTTACTAACTAGTCCTAACTGTAAAGGGAAGATAAGAATTCCCTTCCCACCTACCTCACAGAATCTCTGGGAGAGTTGAACTGGACACTGTCTGCAAAGTCTTGGAAAACAATACAGTCAGTCATAACGTAATCATAATCCCAAAGATAACATTTATTGAACAGCTGGCATGAATGGGAAACTGTGATTTATGCCCACAATCTCACGAGTCATCACAACCTGATCAAGAGAGCTGTGTTGGATCCCCCAGTTCGAAAGTGAAGAAACCCACTTAGAGATCTGACCTAAGTCAGAAGTTAGCTAGTGGCAGAGCTGGGGGGTAGCGAACCTAGGGAGTCCAACACTAAAGCGTACACTCTTTGGCTTTGCTGATGACCCAAGCATTCATGCCCTTATCAGAAGCAAAACCCATCCTGGACCACCGTCTTCTTATAATCCAGGGAATTCCTCTTATTACCAATGAGTTCCCAAAGGTTCTTTGGGAAGCAGGAAAAACTGAACCTTTGTAGGCTTAATTTTTATGTGTTCTTCACCTTTAACACTGAGTTTTTAAGGAAGAATAGGAAGTAGGAAATTTTGGCCCTGCAGTGGATGTTCTGCCCAATGCCCTGGTTCCCTAGTGGCTTTGTATGTCGACAGTTGGACCTCGAGGTGTCCAGGGCGATCAAACCCGAATAAATGTCTCCTCACTCTATGTTCTGACCCTTGCTGCGCTAACCGTGAAGCTGTAAGCTGCCTATGAGGAATTTAGAAGAGAACCCAAGACCCTGGCAGTGGCCTCTGGACGGGCTGTAGGCAGATGATGTTAAAATGCTGCCACCTTCTGTTTAGCCCCGGTACTGCCGCCACAGCCTTGCCCACTGCTTCCTGGCTCACAGAGCTAATTTACACTGATCCCCAACTGCACTTCTGCTAAATGCAGAGCCTGCCAAAAAATCTTGATAGGCCCAGCTTTTGTGCTGCAGCACTTGAAAAGACCATTACTACTGCCATCCCACTAAAGTGTGCTCAATATTTTTGACAGTGAATTATCTGAGCTGCAGTTTATCTCTGCATTCATGGGGTTGGGGGGCGGGCCTCACCATTTAAAGATTCAAAAGAGGGAAGATGAAAGGAGGGGAGGGATCCTGTGCCATTGTTGCAGGATGGTTTTTCTGATGTGGCAAGGGCTCTGGATTTATTCTCAGGTGCATTTTCTGCTGAGCCACTCAAAAGAAATGAAATAGCATGGGCAGGATTGTACGCGCGGGAATGGCCCCAGCACCTGCATTTCTCTCCAAGGGAGAAGGTTGTATTCCAGAGACAGTGTGTGCTGGGGTCCCGCACGCTGGGCCTGCAGGACTGGCTTCTGGGGACAATCACCTCTTACAACCCTACAGCAATCCCTGACACCATATAGAAACCTCATCCTTTATTTCACCCCAGAAAGCGAAAGCAGGCTTCATTTTACCTCAGTCTCTCAGCCCTGCAAAATTAGCTTTGTCCATGATCCTTTGAAGAACTCACCCATAATGACCTCCATCCATGTGTGTGCACTGAGGTCTGAGTGAGTTGGGTTTCCTTATACATTAAAATACCAGGACTGTTTAGAAAAGCTGTAAAGTCAGGAATGGAAAATAGTTCTAGAGGCCAAAACTGTCTAGTTAAGTGCTTACTGACTAGGAACCGTATGGCTTATGCCTTATAAATCTATGATTACACTCAAATCTTCTCTTGGGCCTAAAATTACCTATCCCCTCTTTGTCTATCTCTCTATCTCTCTATCTGGTTTTGTGTCTCTTGCTACAAGAGACAAATAAACAAACAAAATATATATATTATTTTCTCCGGAAGCCTTATAGAAAGAAAATCACTTAATCTTCCAATTTTTTTGTAAAATAAATAACATTCTTAATGTTCTTATTTTATCTCATTTAAGCACCATTTCCCTTGAAATGCTCCTCTATATTTTAAGCCTTACATATATTATACTGTTAACATTAATTGGAGACATTCTTACAGATCTTGGATCTCGCAAATCCCTAAACTAATTAATAACTTAATTGCAAATAATTTCTAATATAAATGCAGTAAAACAAGATTTTCATATTTTTAGGGGATCATTCTGTGTCTGAGGAAATTAACACCTCAGTGTAAGGATGCTGTGTAACCGGAGGTGCACAGGCTTACGAAGAGCAATCCTCCCCCAGCCTGGGTTGAAATGATGCCAGCAGAGAGCTTTCTGGAAGAGTAAAGTCTCTACTTTTCAAGGGTTAATGCCCAAGAGTCCGGCACCTACAGCGGCCCAGAAGCAGAAAGTCACTCTGACATAGGAAATCTGAGGGACCTAAGGCCACAGCAATTCAGGAGAATAAGATTTCCCCCACGCTTTCGTATCCAGACTCCCATGCCTTATTAGTAAAATGTTTTTCATCTTCAGTTTCTTCAAGTTGAATAAATACTTCAAGTTGAGCAAACATTTCCCAGGGTTCTGATTTTATCCATCTATGGTTTAAAAAAACCTCTCTCTTCTTCTGATAACTGAACCTTGATCATTTCCATTGTAAAGCAACTGTGCCCTGACACAAAATCATATAATCTGCAACTCTCAGATGTTTTTAGCAATCTTGCAGACTATCTAACTAATTTTACCAGGGGGTTATTTTGAGTAACCCCCTGGTGAAAACAACCCTAAATGTCAACTCTGCTCAGTTCCGACCTCCCTATTATCCCCCAGCCTCTTCCATTAAGACCGGACATGGCTGAAGCCTTCCTTCTCTCACTGGTCTCTCTCAAACCTTAAAAACCTTAAAAACTTAAAGAACAGTGAGTTACTCTCTTTCTACAAAGAGCTCTCACTTCTAAACCATTCCAAACAGTTTGGTCAATATGCTTAACAGAAACAAATCCAGGGCTCCTCTTAGCAGGGTCTTAAAAGAAAACAGAAGTCATTGGCGCCAATGTGGCTGAGTGCCTTAACCACTGGGTTCTTGATCTCAGCTCCAGCCCTGATCTCAGGGTTGTGAGATGGAGACCCTCCTTGGCTCTGAGCTCAGTGAGGAGTCTGCTTGAGATTCTCTCTCTTCCTCTGCCCCTCCCACTTGTGCTCTCTCTCTCTGGAAAAAAAAAATGTGGAAATGTCTATAAATTGGGTTCAGTCACAGGAATGGACTACAGGAGTCATGACTGGAGATTTTGTTGATGCCAGAGGCCGCCACGGGCTTTCTACAGCATTAAGTCCCGCAGAAGATGAACTAATTCTGACCGCCATTGAGATCTTCCGCCATTGGTGGGCCTTCTCTCGCTAGACCTGAAATCCCAAATATTAGGCAGTGAGCAGCAGCCTACCAGGTACCTGGCTCCCTGGGCCCTTCTCCCACCCTACCCCCAGAGACGCAGGCCCCTAAGGCCAAGAGACGTGGGAGTAAAAGGGATGCATTCCTTTCTCCTTCTGCCTCAGACAGGGAGCTGGCTAGGGCCGGCCTCTCTCTTAGCAGTGGGACAAAAGGTAGACCCATCCTATTCGATCAGGATCCTCCCTGTCGCACGGGAGCTGCAATTAGGACACGTCAGCCTTATTCAGGCCTTGGATTCTTTTCAGAAGGGAAACAGGGAACACTCAAGGTCTATTGAATTGGAGCGTGGCATCTGCCGCACACCGAGGGGAGAGGTCGGGGTCAGTGCTTGGTTTTGATAAAGCGTGCCAGATTAATTGTCTCCGGTAATCCTGTTTGTCATGGTAGATATGCAGAGGAGTCTTTGTGGCACAGGCCGACATATGGGCCAGCCTGCTGCTCGCCTATTCAGCGCCCCCCGCACATGCTCTCCACAGTTGGACCGGTTCCCAGGGCCATGTTTGCCAGGGGGCGGGGCCTCAGGCTCCTATTCAGACAGCCCCTCTTTCTGCAAACTGGCCTCCTCATCTTAAAGCCTGCCGGGGGGCTGCTGAAAGGGGCTGCCTTATTCAGAAGGCCTGAAGAGTAAAGGAGAGAGAAGGGGGGTGGGGAGGAGAGCAAGAAGGGGCTAAAGGGGGAGGGGAGGCATTCAGGCACCAGGGAGCGCAGTGAAAGACTCTGTAGACTGAGGAGGGGGTTGGGGCAGAGAAATATAATTACAAAAAATAGCAGCCATGTACTTTAGGCAGAACACTTCAGGAGGCTGATTATAGCTCCTCTCCAAATCTGAATCTATCACCAAATTATACCCTGCCTCTTTTGTAAAATAAATGTTAATAAGAGGTAATTTGGGCCCTGCTGATTGTTAAGCTCAATGGAGATAGACAATTTTTTTTCCTGCCTCTGTGTGTGTGTGTGTGTGTGTGTGTGTGTGTGTTTATTGTAATGTCTGGAGGGTTTCTTCCCCCCCACTCCAACTAGAACTGATACTCAACCACAAAAGATGGAAACAAATGTCCCATGGGCTGCTGACCCAAGTGCCAGGAAATGGAGAAGAGTTTGAGTTAGTTGTATGAGAAAGGGCGAAGGTGGATTGAGGGTCTTCAGTCCACTGAAGGGTGCGGTTGCTGTGTGCTGGGGAGAAGGTCCCCTACGATTTAGCAGGCAATGGGGAGCGGAGAGGAGGAAGAGAGCAGTCTGCCTGGTAGGAAGAGGAGGGTCCTTGCTCTAAATAGCTTTGCCTTTCTTTGGTTTAAAAGCACAATTTTTTTTCTTTCATTTACATAATCATTATTTTGAGTTGCTGACAATTCTTTTGGGGGCTTTTATATTTAAAAGCACAAAAAAATAAGAGACAATCCTGTGACAGATCTTTTGAAAATGTTCTTATGATGTGTATTTATGAAGAGATCCAGAAATGGAGCAATTAGAAACAATGAATAATAATGTTCTGATCAGACAAAAGCATTGAGATATTAAAATACAAGTCCTTGATCACGATCACCCTGAAGCAGCCCTCCATGTATCTTTCCTGCTCTGTGCCTCACATCTGCTGGGTGGGCATGGGGCTGGCTACCCAGGGGGTATCCCTGACCTCAAACTGCTTAGTCTCCAGTGGTGGTTCTCACCCAAATGCTTCAAATACTGTGTGTGTGTGTGTGTGTGTGTGTGTGTGCGTGCACATGTGATAACTTGACAATGTCATTATTGATTTCAAGAGAAAAAGAACAGACTTTTCAAAATTTGAGAACCTGAACAAGATACCATTAAACTTTTTTTAAAATTCCAGATATTCAAAGTAAAAGGTTTTGCGTGGGTTTTGTTTTTCTCCCTACCTAAATAGTTGACTTGCCATATACTTATTGTTGATTGGGGATATCTATTTCGATATTTATTTGTTTTACTTTCTGTAACAGAGCAGGTTGGAGACTCAGGAACTCAGTAGTGGTGACGTATGACGCAGAGACAGAGTTTCTGTTTGCATAGAGCCTGACAGGTGAGGATTCACTGGTGCATTACCAGTGCCTAGCATGGGGCCAGGCACATCCTATGAGCTCACTCCATTTTACGGATTCAAAAAATTACTGAATAATAGCAAAAAAACCCCCCAAACCCAAAAACAAACAAACAAAAAACTGCCTCATTTCCAAGGCGGAAAATTGCTTTAATTTATGCATTATATTATAAAGAAGGAGAGGGCCACCTGCGAGGTTCGGTCGGGTAAGCATCTGACTCTTGGTTTTCAGCTCAGGCACTGACCTAAGGTCATCAGATCGAGCCCCTCATCGGGCTCTGCATTTAGCAGGAAGTCTGTTTGGGATTCTCTCTCTCCCTCTTCTTCTCCCTCTGCCCCTGCCCCTGCTCACATGTTCTCTCTTTCTCTCTCTCAAATAAATAAATAAATAAAATCTTAAAAACAAAACAAGGAGAAAGAAGACTAGGAAGAGGAAGTGAAAACAAACAAAGAGATAATGGTCTCTGCTAGTATAAACATTATCCCGTATAATCTCCAAGTGGAACCAATGCAATAGAAGGGCTGGTACTCATCCAGTGCCCAAGGGTGCCTCTAGATGAGTTAGATGATTAGAATCACCCAGTAACCCTGTAAGATGGGTGGTACTGATGCCCCAACATCACTGATGACAGTCTGTCCTGGTGAGGCCCAAGCATCAGTATTCTGTAATGGCTCCCAGGCGATTCTAACAAAAAAGCAAGACTGACAATCAGTGACTGTAAGTCCTGTTTTTCAAACACTGATGTGCATGCCAGTTACCAGCAGGTGTTGCTAAGATGAGGTTTCCCACTAGGCTGCTTTGTGGTGGGGCTTGAAAGGTCTAACAAGCCATCAAGGGTTGCTGGTATTATTGCTGGTCTCTGGGCCTTCTTTTGAGAAGCAAGTCTTTGAAGGTTAAGGAATTTGCACAATGGCTAAACTGTACTTCAAACCCCAGCTTTTCTGACGGAAGAACCCCAGTTCTTGAGTCCTGTTGTATTCTGCCTCCTATAGGACTAAATCCAGTACTTATGGAAGCATGGTGGAGTGGGAAGAACTCTCATCTACAAGTCTGGAGATACGGGCCTTGTTACAGGTCTTCCTCTAAACTTGACTTTGGGTCTTGCCTCCTTGGTCTTAGCTTTCTTTTGTGTAATTTGTAAGGGTTTCAAATTCATTATAGTTGCTGTCTTTGGATCCTTGATGTGTCACCTTTGTAAAAGCCATCCATGAGGTTAGACTTTCCTTATAGGGAACATGGCACTTTAGGAAGAGCTAGGAACCATTTTTCTTCTTTCTTTTCTTTTCCTTCCCTCCTTCCTTTTCTCTTTTCTTTCTTCCTTTCTTTCTTTCTTCCTTCCTTCCTTTTGTCTTCCTCCCTCCCTCCCTTTTTCTTCATTCCTTCCTTTTCATTCTCTCATTCTCCCTCTTCCCTTATTTTTTTTTTAAAGATTTTATTTATTTGACAGAGAAAAGCACAGCCAGAGAGCGAACACAAGCATGGGGAGTGAGAGAGGGAGAAGATCCTGGGTCTCCGGGATCACGACCTGAGCCGAAGGCAGTCGCCTACCAACTGAGCCACCCAGGCACCCCCTCTTTCCTTATTTTTAATGCACACCAGCTTCCTACGATGCAAAGGCCATAACAGAGTATGGGTGTTATCAAGAAGGGCTGCTGTTTCTTCTATAACATCGCCAGAACATCCATAACATGTCCTATGTTTTAACTTCCCCCATTTTGTATACCACTACTTGGTCATTTCTTCAGCCAAGAAAACCAATTAAAATGGAAATCTGTGAGGAGATATTAAATATTTATGTCTTAGCATGATGCGGTGCTTTCAGAATGCCCCCAGGAACTTGAATGCAGGCTGGAGAGAAAGGGCACACCTGGGTGATAGACAAATGGGGACATGATGAGCTAGACCTGTCATACCTGAGCCTTGCTGGCTGAGGCACGGATAGAAAACAGATTCGGAAAGGGATAAATACCATACCTAATTTTTTTTTTTTTTTTTTGGCTAGGTATCTAGAGAAATCTGTCTCGGGGTCTTGCAGACTTGGCAGCAGCAGAATCTCCCCGAAGAGAATGGAAATTGACCAACACTTAAGCAGCACCTCCCTCCCTCACACGAGCATGGCCCGAGCCAAACACATTTGAACTTGCGTGATTAGGCTGGGTGGGAGCCAACTGCCTTCCTCTGGAACGGAGGCAAACACTGCCCATCTTCCTCTCCTGTTCTATGTGCTATTTTAACACAAATGTGTGCCCCTGCATGCCTGAGGTCAGCTTATCTAGGCCCTGTGTCTGGGCGACCAGGCCCCTGCATGCCGGAGGTCAGCTTATCTAGGCCCTGTGTCTGGCCAGGCGACCAGCCCTGTGTCTGGGCGACCAAAGAGAATGAGGTGGAAACTAAGGTTTGTGTCTGGAGAACCTCAGGTTTTCAGAAGGCCCACTGTGGAAGAAAGCAACACCATCCTCATTTCATTGCTTCACAGTTTCCGTTTATTCATCTTATTTGCAGCTTAATTTCTCTGCCGAGGTTAGCCAAAGAGCTTCTTTGTAGACTCCCAAGTGAGTTTGACAAGTCAGCCCCACAAAATGCCTGAGAAACCGTTGTGGAAAAGCAGCAGCCCTCCATCCCGAGCACGCCCGTCAAACAGACCGTCGCTGAGAACCGGCTTTCACATATCGCTTTATTTCCACAGCACAATAAGCCATAGCCTTGCTCACAATGCTTTTGCCAAATTTTACAAGGTCAAGAACTCTGTGATGGGGGAAAAACAGCTCCAGGGAAACAGGGGGAGTAAATCATGTTTTATTCACAAGGTGGCTTCCTCTGAGCCAAGCATTATTCCTTTCAGGGCTGTCTCTTAACGCTGAAGTTTAAAAAGAGTCTTCAAGCTTAGAGTGAAAACTTTGCTCATCTGTTTAGCTCTCCCCGGTGGGCTAAGGACTCTTATGCTGGGTTTTAATGCTTTTTGCCCACTCAATAATACTCAGACTCCTAATGGCCACTCATGCTGTGGGTTCTCAGCGGGAACAGGTCAGGGTGACAGGGAACTGTGTGATTGAGTCAGGTTACTTATGTAAGATTCATCTCACTGGGTTTCATTTCCTGAGATAATGTTGATGAATAATTTTTTTCTCTATCAAACAACAGCACAAATAGAGACACTGCCTGTTGTTTCTTGTTTTTCATTTTTTGTTTTATTTGTTTTGTTTTTTCGTTTCTCCCCATGGAATTATTTAAAACCAAGTCAGGGAAAGAAGTACTTCTTGGTTCTGTGCTCTGTATATCTCTCTAGGGGGAGGAAAATGAATATCCCTAACTCTTAAAATCTTTTCATTGTTGGTCTGCCTCTGCAGTTCTCTGGTGTGTGCTCTCACCGTGCTGTGACATCTTGGAAATAAAAGAACTCTGGAAAGAGACAAAGGGTTGCTTTGGTTTGGGCTGCTGCTAGAATATGTTCAGGTCTGGAGATTCCAGCCTTCCCAAGTTATTTAAGGCCAACATTGGCTCTTTCCTTCCCATTTGTCTTCATTCATCATCCTGCTTATCTCAAGAATTCTTACCTATTTGCCATTAATAATAACAATAAGTATAGTAGTAATATTATGAGCAACTATTACCTACTCGCTTCATTATTTTACTGTATGCGAATCCCCAAAATGTCAGTAACTTGCCCAAGGTTCCACAAGCTACCATACAGTAGTCAGACTCCAAGTCTATCCTTGATCAGCACAGCAGGGACACAAAGAATCAAATAAGCAAGCACTTGTAGGATACTTGCAACATATAAAGCAATGGGTTCAACTGAAAAAAAAATATATATATATACACACATATTTTAATATATATGTGATCCTCAAAATTCTGGCAGAGCTATTGAGCATTTTCCAAAACCTAGTTTCTTTATATATGTGTGTGTGTGTGTGTGTGTGTGTGTGTATATATATATATATATATATATATACACATATATAGTTGCTGTTGTTGTTAGGCTCAAGATAGAGTGATGTGAAAAATAAACCTCTACAAGAATACATTTAAATGATTCCAGAGTCCCAGGATCGAGCCCTGCATCAGGTTCCCTGCTTGGCGGGCGGGAAGCCTGCTTCTCCCTCTCTCACTCCCCCTGCTTGTGTTCCCTCTCTCACTGTGTTTCTCTCTGTCCAATAAATACATAAAATCTTTGAAAAAAAATGGAGGCAAGAAGAAAGATATCCCCCAAACACAAGAAATGCCAATAGATGACATATCTAATTTACATGTTGGCAATTAAGGGAAATAATGTAGGATCTAAGAGCAGAGATAATAGGAGGAGTGCGAGTTCCATTTTGTTGGGTTAAAGGATTCACATTACTCTGGTTATTTTTTCATAGAAATACTTAAATATACTGTATCCTCTTTGATATGGCTGTATAGGTCTTCTGAAACACCAAGAATGCTGCCGAACGGATGCTCATTGAATTTCCAAGGATGTCGTAGACATCTTGTATTCTTGAGTAGTGACTGAGTCAAGAGCCTGGTCTGCACCTTGTCTGTAGAAGCTTGAAGGTTAAGAATTGATGGAGAAAGAGATCTAACATTTGATATTATGAAAAAGTAGTCATAAACAATGCAAAATTGGTTCATATTTATTGTGTTACAAGGCATAATTCTAAGGGTGCCATGTTTTAATTTATTTTAAAATCTTGTAAGAACCCTGGAGATAAAGAACTATGGCACACCTACTAGATATTCACAAAAACCTGATTTCTTTTCTTGTCTGTATTTCCTATCTTGCAGTGACCTATGGCTTTGTAACTGACTTTAGACCAGTGAAATGTGGACAGCTATGACCTTTTCTCTTTTGAGTTTTGAACGATATATCCTTCCATACACAGTGTTTCGTGATCATTTTTACTTCCAGCTCACTGAAACAGAGATGCGCCCAACCCTTTACACACACACACACACACGTGCACACACAGTGGTGTCTTTGGGATCTTTATATTAAAGAAGATGGAACCACCAAATAAAAGGAGCCCACTTGCAAAAGAACCATGAAGACTATACTCAAACAAGGCATACTGTTTAATTGGTTAAGCCACTGCCATTTTTTTTCTCTTTAAACAACAACAAAAATTTTTTTTCACAGTTCTGGAGGCTGGAAGTCCAAGACCCAGATGTCAGCACTGTTGACTTCTTCTTCAGGCCATGAGGAAAGGACTTGTTCTAGGTCTTTCTCCTTAATTTATAGATGATAATCTTCTCTCTTTCTCTTAACATCATCTTCCCCTTGTCCATGTTTGTGTCCAGATGTCTTCTTCTTAATAAATTACAGTCCATCCCAGTGACCTCATTTTCATTACATCCTCTTGATCTTATCATTAAATACAGTTCCATTCTGAGGTGCTACTGGTGGTTAGGATTCCAACACATGAATTTGGCAGAGAGTGTGTGTCTGGGGGGGGGGTAAACATTTCAAGCAGTGCATATAAAAGTTAAGTTATACATTAAGTGTGCAATAGCATTATGTCTTAACCCCCCCCAAAACCATACATATATATATATATATATATAATATAATTAAAACTCCATTATTGCAAGGGTTAGTAATATAGGGGCCGGGAGGTCCAGCAGCAACTGTGGCATATGACGGCCTCACAATGCCTCTCATCATGATGAGAGCATGTTCTGGGGCTTCATTGGCTTCTTGGGTTCCTCGCTTATTCCTAAGAGTCCCAACCAGATGAAGGAGTCATCAGCACCATGTCAGGAACCTACTCAGTTGTTTGCTGCTATCTCTTTTGGTTGATTGCAGTTCTAAGCCACTGACATATTAATATTTACTCATTATGGAATCAAGTCTTCCTGGAAATACACATTACTATTCTTCCCATTTCACAGATGAGGCTCAGTTAAGGTTAAGTAACTTGCCTAGGATGTCTTGGGAAACCAAGATTGTCCAACGAGAGATCTGACTGCAGAGCTCCAATAGGTATCCACTATGCTAAGTTGGAACTTGACTCACTACTTTCCTCTTGGATGTGATGTTGGTTACACTTCGGCTAAAACTAAGCTAGTGCTGGCACTGCAGATTATTCACTGCTGTATTCTTTGGCCTAAAGAAGTTCCTCAAGTCAAGTGAAATTTCAAGCAGCAGGTTGTAGTGTCAAAAAGAGGTTAATTTTCATCTGTCTTCTTTGTCTATGGAAAGCATTGTGCTCACTGGTTGCTGTTTTAAGATTGGGAGTTATTTCTAACATTCATTCTTAACCAACTAAAGGTGGGATCTTGGGGGAAGAAGAGGTAAATGCAAAGTTAATGTTCCCCAGAAAGAACCAAACCTGCTGTTGGCAAGGCAGTACACATTGTGCAATGAACCAACCAACTAACAAAAAAGGGAAACAAGAAGTATTTTTCAATGTACCACTTATCCTTGCTGTGATGTTTAGTATTCTCGATGGGAAATAAACATGTTAGAGTAGGCTTCTAAATTGCTGTACTAAAATTAATGTAGATGGGATTGTGAGTCAAGAGTGGAGGGTGAGAGAGTGGTTGGGTTGAACTACTAAACTAGACATAATTTCAAATTTCCTGGTCTTGACTGGGGCAGATTTCAGGTCAAACTCTCCATAAGCATAAAGGCATTCCGTCACACCTTCCCCTTATTCAGGATACTTCTCAATCTCTGCTCTTTATTTTATTTTTTACACAATCATATTTCCCTACAATATTCTGCAAGTCCCTTGATCACAAGGGAAACTGCTTTTATGCATATCTTACCCCTCATATTGTCTAGTGCCTTGTTTGTTCAGAAAAAGCCGTTCAATAAACATCTCCTCAATCAATGAATACCTTAATGGTCTCTAATGTGAAATGGGATTTAATTCAATGCTTGAGTCCCTCGCCATATATAGCACAGAGAGTTATAATATCTTAGGAATCTATTTTGGTAAGATAAATATTAGTCATTGCTTTCCAAATAGCTGATTCTATGCCTACATGTTCATTTTAAATCCATAAAGCATACTGATTATTCATCACACAGAAATGAAAATATAATTTTTAGCCATTAGGATTTCTAATTAGTACAGAGTAAAAGGAAAGGTTGGTGTACCAGCTCTGAAAGTAAAAATTAGTGTAAAAAAGAGACCCACAATTTCAGTGCAGGCAAAAACAGGGGAAATCTGAGTAACAGCTGGAGTCTAGTTAATTGTGCTGAGCCAATCAATTTCCTGCACACTAGTTATGCATGTCACCACTGGGGGAAGCCGGGTGATGGGCACTAGGGACTTCTCTGCAAAGTTTTTGCAACTCCTTGTGAATCTATAACCATTAAAAAAAAGTTTTAAAAGGCAGTGTAAAACTATTTTAGTGATTTTTTGATAGGAGAAGATACAAGAAAATATGTGTACTCTTTTAATATGCAATATTCATGTCATGGTTAATGAAGGACATTTAGGAAGTGTTCGCCTTGGGAACCAATACTAAAGCCCCATATATTTCTGGCTAATTTAGCCTAATCTCTCTAGCCCTTCTGTCAAATGTAAGTATAGCGTGGCAGAAATTATAAGAAAATACATTTGGTAATAACTACTTTTTGCCTCTGGCTGCTGAGTGGTGTCTATAAAGAATAATTCCTGTGTTCATATTTTATGTAAATTATGTTAATTTGATAGCCTTCAAACACTAATATTGAGTCATATGGTATCATTTTTATTGAACTGTTGGAAAAATTTACTGCTTTATGTTTTAAATACGTCCTCACTGATTAAGCACTAGAGATTTCTCCCATCTCAGTACTAATGTTATAATTTTGTTTGCCATACTACTCACTGAAACTATTTTATAAGTCTAAATGATCAAGTAAAATTCATCACACACACACACACACACACACACACACACACACACACACACAGATACACAGAAACACAATATTCCGTGAATTTAGATGCATCCAATTAGGGAAAGCAATTTCTATTTAGGTCTAGAATTCACATATAAGCTATTCCTTCATAATATATAACTTATTTTCCTTGGATTTATTTTGCCATATTCTCAAAAACTTCAGTGACATTCTCAGGACCATATTAAATAGGATGTCCTTCTATAACTTGATTTTTTTTAAGATTTTATTTATTTGACAGAGAGAAATACAGCCAGAGAGGGAACACAAGCAGAGGGACTGAGAGAGGGAGAAGCAGGCTTCCCGCCGAGCAGGAAGCCCGATGTGGGGCTCGATCCCGGGTCTCCAGGATCATGACCCGAGCCTAAAGCAGTCACTTAACCAACTGAGCCACCCAGGCACCTCTATAACTTGATTTTTAAGTTGGAAGAGACTTCATAAATAATACAACCTAACTGGTTCATTTTATAGAATAAAAACTGGAAGGTCAGCCAGTCATGTGGTTTTAGTGCCAGAGTCTAGATTAGAATCTGAGAATCTTTTGATTCTCAGAACACTGTTCATTTCACAGTCGGATGTTGCCTTGTGAGAGAGAGTGTGGAAAATTTAAAACCTTGGGGATTAAAAGTTCCATTGCAGATAATTTCTTCACATTACCTCCAGATACAGAAGTGGCTCAGTGCTGACACAGAAGATATTTATTAACACTAAACATAAAGGAGTCCCTCTTCCTCCCTCACTCGGATTAATCAGATGACAGAGGGAAAAAAATGAAGGAAACAAAAAGGAAAATACCTAGGAACTGATTAGTTGGGAAATTCAGTGAGAGGGAAAAAGGGTCTCAAGAATGAGGTAAATAAAGTCCTTTCCCCTAGCGCCATTGTTCTGAGGGAAATGGGAAGAATTGTGCTGCCAAAAAGAAGCTCCATTTTCTCAACAGATATGCATTGGCTATCTGTGCTGGGCAGATATTCAACTTTTCTGATGCTTCAAAACTACTTCCCATGTTGGTTAATTTAATTACCTAATAAGTCACCCCCTTACTACTAACCCTCCCCCCGTACTTTCTGGATGCCATTAACTGCAATCACGTTTGGAAAAAGCAGAAATATCACCTTTTTAATCCATTAGAATTTTCCACATTACGCTAATCTTTGCTATACTGAATTAGTAAAAGAGAGGAAGATGGGCATATGGACTGGAAAAGATGGATATATCCACTGGGACTCAAAAACCTTTTCTTAGAGGACCTGGGTGGTGCAGTTGGTTAAGCATCTGACTCTTGGTTTTAGCTCAGATCCTGGTCTCAGGGTCATGAGATTGAGGAGTCTGCTTAAGATTCTCTCTCCCTCTGGCTCTGCCGCTCCCCACTTGCTCTCTCTCTCTCCCTACCACTCTCTGAAATAAATAAATACATCTTTTAAAAAAGAAAAAAAAAAAAAGAAAACCTTTCCCTGTCTTACCTCCTTCATTCATTCTACAGACATGGATGATGTTCCCAGTCTCACCTCTTGCTTCTCATATTTTCCTTCCTCCTTACTCCACTGATTTCCATCATTTCTCCACTGATGTCCACCATTATCTTACATAGCCAATATAGACAAGTTAAGGAGATGAGTAGCCATTAAGAGTGTCAGAAAAAATAAAAAATAATCTGAAATGGATCAAAATGCTTAGAGGGTATCTTCAACAGAAAACTGTGTTGTGAGGTTTTACCTTTCATTGTCTTTAAGCTGTTTCCCAGCTGTCTAAATCACAGATAACCAATAGCAATATGAATAATTATTTTTTACTTGCAAATGAATTCTATACAGCAAAAGGACAATTGATTTTTGTTCTTCTTATGGAAAAAGTTTTACATCTCTTTACAAAATTCATTTCAGCATTCTTGATAGATCTGTGTAAGGGGGGTTCACTGAATTCTTTTCCAAAATGGTTGTAACATTTGACTTGCTTTCATTACTTAAATAATTACATCCAAAACAAGACATTAGGTAGACCATGTATCCCTTTATGGATATTCTCCTAAAAGTAGAGATTGTTGTTACAGAAAATAAGATAGTCTGCCTACTGAAGTTATATGTTCAGTTATGATTTATTATAACTTAATAATCACTACTGTAATTACTGGTGGGATAGTTGGCCGGGTTGAGAGCAAAAGAAAGAGAAAGAGAAAGAGAGGGATAGAGAAAAACAGATGTGTACACACACACACACACACACACACACACACACACACACATACATACACAGACAGAAAAATAAAGAGTTGGTTTCACATTCACTTTTTAGGCTGCCTGGCAGGGTCAATGCAAAAATACAGGATTTGGTCTCTAATTTTATGAACTTGGGTACTTTACTTTCCCATTTAAAATAAAGATTTTGGAAATAAGTTCATTTTTAATCACATTAATTCCAGATTGAATCAGATAAACAAGATTTTAAAAATCTATCTTATCCTGGGAGCTAAAGTGATAGAATAATCAATTCTAGTTATTTGAAGAACCTCAAATGTACTATATAGTAAACATAAAGTTTGAGTGCTTTTAAAAAACTGTATGGAAGAGGTTAATTTTATTTAACGAATCATTGTCTTCACTATATTTCAATCTAAATAAGGAATACACATCATTAGGGCTAAAAGAGTATCTCTGAACAGTTTTGAAAAGCTACTGAAAAGTTATGTGTACATAATCCACTTTTTCTATCCTCCTTATCGGATGTAATTATCATCAGTCATAAAAATGTCCTGGTTCTATAAAATTCCCTTTCTGTAGTTTTATATAAGCTACATTTCATGCTGACATGATCCATTCAAGGAGGGACCCTTGGCTCTTGCCACAATTTAGGAAGCATGCTAGTCTTATCTACAATATATTTTCAAAATATCTATTACTTAATTTTGGCTTGATAGTATTTGCATCAATAGTTAATCTATTTTTATATGATGATGTTTTTGGACTGATTTTTGTTTTAGGGTAATTGTATCTATTCTTTTTCTTATAGAGAGAAATTACATTTATCTTGAGTGCTTTGTACTTGCTAGCATTAGTCAGAAAAAGAGTATTATTTTTAATGAACTAATTTGAAAAGGGGAGCCTCGGTGGCTACTTTCTCTTCTAGATATGAAATCCCAGGCCAGAATTTCACAGAGATGATTTCCAAGTGAAAAGTAAAGAGTCTATCTATAGAGCACATAATACATTCACTATGTGAGACCACACACAGCCAATAATAGATTGGTAAGTGTTACACTCTCCTCCTTAATCCTTTTTATGGCAAATTCTTCATCTCTGCTACTTTTCATTCTGCACTAAGAGGAGCTGAGCTTCTTCCCTATGCTTTCTTCTGGGAGTTTTATGGTTTCGGGTCTTACACTTAAGTCTTTAATCCATTTTGAGTTAATTTCTGGGAGTAGTACAGGATAGGGGGTTCAATTTCATTTTTCACCTGTGATTACCCAGTTTGCCCAGCACCATTTATTAAAGAGATTGTCTTTTTCTCATTGCACATTCTTGGCTCCTTTGTCAAATGTGTATTGCACATTCTTGGCTCCTTTGTCAAATGTGTATGTGGGAGGTTATTTCTGAACTCTAAGTTGTGTTCCATTGATCTGTGCGTCTATTTTTCTGCCAAGATTATACTATTTTGATTACTAGAGTTTTGTAGTAGAGTTTGAAATCAACAAGTCTGATGCCTTTAGCTCTGTTCTTTCTCAGGATGGCTTTAGGGTCTTTTGTGGTTCTATACAAATTTGAGGTTGCCTTTTCTATTTCTGCAAAAAATGTTATATAGTAATAGCATTCAATCTGTAGATATGTTTTGGGTAGTATGGCTTTAACAATATTCATTCTTCCAAACTATGAACATGATATATCCTTCCATTTGTCTGTGCCTTTAATTTCTTTCATTAGTCTTACAGTTTTCATTGTGTAGATCTTTCACCTATTTGCTTAAATGTATTCCTGAGTCTTTTATTGTTTTTGATGCTAAAGTGAATGGACTTTTTAATTTCCTTTATACGTGCTTCTTTTTTTATTAAAGATTTTTATTTATCTATTTGACAGAGAAAAAAACAGCTAGAGAAGGAACACAAGCAGGGGGAGTGAGAGAGAGAGTATCAGGTTTCCTGCCAAGCAGGAAGCCTGATGTGGGGCTCGATCCTGTGACTCTGGGATCATGACCTGAGCCGAAGGCAGATGCTTAACAACTGAGCCCCCCAGGTGCCCCTACAGATGCTTCATTTTTACTGTGTATTAGTACAGCTGATATCTGTATGTTGATTTTTATCTCCTGCAATTTTACTGAATTAGTTGGCTAGTTTTAACTGTTTTTTGGTGGAACCTTTAGGATTTTCTCTATGTAATATCATATCATCTGCAAATAATGACTTCTACTTCTTTTTCTATTTGAACAATTTTTATGTCTACTTTTTCCTTTTCTATTTGAATGATTTTTATTTCTTTATCTTGCCTGACTGTTGCAGCTAAGACTGCCAATACTAGGTTGAATGAGAGTGAGCACCCTTTTCTTGTTCTTCATCTTAAAGGAAAAACTTTCACTATGCCCCCCTCTTCAGTGTGATGTTAGCTGTGTGGGCTTCTCATTTATGATCTCTCTTGTGTTCAGCTATGTTCCTTTTATACCAAATCTTCTGAGAATTTTTATCAGAAAAGAATGTTGTATTTTTGTTGAATGCTTTTTCTGCCTTTATTGAGATGGTCGTATAACTCTTATTTTTCATTCTATTAATGTGGTGCATCACACTTATTGTGTATTGACTTGCATTCCAGGGATAAATCTTATGGGAATATGGTGTCAGGTCCTTTTAACATGCTTTTGAATTTAGTTTGCTAATATTTTATTGGGAATTTTGTATCTATATTCATCAGGGATATTGGTCTAGGTCCTGGCAAAAGTTTCTCACATATGGACACCAAAAGCACAAACAACAAAGATGCAAATAAATATGTGGGATTGCATTAAACTAAAATGCTTCTGCATGGCAAAAAAAATAAAAATAAAAAAACAACAATAGAATGGGAGAAAATATCTGATAAAGAGCTAATATCTAAAATATAAAAAGAATTCATACATTCTAATAATAATAATAATAATAATAATAATAATAATAATAAAACCAGTCTGATTTAAAAATGGGCAGAGGAACTGAATAGATGTTTTTTTCCAGGAAACATTGGAACTCATGTTCCAATGAGTACATGAAAACATTGCCCATCATCACAGAAATGCAAATCAAAACCACAATGAGATATCACCTCACAAGTTAGAAGGGCTATCATTTAAAAGAGATGACAATTGCTGGCAAGCATTTGGAGAAAACAAAACTCTTATTCAGTGCTGGTGCAAATGTAAACGAGATCAGCAATTCTGTTTTAATAAAACAGTATGGAGGCTCTTCAGAAAACTGAAATTAGAACTACCAAGCAGTCTAGCAATTCCACTACCGCGTATATATTTATAAAAAGGATTCAAAGAGATATCTGCACTCCCTGTTAACTACAGTGCTATTCGCAATCACCAAGATATGGAAATAATCCAAATGTCAATCAATGAGTAAATGGATAAAGAAGACATGGTGTGTATATAAACACGCCATGGAATGGAATATCATTCAGCCAGGAGAAAGAATGAAATCCTACCATTCGCAACAACAGGATGCATCTTCAGGGTCTTAAGCTAAGTGAAATTAGACAGAGAGGGACAAATACTCTGTATCACCTGTATGTGGAATCTACAAAAATACAAACTCATAGAAGCAAATGAGTAGTTCTACGTATCTCAGGTACAACATTCTGATTCTAAATAACAGTGCTGTATTATACCCTTGGAAGTTGCTAAGACAGTAGATCTTAAATGTTCTCACAACAAAAACTAAAGGGTAGCCATATGAGATTACAGAGGCGTTAGCTTATACAATAGCAGAATCATGTTGCAATATATAAATGTATCAAATCAACACACTGTACATCTTAAAGTTACACGGTATTAAATGTCAGTTTTATTTCAATAAAGTAAAAAAAAAAAAAAGATTTTTTTTTTTTTAAATAATTGTGTTGGGGTGCCTGGGTGGCTCCGTCAGTTAAAGTCAGACTCTTGATTTCAGCTCAGGTCATGAAGGTTGTGGGCTCAGCCCCATGTTAGGCACCAGGCTTAGCAGGGACTCTGCTTTTCTCCCTCTCCTTCTCCCTATGCCATTCCCCACCCCCGGCATGTGTGTTCTCTCTCAAAAAATTAAATCTTTTTAAAAAATATTTTTAAAAAAGCAGCTGAGACTTTTTTCCCCCTTTCTTATAAAAGGCTCATCACTTCCTAGAATTCTTCCAGGTCTTTGTGGGTCTTATTCTCCCTGATGGGATCTAAAGCTATGCTTATGTAACCTATTTGGTTTGTTTTAATCACATGGATGAGAACAATGGTCTTTTGAGAAGCACCTATAATGATTTTTAAGTCTCTTTAGCAACCTCTATCACCTAATATGCAATGCCATAAAATAGGCACTCGATAAATGTTTGCTGAATAAATATGGATAAGAAAGCAAATTTATTCTACGTTGCATTAGAGTGCAGCAGAACTAGGAGCAAGGGATGAAGTTATAGGGAAGTACATTTTGGGTCAATATAAAAATGCACTGTTTGGGAAATATAGCTAACTAAAAGCCAAGCAGGCTTACTTGTGAAGGAATAAATTCCAAGTTATTGCAAATGTTTAAGTAAAGATTTTAGGGTATAAATAGAGTTATATGCACTGCCTGAATGCCTACCTTTAGATGATTAGTTAGGTCTTTATAACTTAATGATTGTACATTATTACAAGACAGCACGTTTTATATTTGGAATCCATGTAAAAAGGGCTAAACATTTGCACACACCAAATGTTTTTGGACATCTGTACAAAAAAAATAGCTTCTGAATTTTTTCAGCATCTTTTTTGTTGTTATTTTAACCAGCTCCCATACCTTAGAGTAGCTGGGACAAAAACAAACAATAAAATTGTTAACTTGCTCTATCAATATTATCTTAATTCTCAGGGGATTAATCAACTCTTGAATGACTTTGTCTCTCTTGTTTAGGTGTTCTGTCATTCAGATTCCCCTACTGCCTGATCTTCTCCAAGAAATCTGGAGAAGAACATTCAGGCTGGTCTTTGTAGTATCTCTCTGTGTTTTATTATGAGGTGTCTGGATTTCACCTGGAGTGTTGTGGCTTGTTTTAGGTGGCATTTGGGGTAGGCTGTGGAACAAAGTGGAAATCACTGATCTGCCCCAAATGTAGCCTCCAGACTCTTAACACCACACTTTCTTCTGTTCTACCATCCTTCTCAACTTCCTGCATGCTCCATGTGGACTCTGGGATGACAGGTGAACCAGGGGCTCACTTCAGGCCAATCTATCCACTCATTCATTTAGAAATTTATGTTTGAGTGGCTACTGGGAAGGCTTGACATATGGCCTTTGCAAAGTTTACCACTACGGACGCCTCCCCCAATTTCTTCAAGCAGAAGCAAAGTGAGGACCACAGGGTTGACACTCAGCCCTCAGACTCCATGTACAGTGGTCTTTTCTTCCCCTTTTGTTGGAAAAAAATATCTCTTCTTCCCTTCTGCCACATGGAAAAAGACTTTGTTGGAACGGTCACCCCCGAGGACCAGAGGAGGCAAGTCATGCTCAAGTCATGTGACAGGAAGGCTCACAGACCTAAGAGAAATGAGGAATGCCCATAGATTATAATTCAGAGCACAAAGTGAGATCCACATGGAAAGAAAGTAACATTATCTGAACTCTAGGTTCATATAGTCTACCACTTTCTCTGCTGTGTAAATGTTCCGCCGTGACGGGTGTGCTTAGAGCAGAGTTCAGGTACCAGAAGGGATGACAAGAGATGGGAGGCACAGAGGACCAACAAAAACTCTTGTTCTATCAAAGATCTCAGGGGGAGCATCAGAGCTGTCTCTAGTTTGTGATGACATGCTGAGTCCCCTTGGTTTTTTACCTAAGTGTATCAAAAAGTGGACAAAGTCAGAATGTGTTCCCATTAAAAAGAAAAGATTTCATCTGTCTTAAATGCCTCATAAACCTCACATGTATTTAGTGCATCATGAATGTTTACTGTTCACTTTGTCTTTCAATCTGTTTTAATCTTTATTCATATGCATATATTTCACTTATTTTATAATTGTCTGACATGAGCAAGGGTATACAGTTTAAGGGAAAACATATATATATCTTATTTTTTATTTTTTTACAGATTTTATTTTTAAGGAATTTCTATACCCAATGCGGGGCTCAGACTCACAACCCTGAGATCAAGAGTCACGTGCTCTACCAACTGAGCCGGCCAGGTGCTCTATGTGTTTATTACTATTAAACCACTCTATTAATTGTATCATATTCATTATCCATCATCAGAAACAAATAAATGATTAATGTATTTAATTAATATTTATCACGAGTCTGTATAATGTCTGATACCCAGACTTGAGCATGTAAAATGCAAGTGAACTAGACTGTTTCTTAACTCTTGCTTTGTGACCTTTAAACAGTGCCAGAACTCACACAAATGTTCCCCAGTTACAGAGATGATCCACTGAATTGAACTGATAACCTTAAACGTTCTAAATATCACAATCTGCTCTTAAAGGGGTATTAGACATGATTTTGGTCCTCAAGGAGCTAAAAAAATAGCATAGTTACTCTTTCTTTGATTCATCTCTCCTGAAGAATATAATCAGACATTGCATAAATTATGCTTTATAAAAAAAAAATCCTTATTTGAATTCTGAGTGGCTTCCTAGGGTAGGCAACATCGGTGGAGTAGAGAGCTGGAATATCAGTGAAGACAAGAGAATTCTTAGATTTTTCTTAAACACGCAAAATCTGAGCACAATGCATATAATACACTCATCAGTATATACTATAGATAGGTAGTGACCTTCTTAACTAACAAGTTCTCACTCTTTAATTGTACATGCAACTTTTGAGAAAAAGAGGCGGTGTCTAAAAGGAAACTATCTGAAATAAAAAATAAAATAAAATAAAATGACAAAAGAAGGAAGGAAGGAAAAAAAAAGGAAGAAAGGAAGGAAAGAGAGAGACAACACATATCTAAGATAATATATTATATCCAGTTGGAATGCATGAAATAGCAGAAAAAGCAATTTCCCATCATAGGAGAAACCTGATTAACTCATCAAGATGTAATATTTCCATTACCTGCCACACGAGCAAATCTGGATAAATTCTGAGCCACCATTTCTAGGCTATGATGTGGGCTCTCCTGCTTCTGATTTTGCCACCATTCTTTTTCACATTAACCCATCTCATTAAAAAACCCACAATTTTCCACTTATAGATTATTTCCATGAAGCTTCCTTGCTGTCAGTCTCTTAATGATATATATTGTGGTGTCTTAATCTTTTCAAATGAGTGGTTTCAACCACAGCACTCTTCTTGCAGCCATGTAGTTATCTTTCATAACCTTCGTCAATACATCATGATTGCATGAAAGCAGACCGATTGAACGCTGTCTCTCTTTTACCATCCAGTATTTAGATCTTTTTTTTTCAGCTTTCTCCTGGGTTCCTGAAACCCTGGGTGCTTACAGAAGCCTATCATGCTTGTAACAGAAGATTTTACTGCCCATTGGTGTGGGTTTTTATATTGCTAGCCATTGCATTAGAAGTTCATTCTGAAGCTTACTCTTATTTAATGACCTTTAAACGGTGCCAATACTTACACAGATGTCCTCCAGTTATGTCGATGATCCACTGACTTGAATTGAGGCCTTAAACTTTCCTAAATATCACAATCTGCTCTTAAAGGGGTAAAAGTAGTAATTAAGTAGTTATCCTGGACAGCTGTTGGGTTTGCATGCTGGGAGTCCATGTCAACAGGTAGACAAGATAACTTGGCCTTGGCAAGCCACACACAACCAAGAGTAAATCATTTCACCTCCACAATGGCACCTGGACGCTTTCCCTGGTAGTTTCTGGCCTGGTCAGCTTGCCAGCCAACAGAGTTTGGAAGACAATGTAATTTAGAAGCCACAGAAAGGTTCAGCAGCTGACCAGTTAAGCCTAAGTCTCATCTGGAGGCAATTCTGCCTTCCCTGAGATAATATAGGGAAAGAATGAGGCATTCAATATTTATGCTCACTTCTGAAAATTACTGTGAAATGATATACAGTCCTACAGTAATCCCAAAGTAAGATGGGGAGCAATGGGACACAAAGTCTCTGGGCATGTAAATCCTATTTTAAGCTGGGGTACTGGGATTGCTTATATATGCCAATAAAATCTCCACATGTAAGCTGGAGAAGCTCTTCACTGTTATAAAATGTAAATCCTCTCTTAAGAAAACAACTGACTCGAAGCGCATTTCTATCTGTGGATCATGCTGTCAGGATTTTCGTGTTCTAATAACCCAATTCTAATGAGTTCTTATGATTTATTCAATAAGGACTAAAGGTCTTTTATATAATTGTTACCTTGATGGCTAATACAGTAGGATAAGTATCACAGTGAGTTATATAATTCTACATAGGGATATTATTTAGTCTACATCTTTGAATAATCAAGAATATTTTAATCATAATTTCTTATGAAATATATCACCACTGTCAAAATTTTATTTCTTAGCATGCAAATCTCTGCTTAAAATTTGCCAGAAAAAAAAATCTGTAATGCATAATCTCTCTTCAGGTAGATAAAAGTCATTTTAATTACAACGGATGGTCAGGGGGATGAAGTAATAGTTATGGATTCCATTTTGTCCAGGGAATTATGTAAATGGATAAAGACAGGGAATTCAATATTGAATCATTCAGTATTAGTAGCACCCCTTTTAATTTTTTTATGATTTTATTTTATTTTTATGGGGTTTTTTTTTGAGTGTCTAAAGCAGTTAAGTGATCCGCTCCTTTTATTCTTAACTCATTTTATACATATCTAGTAGAATAAGACATCCATACCTCTTACTGCTTTCTCTGAAGCGAGATGGTCACAGGTAGCAATGCACTCAGTATAAGATGGACCATTGGGCCAAGGGGATATTGACCTCAAAATTCATGTAACTGAGACTCTCAGTACCTCCTTAAGAAGTTAAAGCACTTGTGAAATTTTCATGGTTTGGACTGATGTCCATTGTACCATTATCATTTTCTTCTACATTCTCTCCGTCCCTGGATCACACTTTCCTAACACAGTATCTGGACTTCCCAGAATTCATTTACTTAGCCAATATCTTCATTACTTCACTATGCCAACCACTGAAATTAGCATCAGGGGAACGTGTGAACTAATCCTCTCAGTGATCACTTCACAATGTATACAAATGTGGACTCATGAGAATATACACGAGAAACTGGTAAAATGCTACATGTCAAGTATACCCCAATAAAAGAAAGCTCTATAGAAACGCGTAGAAATTAATAGGTGCTTGAAAAATGAGTAAGTTCAGTAGCTGATAAGACAGTGAAGCATTTTTGTTTGGCTGATAATGAATGGAGCTCTTTGGAGTCATGCTTGAGTATGAAGGAAAGAATGGGTCAGTCAGGGGATTTCCTCTGGCTTCCATGCTGTCTGAGGCTATAAATACCTGTAGTGTTTTCTTAGGCACTGTTGACAATAGTTTTATTATTTGTTATGTAATTCATACAGAAGAGTATAGGGGAAGGGGGTGGAAGGATGGGTGAGCCCAGTGATGGGGTTACGGAGGGCATGGACTGAATGGAGCACTGGATGTTATACGCAAACAATGACTCATGGAACACTACACCAAAAACTAGTGACGTACTATATGGTGACTGACATGACATAATAATAATAAAGAAGAATATATATATGAGCTATGAAGCCTATCACTGGAATGTAAAACACCTTTAAATATACGTAAAAACTTACCACTGGATCTAAATTAGAATATTATCCCTATGAAGGGCTGTTCCTAATATTACACTTTATTTAATAGTCAATATTATATGCAACCAATCCCTTATTACATAACATCCAAGTATTTCAAAATTCCTATTATTATTTCCTCCTTGATGAAACAGTTGAATTTTATGGTAATTAATTATATCTTAATAAATTTATTCAGGAACAAGATAGGAGAAACAAAGTTAAATCCAAGGTTATTAATAATTCTGTTGAATTTTCCAGATCTTTATCTAGTTCTTCTACACAAGACCTACGAATAACTGACAGAATTGTTTTGAAACCTCCCCATGTAATGCCAGATTCCTTAACTTATCCCTCTGTTCTATACGTTTTTGCTTTACATATTTTAAAGACTCTTTCAGGTGCATATATTTTCCTGGTGTGTGGAATATTTTATCATATGGTGATGATATGCTCTACTATAAAACTAGTCTGTGTTAAATAACATAAATACAGTTCTGATTTTCTTCTGGCTAGCGTTATCCCTATTTTTTCCACATTTTTCAATCATACTGTGGCATTATATTTTTAAGGTGTTTCTTATAACCAACATAGATCAGAGCTATTTTTAATCTAATCTCTGTCCTGAAATATATGTATATATTTCAGTCATCAATTTAAATATATTTAACATATTTGAATATTTTAAGTATATTTTATAAATATGTAAATATATTATTGATATATATTTAATATATCATTAATAGATATCCTATATTAAATCATATATCATATACTAAAAGTATGTTTATATGTAACATATTATTAACATTATATACTATTAATATATACTATTTTACATTTTAATGTATATTATAATTTAATAATGTATTACATGCTATTATATATTATATATTTTATATATTAGTAGGTTACATATTATTCGATATATAAATAATAAATATTAAATGTAATTAGGTTAATCAGTTTTCTTTGTGTTTTCCTTCTATTCTGTTTCTTTTCTTTCTTTTCTTTTCTCCTTCTTTTGCTTAGATTCTCTTAAACCTTTGCCTAGCTTGATTCCTTTTTCCCCTTCTACCTCACTAATTTATTAAATAAATGATCTATCTCTAGTCATTTACTATTTATTTTTGAAAATTTACTGAACTTCTTTAGCTCTACGTACTTAATCAGAGCCTGTAATTGATCTAATCTTAAATGACCTCACTCCACCACTCCCACCATGAAAAAAATATAGGGAGTCTATGGCACTTAAGATCATCATCTCTCAATCTAAATGCCATTTTCATTTATTTAGTTCATTTGTGGGCGGGAACCTACTGAACACCGTTATATTGACAGTTCTTGTTTGGTTTAACATACATTTCTGCTATTTATTTGCTCATTGTCCCTTGTATTTTTCTTAGGTCAAGGTCATTTTTATTCCTGTTAAAGTACTTCCTTTGAAAGAAAGTTTTGTAAAGGCATTTAACTGGTAACCTGTTCATTTCATCTTAAAATGGTGTTATTTTGTTATGTTGCTTGTAAGACAATACACAGAGTATTCCTATTTCTTAACATAAAGTCAATATTAAGTTTATCTGTCTGTTTTCCATTAATGAAATAGCTGTGGGATTTTGCTTTTGCTATCTCCTCTGCTAGTGGCTTATAATTTTATATCATAAACTTGTGTGCATTTAATATTTTGGTGATTTCATAAAAGTATTCCCCTGCTACAAAATACCTAATTTATAAAACAAGGAGGAAATTTGGGTGGTCAATTCTTATTTTTTTTTTAACATTTTATTTATTTATCTGACAGAGTGATAGCGAGAGATCACAAGTAGGTAGAGTGGTAGGCAGAGGAAAAGGGAGAAGCAGACTCCCCACGGAGTAGGCAGCCATGTACCTTTGGAAAGAAAAATCGGTACTAACTGTGGTCTCAATTATAAAGCCGTGAGATGGTTCCTCATCTTACACATAGTTTCATTTATTTCCTTTTCCATGTATGCACAAAAACTTTCATAGTTCATCATACAGCATGTAAGGATTATTTAGAGACTGAAATGGAGAATCAATTATAAATGATAGAAACAGGCATCTGCTCAGTGATCAGTGTGATGACTTTTCCTTTCTTGAGTTCAGGACCAACTGATCTTTTTTCTTCACAGAATACTTTTTTTTTTATTATTGAGATTATCATTGGTAAATGAAACTAAAAATTTTCACTGCAAATTTGTAGTCAAGCGAATTTTTAAAAGTCTCCCTTTCACGCTCAAAACCAGTCAGGTGAAACTAGGAAAACTTTGAGTCGAATAAATAATTTCGCTCTTTTGTATTTTTTTTCTGTGACAAAATAATGGCTCCCATCATCCTGCCTCTCACTGTACAAGGTATAAGCCTGGAAGGGATGTTAGAAATTACGTGGTCTATACCTCTCATTTGAGAAGGAGAAGTAGCCCAGGATTGGCGGTGCAAATGAGTACGAGGTAGCAAAGCCCACTGACTTGTTGGTGGGTCATGAAGAAAACTCTTTTTGTTTTTTGACACAGACTTGTTTCTTTTCTTTTAGGAGCCACAAAACAACCAACAATCTCAGCTTGTCAATGGATGACAAATAGCTCACATTTACCATGTCACTGAATTCTCAGAATACTCCTCCGAGATAAGTTTACTATTGCTATCCTGGTTCTAGAGGCAAGCACCCTGAGGCACAGAAGGGTTAATGAAATAACTCAGCCAAAGCTCCCTGTTGGTGGATGGCATCACGGGGCCACCACAAACCCATTAGTGAGACTCAGGAAACAGCCCTCAACCAACACCCAATACTGTTACTTTGTGTATCATTGGGTCAAATGGAAACCCAGTTCTGAAGAAAAATTAAGTTAGGTAAGATTTACTCTGTGTTGAATTTTTTTCTTCTCCTGGATGTTAGTGAATGAGCATGAAAGAGTTAAAAGGGAGCTTTTAGATACCTTCCTGTTTGGGAGAAGTCCGAAGAAAGAATTAAGTAGATAGAAGCTGAGATCTCATACAGCTGGCTGGGTTGGGAAAAAAACAAAAAAATAAAAAACCAAAAAATAACTAATTATTCTACAGTACGGCCTAGGGATGAGGTTCAGCTGGAAATGAACAAATGTGAGGCAAAAAAATGATAAAAAACCAATAAGATAAACAGAAAATTCTTCCACACAAAAGCCCCAGGGAGATGAATTCGGCCACTGTGGTCATCTGACTTCAAAGTTAGCCCCACTTTACTCCTCAGATGTAATGTGATCCGAGCTGAGGAGTTTCACACACATTTGCTTCCAAGTTACTGAAGGGAGGCACTACAAGTTTCAGGGATTTTTAAAAATTACATTGAGTGCTGGATTCTTATCAAAGAATATGTTTAAATAGTTTGGTGATTCCGAGAGGTGACAAGTCTTAAATAGATTTTAACTGTATTTGCTAAAGGCATACAGCACAAGGCACTGCACTGTAATAAAGCGCTCAAGAAACAGCATCAAACTGGGGGTAAACCAGCACCGTAAGCAAATTACAGGAAAATACTGAAGGTATTTGGCTGGGGCAATGGTCTCAAACTAGGGACCAAATCAAATTCACCCGTAAAGATGCTTAATTTGGGCAGGGTAGTTTTTTATTTTTATTTATTTTTTAAAAATATTTTACTTATTTGAGAGAAAGAGCGAGCGAAAGAGAGGGCATGAGTGAGAGCAGTGGCAGGGGGAGAGGGAGAAGAAGACTCCCGAAGGCAGATGCATAAGGTGCAGCGGTGGCTTTTTAAAAATGAAGTGTGATTCCTGGTCAGGCAGACCTATGAGCTCTAGCACTTCCAAGTGCTTGTGCTTTCTGCCTCTTTGGGCTCCGGACGGCATGTGGATTTCCTACCTCCTGTTTGGTGTGAGATCTGTTCAAAAGTATAGTGATGAGGGCACTGAAGCTCTGAGAACTTGGAGAAGAAATCCACCCTGAATCAAACATAACAACTATGATTAATCAGGTCAATGAACTTCTTCTTCTTTCCTCCTAACAACTGTGCACACTGTGCAGAAATGTCTGCGTGACATCCCATGTGGGTAGGGGACACTTTTCTGCCTCCTATGCGGAGAGTGTGGGCTTATGACTTGCCTTGCCTGTTAGAATGTGACAGCAGTGATGGTGTGCTAACTCTAAGCCTCTGCTTCAAGAAAACGAGGCGTTTTGCTTGCTCCCTGGTACCTCTATCGTTACTAGGACAGCAGGGTGACTGGGCTAATCACTAGTCTTAGAGGGAGACAGCACACAAATGATTATGTATTAGGCACGTGCATTTTAAAAGTATTCACATGTTCAAATTCACTAGAAATCAAAAGTGCAAATTAAATCCCTGAAAGATCCCCTCAGGCCATATATCAAATTGCAAATTAAAAAGTATCGCATGCCCAGTGTGCTTAGTTTGGGGGATGGCACTGTAAGGACGCGGTGCTCATGCATGTTTTTTTGTAGGGTTGCCGATTACCTCCACTGTTATGGAAAACAATTTGGAATCCAATATCAAACGCATTGACATATTCATAAGAATTTTTTTACTAATTCTACATTAATGAATTTTTCCTGAAATAGACCTGTACAGACCCAAGTACAGAGCTCTACATCATAGCTTTGTTCATAACAGTAAAACATCAAAATCACAGTAAATAGTTGAATTTAAACGATGACCCCAAAACATAATTGAATTCTGTAGAGCCATTAGGAATATTGTGATAGAGGTACATGTACTGCCTTAGAAAGAAGTAGAGAAACAATTAGTTATATTGCAAGGGAAAGAATGTTACAGAACAGTTTCTAGAATATGATCTCTCTTTTATGCAAAACTATTCAAATATATTTTACATAAAAGTTAGAAGTCTATACCAAAATGCGAAACAATATAAATTTTATCATTTAGACCTAGCTGTACTTTGTAGTTTTGTAAGCATGTGCTACTTATGTAATTAAAAATTAAATAACAAAGGCATAGCTCACCCCCCCCTTACCACAGCTGATTCAATGTTTTAGAGTATTTAAAGAACAGATCAAACCTGCTCTTCATCTGTAAACTGAATCTACCTTTCTCCCTGGATCCAGTATGTCTCCGCCTTTGGGGCTGTTTCTACTCCTGATTCTTGACATGAGCAGTCAAAAAATCCTTGGGTTTTGGTTTTCCCTCTAGGTCCATTGCTAAAATATAAAAAGGTGAAAAGACAATGTGGGTTTTTAAAGTTCATCATTATAATCACAATACAAGTTCCCTTATTTTCTTTTTCTATATACTCATATTCCAACTTTTCCTAAGTTATCTGTATGACACTTATAAAATTTCATTGTCTACAAAGGAGAGCCATAAATTCAGCAATAATCATTTGGTAGTTTTAATCATGAGTACTGCTCACATTTCGAAACTTGGCTATGTTAGTCACTCCTAATGTGGTAGAAACCTGCAGAATTAGAGGAAAAATGAATGCCAAACATTTATTGAGTACTTAGCTCTCTTATTGACTATTTCTAACATTAAGAAATGAAAGTAGGTACTCTGACTTGGCTAATGACCACTGGAAATTAATTTCATGGTTGTATTTGGATTTCTAATAAGTGGCACTGAGACAAGACTTTCTAGCATCATCTGGCCCAACCACTGGAAAGAATCTTAGGTTAGAAGACAAGGGCAAATCCAACTTGAGGTCATGTCTGCTGTGAAATGTAATCAATGTCTAATCTTCTGTAATAACTACAACTGTATACCCACGTTCCCTTAGTGCTTTGCTAAACACAGAATTTTACTGATTTTAACTTTTTTGTAATTCTCTTTATTAGCTTACCATTCCTTTGAAAGTATTGGTACTTACTTCCATCGCTCAAGTGACAAAAGGATTTCTTTGAACAGAAATCCTCAGTCATCGGTTTGGAAACAGTCCCTCTCTCTGTTTTCATGAATCAAAGTACAGATTGAATCTGGGCTTTCTCTGATGGCTTCAGTTTGTTTTTATTCTTTTCTGTAGTTCTCCCAAGAAAATAAACTCCAAATGTTGAATTTAATAGCATAATTATAAAGAAATTAAAAGCAGTGATTTCTGAGTCTCTTTAAGAATATCAATCTTTCTGGGGCACTTGTGTGGCTCAGTCAATTGAGCGCCCCGATTCTTGGTTTTGGCTCAGGTCACGATCTCAGGGTTGTGAGATCGAGCCCCACGTCAGCTCTGCACAGTGTGCTTGAGATTCTTTCCCCCTCTGCTCCCATCCCCGTCTCGAATAAATAAATAAAGTCACCTTTAAAAAGAATATAATTATCTCCCCTTTTAAACCACCAAAACAAATACATAGGAAAATATACACAGGAATAAAAGCCATTTCAAGTATATTACTAATATATACTAATATAGTTAGTATATTACTAACTATACCATTAGTATATTACTAATACTTAATAATGGAGATGTAAGGATTTATCTACGCAATTCAAACTTCATTATTTCTCTACAGGAATCTAAGTTTAAGCTAAGAGCATACAAGTATTTAATATTTTTCCAAGAAGGTCCTGGAAAATATGAACTAGATAGTTTAAGAAAGCATCAGCTACAACTAGACTTTCATGTGTTTTTCCACAGAAAGGGACTTTATCCCCTCTCAAAGTAGAATTGAAGTTATAAATTGAATTATTTTATTTTGCTAATGAAAAAGTAATTATATACTCATTCTAGTTATGTGATGATCACCATTTAAATAGCTGTATGGCTTTGAGTTATTAACATCTGCAATTCCACACATCTAATTGTGAAAGGGGTTTAAATATAAGCTCAAGTATTAATTCACTCAGATATTCATTTATTCTGCCCTCATTCAACAGTCATTTTAGAGTGCGTGCTCATGACAGACCCTGGAGGGATAGCAATGAACAAGAAAAGCGTTGTGTCTGCCTCCTCAAGACTTCCCTACCGATAGGAAAATCCAACCATGAAGACAACTGTCAAAGAGTATAAATGGTAGAGGTAAAATGGCACTATGGAACCCCTGAGGAGGGCAACTGGATTATTGTCCAAAGTAGGTTTCCCAGAAGCACCTGGGTTAAGACCTGTGGTAGGAACCGTGATAACCAGTGCCAAAAAAAAAAAATGAATAGGAACTCTCACGAACCCTTTGGAAGCAGTCAGCATTGTATGGACAAGCACAATCTACGCAAAGAGGATCACATAAACCCAGGTACAGAACGGGTACCACCCATGAGAAGTGACAGTAAGGGGAAAGATGGTATTTTTAAGGCATACCAATTCCACCTTTTCTCCCCTTCAATCAATACCTTAGACTACTGTTGACTCTGGAGGATCATAGCTGAGCGTGAAAGACTCTGAGGTTAGTAGGGGAACAATACTGGCAGTTTTCTAAAAGGAAAATTGGCAATATTCAAGTTGTTTATATATCTGGTCCAGAATGTCCATTCTAGCAATTAATCCTCAACAGAAGTGTATATATATGAACAGAAATTTATGCTCAGGAACAGCAAATGTTGGGAGAAAACTCAATAATGGGAAGAATAAAAATAATCAGGACATAGAAGACTTAAAATGCCATGCTCAGAAAACTAGTGGTAATCATCATCATCATCATCATCATCATCCAAAGTAGAATAAGACAAATCTTTTCTACAATGATTATGTATTAATTAAATAATAAGAAAAATAACCTAATTTATCTATTAAATTAAAAAACAATGCGTATACACAATTTGTGTCAGATCATTCTGTACATTTGGGGGCTACCTGTATCTCCCTAATATTCTAATCTATCAAAGTTCTTTAATTGATAGCATCTCATTGAACCCACTTCACAAGCTTGAGGGGGAATAAATGGCTATACTGATAGCTCCTAAAGTGGTAGAAATCCGTAGAATTAGGGAAAAAAGGGAATGTTGAAGATAAAGCTTAGGAGTCTACATCGATTACCTTATTTAATCCCTTGCAACAACAGCACCATGAGCAAGGTGACATTAGTCCTCTTTCTATACCAGACCGTCTGAGATTCAGAGATATCAAGCCACTCTCCCTAGGTAACACAGCCTGTGTGTGATGGGGCTGGAATCTGAAACCAGCCTGTTCGAATCTGCAGCCTGAGCTATTATAAAGTATGCACTATGATGACGCCCATCTCGGTTATGCAGGAAATGAGGTTCTTAACCACAAGGAAATAGAGTGACTGCATCTAACAGGAAATGTCACACATCTATGAAAGCTGCTGCTGATTTCAAATCCAGGTGCTCTGATGCTAAATCTCATGTCTTCTGCCCACTGGGTCACCTCTATATGCTCCACATACAAAGTCTTTTCAATTACCAGCAATAGATGGATTTTCAAAAATAAGTAAAGTGCAAGGGAGAGCCGGAGGGTAACAATGTTCCTGGTGATTTCCCTATCAGCTCTCCTAATTCCATAACTTGAACAAATAAATATGTTCTGTGGTTGGTCTGGCCTGAAGATCTGAAAGCCTGATGTCATCCATTTAGACTTAGTGCAAGTCCCTGCCTGATTTCTTCTTTATACTCTTTCTGTGTGTCATCTCCAGAGCTATAAGGTGGTCCCATCATGGGCTCTGGATCTTCCTCGCCTTCTGATTCTTGGGTCAAATGTTAGCAATTTAAAATATATACCTGGTCTGGTTTAATAACAAAGAAGTCAAAATATATCTTAAACAAATAAAAGCTCAAATGGTATCCTGAGTAGTTAGACATGAAGCAACAATTACTTGGAAAACAAAGCTTTTAAATAGAAAGGTAACAAGAACATGCTCTACCTGATAAATAAAAATAATGAGTCTCCTCTGCTTGTTGAAAACGGGCCATCCACAACTATATCACCACTGAGGTGGAAACCAATCACCATTCAGCCTACACTAATGTCATGATATTATAATTGTGACTCACTCAATGGTCTTCTGTAGATAGCAATTCTTAGAAATAAGCCCCCTCATTCAGAATGCCACAGAATGTGCTCAGATGACTGGCAGAGGGAGCATAAATATTGATCATCATCAAAACTGTAATTTATATTGGTGCAACATCCTCCTTATGAAGCATTTAAATGGCTATGAATATTTTCTTCAAATTTGTCCTAATTCAAATACATATGTGACTGGTGTTTATCTCTACCATGATATGAAAAATAAATTAAAACTATAATCACAATTAGTTTTGTGGAGGAAGATAATTTCTCACTTACTTAGAAAATAAACTGATTTTTTAAAAAAGAAGAAAAAATAAAACAAACTGATTTTACAGGATTTTTAAAAACTAGTTGGTAGGTATTTAGAATGTTGCAATATGCACTGTGCTAGTAACAAAATATTTTTATTTCCCTATTGAATCCTGGGAGGTTATTATTCTTTTGTAATAACACTCCATTAATTAAAAATTTAAAATTTAATAGTATTTATTTGAAAATATTGTACAAATCAAAATTTACCTGATTCTTTTACTCATCCCAAATTTCAAAATAGTTACACTTCAAAATAGCCTCTTTTTTTTTTAACTTATATACCATTTTTTAAATGGAGCTTATTCTGTAATCAACCATGATTTCTACATCTAGTCTCTGCTCTAGGATCTGCTCATCTACCTCATTAATTTCCCTTTCTTGTTGATCATATTCATGATCACACGCACATGCTCCAGTACTTCCCCATCATAAAAAATAAACCCTGACTCCAGCATCCTTCTCCCAAGTGCTCATTCCATATTCACAGAGAAATTCAGAATTCACTTCCTTACCTCCATTCTCTCTTACATTCTTCCCACTCCCTATCTTCCTCACTATACCAGAATTCCTCTCATGGCTGTCAAAAACCATTATGATTAGAAGTAAAGTATATATAGGCATTATATGTGTTGGACATGGGTTTCCAGCAGCCTCTGCCATAGGAGCTTATCCCTTTTTTATGATACACTTCCTTATCTTCTGTGAAAGCACCCCTTCTCAGATTTCCTTCTGTATCTCCAGCTTCCCCCCTTCCATCTCCTTAGCCAATTAATGTCTCCTGTCAAAATATGTGTTAAATACTTATATTTGTTTCATTAAGGTTTCCCCCCCAGAGGTTTTATCTTATTCTTTCATTTCTTCCATTTCATTCTTTCTTATTCTTTCATTCTTTTATTTTATTCTTTCATTTTGCTTGACTGCTTTGCTTTCCATGTATTAGATATCCCCCAGTCTTGAAAGAGTGGCTTCCTAGAGGGGAGAAAACTTATCATTCAACATGTCCTAGCTCTTGGTTGCCTCTCAACTCTTTGTGACTGTCCAAGCAGCTTTCTTTCTAGTTCTGTTCTTTCCACGTTATCTCTTAACTCAGGCAAAAGATGTGATGGGAACCCAAAGTCCCCCTCCAAGCAATAAGGACTACCAGCAAGACCCTGCCCATTATAATGATCAACTTGACCTTCACTGCCTACTAGCATGTACCCACTGACCTTTCCCCCACATTTTCCTTCTATAAATCTGGAAGTATTTTCCACATTTTGGAGACAGTCTTTGAGATGTTAGTCTGCTGTGTTCTGTTGTTGGCCTCACAAATCAATTCCTTTCCCATTTTACCATAGTTGTCTCTCCACTTTTGAATTTTTGTCAGCAGGGAGAGCCTGAACCTTGTCTGTTTGGGACCCCAGAGCCAAATGCATCCCTGTGAACTAGCTACATTAGTCTTTTAAAAGCTGTTCTGTTTACAGTCCTGAGGCACCTACAAAAGTAAGGCCCACTGGCCACCAGAGCCTGGCAACATGGGAGTGTGTGTGGGCAGCAGCACACACATATGCGCTTCAAACAAGTGTATGAGCTCTTCCCTGGGAGGTGGCCCAGAGCTGGAGCTGGGGGGGAAGGGTGCTAAGCTCATGACCACCATGTTCCCAGAGAGCACCTCCTAGATCCAGAGCTAGCGCCCAACTGGAAGCCTGCGTCTCCCCCATCCCCCAGACTGCAGAACAAGCAGGCCTCCTGCTCAGAGAGCCCGGGGCGGGGAAGTGAACAAGTGGAAAGGGACGATGGAGTTTCGGTGTGCAGTGAGCATACTGCAGGCGGTATTGTGCCCAGAAGTCTCCGCTTGCTACAGTCCTGGGGGACCCAAGATCACCAGGGCCCCGGGCTTCCAGAGCTCGGTGTCCTAGGATGTCCCCGGGGGCAGCTACGAAACCAGAACAGCAGACTCACCTGCCAGCTCACCTTGGGCGAGACCTGGCTCAGGGGCTGGCGGGAAGAGGGCGCCTGCGCAGGACGTCGTGGGAGGCGTGCGCAGGGCACGGCGGCGGGGCACGGCACGCACGGCAGGCACGGCAGGCACGCAGGCACGGCAGGCACGCAGGCACGCAGGAGGAGGAAATAAAGAGGGTGGAGCTCCAGGTTGGAACCCCGTGAAGGGAAACGCGGAAGACGTTTCCCGCCAACTGGCAGGCCACAGATGGGTGCCGAAGTGGACGCCTGCCTCTCCCGCCAACCCGGTGCCGAAGTGGACGCCTGCCTCTCCCGCCAACCGGCAGGCCACAGACGGGGGCCGAAGTGGACGCCTGCCACTCTGAAGTGTTTTAACTGGGAAAAAACAAACACCCAGACAAGCCGCAGGTGCAGGAAGTGGGCTGCCTTTGCGCCGAGCCCCAGCAGGTGAGTCCAGCCAAGCCTGTTAGAGTCTCGGGTCAGGTGGACGCCAGCCCCGTGGGGTTGCAAAGTTAGATGTTTGGGGCTCTTCTCTCCGGAGCAGGTTTTACAAGTTGGGGTGTCCGAGGTGGGGTTCAGACCCTTCGCTCCTCAGGGCGAAGCTCCGGGTTTTGAGTTGGTCGGGCTTGTGGGCGGCGTCCAGACGGGGAATGGAGTTCATGCCCACGTGGGGACCCAGGCTTTGCTGCCTGCTCCCGTGTGTGGTTTTCCTCTCGTTTGCCTCGTGTGTACTTGTTGCTCAACCAATACTTACGTCCCCCCTCCCCCCCCGAGGAAACCATTCCATTTCTGGCATAGACTCAGTGTGTCCATGGGAGGACGTGGGCTCCGGGTCTTCCGGCATCATCATCATGAACTGAGAGGCCCCAGGTATTTCTTGTTTGTCCTGTTATGTCCGGGCCTCTGGCAGAGATCCCCTGTCGTCTTCCATGTGGCCTTCAACATCATGTAAAGAGGCTTCTTACTCCTAAATCTGTTTCCACCTCTGACCTCTGAGTTTGAGACCTAATTCCTCATTTGCTTTTCTGAAAAGTCTGCTTGGACGTCCAGTAAACATCAGGGACTTGCTTACTGTTTGTTTACCAAGCAGCACTCTTGGATCTACAATCTCCCTAAATATTTTCTGCTTCGTTTTAGTAAACAACACCATTCACTGATTTTCTCAAGCCAAAATAATTCCCATGGATCCTCTTAGAAGGAATGACATTTATTGCCAAAATAAGTCCCTAAGTCTCAGGTTTGTGTCCTCTTTCTCTTCCATTGCTACCGCTCTACTCTGGTCCAAGTCTCTCTACCCCTCCTCTAAGCTTCTGCAAATCCTGCCGTTGGCCATCCACATTCAGAAATGACCTACCCCTACTTTATTACTCATACAGCAACCACATGAGCTTTTTAATAGCAAAATTCAGAACCTACCCCTTTCTAACTTAAATCTCTTTGATGGTTTCCCATATACTTAGAATAAAACAGAGTTCAGAGAATGCATGTCAAAATCTGCCATTTTCCCCTGCATTTAGCACTACTGTCACCACTTTTAATACTATCCATTTGCACAAACTTCTTTGTAAGTAACTATAATACTTCAGATATCCTGCCTGCACATGTCCTCCATTCTTAATTATTCTCTGTCACATCATTATGTTTACGTCCTTCCTATCACTCATGTACTGTGCTTCATAATTACCTTGTGTGTTTCATTTACTTAAGGATCTTCTAATAGGAAGCAGCATTCATATTATGAATTCCACCAGACCAGGGACTGTATCATTTTTCAACTATTTTTTTCTCACCAACTAAAAATCTACCTGTCCTATTGTGGGTATTCAGTAAATATTCACTGAATGAACCATAATGCTGTCTTCACCACATTTCATTTAACCTCAAATTTATCCATTCACAAGTATTCAATGAAAACTTACATGCAACATATGCTAAGAAACTAATATCCATTGGCTTCTAGAACAAAGATTAGCATACTATAGCCTGAGGGCCACATTCTGCCTGCTGCCTGTTATTGTAAATAAAATTTTTTTGGAACGCAGCCATAGCTGTTCAGTTACTTATTCATTGTCTGTGGCTGTTTGGTGCTATAAGGTTGAGTAGTTGTAACAGAGACTGCCTCTTGGCTTGGGAGACTAAAATATTTGCTCCCTGGTCCTTCACAGGAAGAGTTTATTGACCTCTGCTTCAAAAAAGTCCCAATGTGATAATTTTCAGTAGAAAATCTTCTTTAGTTGGGTTTTCAAAACTAATAGTCAAACAAAGAACTGTGCAAGATCAAGGTCAGTGTCCGCTCTCCATCTTGATCTCCCCATATTTACAGTCCTGTCCCTGTATTCTGATGACTGGGTTTTAGTCGAGACTTATCCATGATCACTTGATAGTCACCAAGCCCTGAACGTTTTCCCATTTTAGCCTCATCATCTGTAAGATGAGAAGAATAAGTGAATGCTTTGAGTTAGTGAATGCTTGTGAGGAGTGAAGTATCACACACCTGTGTCTGAGTTTTGGTTTTGACTTTATCTTACTGATCGCTTCTTAACTGTGCTCTCCCAAGGGGTCCCTGCTCTCTGCTTCACTTCTGGCAAAGGCTGTTTTGATTACAGATTATGATTATGAGTTATACAATTCCACTGTCTGGATTTAAATTCCAACTCTCACATATAAGAGTCCAAAAACATATTTTTATGAAGGTGTCATTCACATATGACACTATAAGTTTCAGGTGTATAGCATTGGTTTGGTTCGTTCACCTTGTGATATGATGACTATGGTACCCTTAGCTGATGTTTCTTTCATATCACGTACTTATCATTTCTTCCAGTGCCAGGAATAATTAGGACCTAGTCTTTTAGCAAGTTTAACCTTTGTAATACAGCTTTAGAGTCTGTAATCACTGTACCATGTACAGATCTCCAAAACTTACTTATTTACTAGTTGCAGACTTTAATAAGTTAACTAACCTTTTTGAGGCACCTGGGTGACTCGAGTCAGTTAAGCATCTGCCTTTGGCTCATGAGGTCATGATCTCAGGGTCCTGGGTTGGAGCTCCCAGTCAGGCTCCTTGCGGTGAGTGTGCTTGTCCCTCTCTCTCTGCCTTCCCCCCCATTGTCTCTCTCTTTCTACCTCTCAAATAAACAAGTAAAATCTTTTTTCTTAAGTTAACTAACCTTTTCAAGTCTCAGCTCTTTACTAGTAAAATGAGAAAATAGGAGGTTGTTCATATCGAGGTTACTGTGAGTCAGGTAGTACTTTAAGCCTTTTTTAGGTATATTTTGTTTAATAATTTTAGCAACACAGTGAAGCCAGAGTTATTATTATTGGCATCCCAGTTTATAGATAGTAAAATCGAGGCACTAAAAGCTAAGTAACTTGTCCAAGATTACCAACCTGATAAATAGAAGAGCAGAGGTTTGAACCCAGTCCATGGGTTTAGTTTCTTATCTTAAAATATATCATAAAATTCTGGTTGGGATCACCCAAAGGAAGTGGTAGAAAATTCTTGACAGGTCCTACGTTAGAAAGCATGCTATAAATGTGAATTATTACTTTATCCAATCTTTTATTGGCATCTATTCTGAGTGGAAAATGACCTGCTCTATTCTTCTAGAATTACTTTGATTATTTCTGTATGAATTAAGTTGAAATTAAAATACTTAGTTTATCCATTTGCACAATGCCATTTAAAGAGCAGCAAAACTCACCTCTAATGTGTCTGTGTGTGTCTGATGTCACACCCTCTGGTAAGAGACCCTAACATCTGGCCAGAGTTTTTGGTAGCCCATCTATTTTCAGGCTGGATAACCAAGATGAGTAAAAACTGTCTTCTAATTTTAACCTTTGGCCTATCTGTCCCTGAGATATCTGCATCACATAATAAACCAGGAATTAAAATCTAGGAAGAAAAAAGTAGAGTGAAGTATTCTAAAATTTGCATTTTTCAACTCAGTATTTTTTTAAATGAGTAAATGTGTTTCCTGGTATCAAATGCACTGTTATGGCGAACCATGCCAGACCTTCTTCCCCAAATCGTCAAGGAAACCCCATTATACATTGGGAACCAAAACATGGATGTACCTAGCTTATGTAATGATTTTTTGTGCCCCAAAATGGTACCGATTGAAAAACAGAAGATGCTGTCTCAGGTGTGTTGCACTCACAGGTCTGTGCAGAGCTCTACAGCTCCTGAATTCCTCCAAAGAAAGCAGGTGACAGCCCACATGATAGGATGGTAATGAATCAACTTTCCTTAAGTTGAAAGATACAATATGAAATATATGGTGGGAATCATGCATGAGCTCAGAAACAGAGACCAGTGTGAGTCATGTGTGCCCAAAAGAGTTGGGAGATTTGCTTCCTAAAGAAGAGGTTTAATGCTGAAGGATAGCAACTAGTGTTGGATGAGTAGATTGGGGTCCCAAAGAGGAGAGATCTGGATAAAGGTTTAAGAATTTGGTAGTTATGTGGGAACTGTTAAATATTGTCTCAGAATACATTCTTATTGCAAAGATTGCAGCATTTTATTTTATTATTATTTATTTTTTTATTGTTACTTAAAATTTTTTTTTCAGTGTTCCAAGATTCATTCCCCATTCCCCACACCCAGTGTTCCACGCAATAGGTGCCCCCAGTACCCACCACCAGGCTCTCCCATCCCTCCACCCCCCTCCCTCCAAGTCCCCCAGTTTGTTTCTGTGTCCACAGTCTCTGTTGTTTCGTTTCTCTCCCTGTATTACCCTAATTCCCATTTACTTTCCTTCTCCCACTGTCCTCCAGGTTACCCCTCATGCACCGCATTTTAAAAACACTTGTCAGCACAATGCCTTACTCATGTTGTTCAAAGATGTCATCCAACCTAAGGGAATCACCGGTTTATGTTTCCTTCTTTGAGCCTATAGGGGACTCCAGCATCATCGCTTCTATTAAATAGATCAGTGGTTGTCAAGAGTTTTAGTTTCTGGATGTTTTTTATACTCACCTTAGTTGGCTCAGGATATCATAGGAAAATATCCAAGATGCGGTAGTTTAAACAACAGACTTCTCTCTTTCTCTCTCTCTCCCTCCCTCCCTTCTTCCCTCCCTCCCTCTTTCCCCCTCCCTCTCTCTCTCACACAGGCACTCTCACACTTCTGGAGATGGGAAGTTTGGGATCAGGTTACAGGCATGGTCCAGTTCTGGTGAGGGTTTTCTTTCTGGCTTGTAGATGGCTGCCTTATCTGGTGTCCTCACATAGCCTTTCCTTGCTCTGTGTGTGCAGGGAGAGAGAAAGATAAGAGATGTCTTCCTATAAGGCCACCCATCCGGAGCACCTGGGTGGCTCAGTTGGTTGAGCATATGCTTTTGGCTCAGGTCATGATTTCCAGGTTCTGGGATTGCTCCCCATGTCAGGCTCCCTGCTCACTGGGTTGTCTGCTTCTCCTTCTTCCCCTTGCCCCCACCCTCCCACCCCCACTAAAGTACTTTCTCTCTCTCTGTCTCTCAAATAAATAAATAAATAAAATCTTTAAAAAAATGAGGCCACCAACCATATCAAATTAGGACCTCACTCTTTTATCTCACTTAACCTTAATTGCCTCTTAAAAACCTTCCCACCAAATACAATCTTTTTGGGGCTTAGGTTCCAATATATGAATATGGGGGAAACACAATTTAATATATAGTGATAGTCTCCAAAATTCTTGAGAATTCCAAACAGCTCTTATTTATTGAGTTATAGTCATTGATATTTAGTATGTTAGAAATTTAAACTGAGGAATTTTTAAACCAATACCCAGTGCACATTCCATTAGCTGTCTAGAAAACTATACTTTTAGACTTATGGTAAAATAGAGGGACAAAGGCTAACAGCACTTTCGTATTATTATGAAAATAGATTGGCCCTCATGGACACTCTGAAGGGATCTTAAGTATTCACAGGGGTCCCAAAAACCTTCGAGAATCATTCACATAGAAGAAGACTGAGCTGCCTAGATATTTTTTAAATAAGCAATTCTTCCAGAAAGAACCCATTTTATATATATATATATATAAATTTGTATATTATGTACCTATAATATATATAAATTTATATATTATATACATATAATATATATTTATATATAAATATATATAAACATATATATAAATATAATACATTATTTATCTATAATCTATCTATATTACATATTTTGGCAGTTATCTCAGAATCTAAGGATCTCCTTTTCTGTTCCAAAGTTAGGATAACACTCAGAAATTATAAGGCTATGCACCCCGCCCCTCTTCCTGCCACAAAGACAGTTTTAAGCTTTTTTTTTTTTTATTGTTACTTAAATTTTTTTTCCAGTGTTCCAAGATTCATTCCCCATTCCCCATACCCAGTGCTCCATGCAATAGGTGCGCTCAGTACCCACCACCAGGCTCTCCCATCCCTCCACCCCCCTCCCTCCAAGTCCCTCAGTTTATTTCTGTGTCCAAAGTCTGTTGTTTCGTTTCTCTCCCTGGATTACCCTACTTCCCATTTACTTTCCTTCTACTGTCCTCTAGGTTACCCCTTATGCACCGCAAGTAAGTGAAACCATGTGATACTTGACTTTCTTGGCTTATTTCACTCAGCATAATCTCTTCCAGTCCAGTCCATGTTGCTACAAAAGTTGGATATTCATCCTTTCTGATGGAGGCATAGTATTCCATTGTATATATGTACCACATCTTTATCCATTCATCTGTTGATGGGCACCTTGGCTCTTACCACAGTTTGGCGATTGTGGCCATTGCTGCGATGAACATTGGGGTACATATGGCCCTTCTTTTCACTACATCTGTATCTTTGGGGTAAATGCCCAGTACTGCAATTGCAGGGTTATAGGGTAGCTCTATTTTTAATTTTTTAAGGAATCTCCACACTGTTTTCCAAAGCGGCTGCACCAGCTTGCATTCCCACCAACAGTGTAAGAGGGTTCCCTTTTCTCCGCAGCCTCTCCAACACTTGTTTGTCAGGGACGGTGCATGATTTTCCCTTTCCTCCATGCCCAAGCCACCAGAAATTCTGGTGGAGGTACCCATGAATGTGAATGAAAGCCCCTCCGGGCTTTCCCCTCCTAGAATCGGGAAAGCCACTTATCCTGTGGGCTGGGGTAATATGTCCTTTTCTGTGCTTATCCACGACGTATAGTTCCATTTAATCCTCCTCCTGGTAATCATATCTCTGTAACTCTTATCTGTATTCCTTGAACCCTCTGCCTTAATGGTCTCAACTTCTGTGAGTTTAAGCAATCACTCTGTACCTTGAGTTAACAATACTAATCCTGTCTCTAGGGTGGGTGCAAAAGCAGTTAAAGATTTAACTGCACCACCCAACTTCCTCACTTGGGAATAATAAAACACTGGGACCCTTGACAGTCGAGAGAGACTGAGAGATAGAGACAGAGAGAGCAAAGCGAGAGAGACCGAGAGAGAAAGACAGAGAGCCTGCCTGCGCAGAGAGACAAAGGCAGAGAAAGCGAAGTGAAAGACAGAGAGCAAGAGATAGAGAGACTGAGGCAAAGGCTGAGAGCCTGCGAAGCAAGAGACTAAAACAGAGACAGAGACAGAGAGAGAGAGACAAAGTGAGAGACAGAGAGAGAGAGGAAAAGAGACTGAGAGAAAAAGAGAGCCTGCGCAGAGAGAGGCAAAGGCAAGAGAGAGCTAAGTGAAAGACAGCAAGAGATAGAGAGACAGAGAGACTGAGACAGAGAGATAGCAACAGAGAAGCAGAGAGCAAGAGAGACAGAACCAACTGTTTGCCTAAAGCTAGATTGATGTAACTAAAAAGCGTTAAATAAAGAACCCTGAAGACACAATTTTCAGGAGAGGAGATCCCCACACCACTCTTCCAGTCCAGTCTCCTCATTTTATCGCTGACTCCATCACCACCTTCGGAGAACCCTGACTGTTGCTGGGCAGCTCCCGGCACTGGCACTTGTTGTTTCCTGTCTTGTTAATTTTGGCCATTCTGACTGGTGTAAGGTGGTATCTCAGTGTGGTTTTGATTTGAATTTCCCTGATAGCTAGTGACGCTGAACATTTTTTCATGTGTCTGTTGGCCGTTTGTATATCTTCTTTGGAGAAGTGCCTCTTCATGTCTCTTGCCCATTTTTTGATGTGTTCATCTTCTTTTTGGGTGTTGAG
>PITA01001523.1:0-92453 GCA_004023965.1 Spilogale gracilis | reverse complement strand
CTGACTATTTCCTTTGTTGTACAGAAGCTTTTTATTTTGATGAAGTCCCAGAAGTTCATTTTCATTTTTGTCTCCTTTGCCTTTGGAGACCTGTCTTGAAAGAAGTTGCTGTGGCCGATGTCAAAGAGGTTACTGCCTATGTTCTTTTCCAGGATTTTGATGGATTCCTGCCTCACGTTGAGGTCTTTCATCCATTTTGAGTTTGCCTTTGTGTGTGGTGTAAGAGAATGGTCTAGTTTCATTCTTCTATATGTAGCTGTCCAATTTTCCCAGCACCATTTAATTGAAGAGACTGTCTTTTTTCCACTGGATATTTTTTCCTGCTTTGTCAAAGATGATTTGCCCATACATTTGTGGGTCTATATGTGGGCTCTCCACTCTGTTCCATTGGTCTATTTCTCTGTTTTTGTGGCAGTACCATGCTGTCTTGGTAATTACAGCTTTGTAATAAAGCCTGAAGTCAGGTAATGAGATGCCCCCAGCTTTGCTTTTCTTCTTCAGCAATTCCTTAGTGATTCGGGGTCTTTTTTGGTTCCATATAAATTTTAGGATTGTTTGTTCCAACGTTTTGAAAAATGTTGGTGGAATTTTGATCGGAATGGCATTGAAAGTATAGATTGCTCTGGGCAGTATAGACATTTTGACAATGTTTATTCTTCCGATCCATGAGCATGGAATGCTTTAATTCTTATCTATATGACAGCCTACTCTTCTTTTAGAACAAATCAACTTTAGGACTGTACTCAGGGGCCAGACAAAAGATAGGCATATATTGATTTTACCAGGAATGACAGAATGCTTATGTCCTCATTTTCTTTTTTTTTTTTTTTACATCGAACTCTTGTCATTCTTAAAGCACTCTGCACAGACACACATACACGTACACACACGCACACACACACACACACCCACCATCTTGATCTTCAAATATAGCAAAGCATTCACTGAAACTATTTTAATAGGAAAAGACCACTGCATCATTGAATTCCAAATTCTTAAAAACACTGGTTTCTATAATGGTTTTATTTTTTCTGTGATTTTTTACTTATTAAATGTCATTGGGTATTTTGCCACCAAAGATTTGACCTTTTCTTCTTACAGTTTTATGTTGTCTCTGTATTTCTTCCAACATCACCAGTTGCAATGCATGGGGCAGAACTTCATTCTAGAATATTGTTTTCTTCTTGGACATTGATATTTTAAATAATTACAAAAACCACTGCAAAGTTAGTACTAAGCTAGTGAAAAAATGTCTGTCAGCAATTTGACATGTGGGAAGGATATGTACTCCTTTCTCACATTAGAATTTTGATATTATGTTGACTTTCAAAGAACTAATAAAACATAAAGTTTACATTTTGACAACCTGAGTTAAAATTAATCTAAACAAAATGTCTGAAGTGAAGGTGATTTCCTAAGTAAATAGCAGGAGTTGGGTTGGGGAAGATACTAATTCTCAGTATAAAAGAACCTCAAATATGTGATCATTAATATTTCTATTCCCCTTTTTAAGCACATGTTAAGATAAATGGTCTGGCTCCCCCAGTCTATTTTATGATCATGTCATTAAGACATAATTACTTCCATGTACTCAGGATTTGAATAACATCAAGAAGAAGGTACCACGTTCCAGAAAGGCATTACCATTAGAAACTATAGATATTCGGCACTAAAGACAAACTTGTTCCACTGAAGCTAGATTTTCTGACGTATGCGTGTCTTAGTTAAGAAGATAGGAAACATAGCTGTTGTAGTCAGGAGTAAGCAGAGTTAATAATTGTGTAGTCAGAATTACATATTTTTTAAAAGTTTAGAGTTAATAGTATATGTGCTGATTTAAGTTATCCTTTAAAAAAGAGAAATGCATGAAGAAAATGGGTAGCTTCACTATAATCTTTGTGTTTGGAGATTATGAAACTAAGGATATAATTGGTATCAGATTTCTTTCAATCCAATCTTGCTTTTTTTCTTCTGCCTAATTACTCTGAGAACAATATCTATTTTTTTCTTTTCCCTTCTAATATCTACTCAGGCTGCAGAGAATATAAAGATATTAGTGAACAAGTAGCTCACTGGTTCTTCTGGCTCACTTTAAAAATACTTAGAAAATTACAGAAATGTTAAAAACCAGAATCACCCAGATTCTTTCCACCTTGAGAGACCAATTAATTTCTTGTGTTTTGTTATGTTCTATTGGGCAATGTTCTCTACTCCTTAATGTCATTCTAAAGCATTATTTTTAATGACAGAATGAAGAAAATAAATAAACACTAAGTCATTTGCCCCTTGGTTGCAAAAGGATATCGAGTTGAGAGAGATCTGATGTATCAATAGAAGAAGGCAGTAGTGAATGCTAAATCAAACTACCCTTTTTCCTGTTGGGATTTTAACATCTGCTCCATGTAGATTGATTAGAATAAAACAGCCATCAGAGGCCCTTTGTCTGTGTTTGACTGGGTGAAACCCTGATGAGTGGCCATCAGATTACCCACAGAGGGGCAGCTGTGAGATGGGGCTTGACAGCTGACTTCATTATAATTCCTGCACTGCAGACGGCAGTGGATTTGTCCTTTAATTGAGCTGGGCCAACAAACTGCCCAGAGAGCAAAGGGGAGGGAAATGGCCGCCTAGGGACAACACCGCAGAATAGGAGGTAGCAGGTGAATCCCACTCTAGGACAGAACAGAGTATCAGGACAGCCCTGTACGAACAGTTATGTCTAAAAAAAGCAAAGATGGTCTACTCTGCTTAAAGCAAGATTCTGGAGGGGTTTCTCACAATTTTATTTTCTTTTTTGTGGATTGTCAAATTATATGATTTACCACGATTTGGTATGTATGTATATATTCAGGAACATTAAAATGTATATGGTCAAATATTCCTGCATGAAATCTTGCAATCTGAAATATCAAAGGCAGTTGGACTTGGGAAAACACATAGGTCAAAACAATCCACTATTTCATATTAAAACAAAGACAACTTAAGACTGCATACATTGTGAAAATGATATAGATTTTTGCTTTCGGAAAATAGCTTGGTAGTTGTCTTTGGAACTTAAATATATGTGCTTCTGTAATTTGTCTTCATTTGCTTCTCGTAGGTTTTTCTCTGTTCACAATAAGGAGTCAGTGTGAAATGATTACTAAAATATTCACACTGGTCATAAATAAAATAATGAATATTGTTCAACATCACTGTCACAAGTGTTCTTTATGAATGCTTCCATTTACATTATAATTTAACTTTATATATTGAAACTTCTATTTGCAATTATAGCATTAATTGAATAAATTACTAATTATATTGCCACTGTATTTTTTAATTACGATGTTTAGCTTCCTTTCCTCCAAATTTTTTGTGAGTTCATTGCAAGAAGAAAACTCTTTACACTTATTATAGTGGTTCACTCTTCCTGTCTATGAATGCAAAGTCAGAAGTGTTCATTAGTTAACAAGCAATCAAAACAAAATCTGGATAAGTGATACATTGATGCTTGCTTTTAGATTCATAGAGTTTTATGCACTCAAATACTTGATGATCATTTACTCAAATAACTCACTACTTTGTGGTTGTTAAAATAAATGTGGAGATGGGGTGACTCATCCCAAGACTCACAACCTGTTAACAAAGATTTTCTGAAAAGAGGAATTTGAGGTCTGGTTTATTGAGGCCAGTAGTTAAATGTTACTGTCAGGCTCTTTACTGAATGTCAATACTTAACTCCCGAAGGACATTTCCTCAATATATAAAATGGCTAAGAATATAGGTTCTGAACTAAACTGCCTAAGAGCAAATTTCAATTGTACCATTTACTACTTTTCATGTATTCTTGGGTAAGTCAATTAGAAAAAAAAAAATCTTGGTGCCTCAGTTTCCTCATTTGTAAAGTTTGGAGGCCTACCTTTATAATATTACAGGTTTTCTCTGTGTGGGCGATGATGAATACATGTCAAAAATATTGGAACAAATACAAAGTAAATCTAACATTAAAGGAAGTGTTAACTATGATGTGCTGCCCTCTCCCTCAGTTAGCCTCATTTTATTTTTTTGCATGCTAATGTATTGAAATATGGGTAAATGAATAATACATAAATGCTCTTTTATGAAAATAACATCCAGTGATGAAACTTACAAAATTATCAATAGGTATTACTTGAATAATAATTATTTGAGAGAGAGAGAGAAGGCATGTTTGCACACACAGTGGGGAGGTGCAGAGGGAGAGAGAATCTTTTTTAAATTATTTATTTATTTATTTTAGAGAGAGAGAATCAGCTGGCAGGGCAGCAGGAAAGGGAGAGAGAATCCCATGTAGACTCCATACTGAGTGTGGAGCACCACATGGGACTTGATCCTACAACCCTGTGATGACAACCTAAGCCGAAACCAAGAGTCAGTCACTTAACTGACTGTGCCACCCAGGTACCCCAAGAATCAGTTCTAAAAGCAGTTTCTGATTTCTTCTTCATGAGATTTTGCTTCATTGGTATGCCCCTTCCTTTTTTTTTTTTTTAAAGATTTTATTTATTCATTTGAGAGAGAGAGAGAGAGAGAGAGAGAGAGAGATCACAAGTAGGCAGAGAGGCAAGCAGAGAGAGAGAGGAGGAAGCAGGCTCCCCACTGAGTAGAGAGCCAGATGTGGGCCTCCATTCCAGGGCCCTGAGATCATGACCTGAGCTGAAGGCAGAGGCTTAACCCACTGAGCCACTCAGGTGCCCAGGTATGCTCCTTCCTTGCAGTGGTTTCCACATTGACTAAAGCATTGACCTCCAGTGGGGCAAAAAAAAAAAAAAAGAAAAATCAGCCAAGCCAAGCTGATAAAGTCATATCTCATATGCGCCTGTGGAAAATAATTACCAGTGAAGAAGACCTGGATCAATTTTACACCCTTATTTGAATATTTTCCATACTGTCTAGATGCTATCTTGTTTTTTGCTCCTGGAATCTGGTCATCCTAGGTATCTTCAAATACTAATGACTTTCAAACTATTCTTTTTGAACATTCTCAGGATTCCTAAAGTAAGTACAAATTGACAGTATGAGAGACATGGGATGGGCATCACTTTATAAAATAGTGATGAATAACACATCTAACTCAAGGAAAGAATTCTCTAAATCTTTTTGTCTCTTTCCCTGAAACACACAGGGCAGTGATCTCCTAAAAGACTTCCCATAATTGGTTATGGGCTAATAATATCTTATGACCTCAATATCATATTTTACATGCAATAAAATTTAGCATATGCATAATAAGTTTAGATGTGTTTTTCCATAAACTGTAAAGCAATATGGTATTTTTAGAAAGTAAATGTGTCCATTACACAATGGCCACTAAATTCGATTATGTATATGCCATATACTATAATTCCTGAAATATGGAAAAAAGGGGCGCCTGGGTGGCTCAGTTGGTTAAGCGACTGCCTTCGGCTCAGGTCATGATTCTGGAGACCCAGGATCGAGCCTCACATTGGGCTCCCTGCTTGGTGGGAAGCCTGTTTCTCCCTCTCTCACTCCCCCTGCTTGTGTTCCCTCTCTAGCTGTGTTTCTCTCTGTCAAATAAATAAAATCTTTAAAAAAAAAAAAAAGAAATATGGAAAAAAGAATTTATTGACCAGCAATACTGCATTGTCTAGGTTGTGCAGAGAAATCTCTTATAGATAGAGAATACCACTCTCTTTGTTTTTTTTTTAAAGATTTTATTTATTTATTTGAGAGAGAGAGAGAGAGATGGATAGTGACAGAGATAGCGAGAGAGAACACAAGCAGGGAGGAGAGGGAAAGCGGGCTCCTGCAGTCCCACTTGAGGCTCGATCCCAGGACTTGAGATCATGACCTGAGCTGAAGGCAGATGCGTAACCCACTGAGCCACCCCGTGACCCCAAGAATGCTACTTTAGATGTTACATGATTTGTGTTTGTGTGGAAGAAAAGATAGAAATTAAAATCAAGATTTTCTGTATTCTGCACCTCAACCCTCTCATTATTGTCTAACATTTGCATTACTAAATAAAGTCAACCAATTATAAACTTCGTAAAACTTGTAATGTAAAAAACACAAGTCTCAAATTTCTCATCTCCATGGGTTTGTCTAGTGTCTCTGATTTGGAACTCATGCTTGCTTTGTTGGTTCAAGGCTTCTTCTCCCAAGTCAGATATAAACACTAGATATGAGGGCCATACAGGTTCTCTCTTTGAACCTGAATCCAGGCATTCAGATGAGTCACTTACTATGGTTAATTTTGGGAAACCATTCTGGAGTTTTGTGCTTCTGTTTTAACTTCATTCCAAGGACATCTGTGAATCAGATACTCATTTTCACATTTGTTCCTAAGGGTGAGGTTTGGCTTTGGAAAATGATGGCTTTAGGACGAGCACACCTTTGTCCTACAGAGCAGTTACATCTTAATCTCCAGAAAAACCTGCAGGACTGATACGTCAACGGTACTAATCATAACTAGAACAAGAAGTCCAGTGAGTCTGACCGAGGTTTAATTCAGCCTTCTTCCTTTAGGAACCATCAGTGAAGGACCCCAAGATCAGGAGACGAGGAAGGCAGAAGAAAGAAATGGAACAAGCAGGTACACTTAATCCAAATGTATATAGTTAGCTAAATATGACAACTTCCTGGGGCCGAGAAAAAAGAGATTGAAAGTCTAAAAGGTCCAAATTTATGAAACTATCCTTTTCCCCAAAACATTGGATAACCTGTTTTAGCCTTGGGGGATTTAAAATTTATCTCATTTCTCCTTTTTCCCTGATACAGAGATAGCACTATTTCATCTCTAATGGAAGTATTTAAGGCAACAATTTCCCTCAGCACTGATTAATCTGTATCTGACAAATTTTTATATGCTGAATCATTATTAATATTCGGTTTGAAATATTTAATTTCATTTGTGATTTCTCTTTGACCCTTGGGTCATTTAAAAGTGAAAATATTTGTGGTTCTAGATAAATTATGGTTTTGATTTATAATTACACCCCCTTGTGATGAGAGCACATAGTCGGCATGATTTAATTCTTTTAAGTTTATCGGGGCTCGCCTTACAGCCCCACATCATCTCTGTCTTGCTGAACATAACATGTGCTCATGAAAAAAAAATGTTTTCTTCAGTTGTTGGGTGCAATCTTCTGTGAACATCCATAGGTCAAAGTGGTTGACGCCGTTATTGAAACAATATGTCTATTGATTCTTCTTGTTTAGATGCTCCATTACTTGCTGATAAAGGGGTGTTGAAATCTCCAACCGTAAGTGTGAAAGAGTTTCTTTTTAATTCTGTCAACTTTTGCTTCATATATTTTGAAGTTCTGTTATTAGGTGCGTGAACATGTATGACTGGATGTGTTCCTTTAAAAAATCAAATATTTTGTATTTATGAATGATCCCTGTTTCCCTCTGGAAATTCTTTTCTCTTAATGACTAGTTTGCCTGACACTGACATAGCCATTCCAGCCTTCTTAGGCGTACTGTAAGTGTGGTCTGTCTCTTTTAATCCATTTGCTTTCGGTTTACTTATGTATTTATATTTAAAGGGAAACTCTCATAGAAACTATCAGATAGTTTGTGATTTTTATTCTAATAATTGCTGACTCTTACTTAGAGTGCCTGGTCCATTAAGACTTAATGCAGTTGTTGACATAGTTAAGATTTAGGTCTAGACTTGTGCCATTTGTTTTGTTTGTTACTTCTGTTTTGTTGTTGTTGTTTTTTTTAATTGTTACTCCTTTTTGCATTCTTTTGGATTATTTAAGTATCATTAGAATTCCATTTTAATGTATCTACTGGCTTTTTTAGCTTGACTTTTTACATTATTTTTTTGGTGGTTGCTCTAAGGATTTCACAATATAGTCCTTATTTTTCTATCTACTTAGTATTAATACACCATTTCACATCAAATGTAGAAAACTTGAAGCCATCTTTTACACTATAACTGTCATATATGTTATGTATTCACAAAATTGCAAGCCCCACAGGGCAATTACTGTTTTCTTTAAACTATTCTGAAGAATTTCCTTTAACATTTTTTTATAGTACTGTTCTGCTGGAAATGATCTTAGTTTTTCTTCTTTATTTGAAAATGATTTTATTTCACATTTATTCTTAAAGGATAACTTTTCTGAATGTCGTGTTCAGTTTTTTTCTATAATTACTTCAAGATGTTGGTTCACAGCTTTCTCACCTATAGATTTTCTGATGAGAAATCCATGTTAATTCAATTGTTTCTCTATACATAATGTGCTGATTTACTTTGCTTTCAAGATTTTTCTTTTGTGAGCATTTGGTGTTTTCACTAGGATGTGCCTTCCAAACCATTTTCTTCATATTTAATATACTTGGTGTTTGCAAAACTTCACAAATATTTAAATTTATATATTTCATTCTGGAAAAATGTTGAACAGTATTTCTTCCAGTAAATCGTCTGCCTGATTTTCTCTCTTTTTCTAGGACTTCAATTACATATATGTTAGATTTTTTTATATAGTTCCACCTATGCTTGAGCTCTCTTCTTTTTGTTTATTTCACTTTTTCCTCTTTTTTTCTCTCTGTTCAAGTTCACTCACTTTTTCTCACTCATAATATGTAGGAATTTTTAAAATTTCAGATATTGTATACAATACTCATTTGTTTCTTCTTACAATTTTTATTTATTTTCTATTTCCTTTCTATTCATTGTGAGCATATTTTCCCGTATATTCTTGAATAGTATTATAATTACTATTAAGAATACTTGTTTGCTAATAGTAACGTATGAGTTTTCTCAGGATTGCCTTTTCGATTCAAAATGGGTCAGATCTTTTGGGTTCTTCATATGTATACATAAAGATTGGACTGTCAGTAGGAATATAATTAGAGCCACATTTTCAGATAGTAGTGATGCTTCTGAGCCTATCATCCATAGCCATAGCAATTTACTTAGCAATCTCATCAATAATAGAATTTACAGAATAGATTTCTGAAACTAGAGGCTAAACATATAGCCATAGGAAAATAAAAAGGATAAATGGGGGAAAATGAATTAATTTCAAAACTGAGATTTATTAAAAACATAGAAAAATAAATGTTATGGAGGAATATAAATATGTAAGCCATCTTGTTTTAAAATATGAATCAAGTAGATAAGCTACCCAAAACTTAGGACTGGACTAAAGAAATAAGGAGATGTGCTTTATCACACGGAAGATAACACAATTTACACAATATTGGAGATAATATTTGGAGCTTTGGGGAAATGTGTGTGTGTGTGTGTGTCCATGTGTGGTAGAAAGGGAATCCAACTAATGTCATTTTTTTCTGTGGCTTCTCCTCTATTCGTGCCATTCTCATCTATCAGTCCTGCTGAGAAGCTTGAAGACTAAGATTTAGTTTCTTAGTAAATATCATTTTCATTTTTATTATTTAATCCAATATGAATTTTTATTAGACTTGCTGAATTTTAACACTAGTTTTTCTGCAATATTCTAATGAGTTTTTGTCACTGTGGAGCACTTTATATTGCTATCAGATAAGTAGGTGGGGTACATGTTAGTCATTAGACTTCGTATAAATAATGTATATTCAATTTTGCAGTACCAATCAGTACTGAAAATTATTTCTTAAAGAAAGTAGAAGTTACCAACTTAAAATAAGAGAAATCAAGTTGACAAAGAGAGAAAAGTGGTGAACTTTTGAGAATAGACTAAGGATATCTGTTAAATGTTAAAATACTCTGGGTAAATACTTCTATTACACTTTGATATATAAATAATGAACTTTATATTCAAAAGCTGATCAAGTAGAGAGGTTTTTATGAAAGCTGTAGTAGAAAGACACATGGCTAAGCTTTCCAACAAATTTATTCTCTGGGTTTTGTTTTATATAAATCAAATGTGGAAAAAATGGCAAAGCTCAATGGTGGTTAGAGTTGAAGGTTTCTCATTAACCATCAACAAAGTATAAATTAAAAATCTTTGGTGGGAAATTGGGCAATAAAAAGGTAATATCAGCATTATAGAATCCATTAAATATTGTAATTCCCCCTCTAGAAACAACCATTTCCTTGATTAACCCAAGGGAATAATTAAAAATGGGATGAGGCTTTAGATACAAAGATGACCGTCAATTATGGCAAAGGGCCAGTTGTAGCCAAGGAAACTGTATCTGCTCCATTAAAATTCTTTTTGTGACTTTTAGAGATCCAGGTACTCCACCACCAGGAAGGCCATTTAGATACACATGGTGTGAAGGAGGAGCAGGCAGGGTTGGAGTGTATTGAAAAACTTTTGTGCCCCATTTCATAGATCATTGTTCAGCTGGGGTTTTAATTTTGGTTTTGTTTTTGGAAAGTTTAGGGTTAAGTCACTTGCTATTTGAAAAACTGTATGAAGAGGTCGCAACAGTGACTAGTACAAAATGGAGATTTATTTCCATTATTTCATTTGCAAGATTTTTATTATTTTCAAGATTATGAATAGTAATTTATTTGTATGTGCTTAAAACATGTTAAGAAATCATTTTACCAAGTCATTTTACTAAATATGTCCTATATAAAGATACATAAAATCAGAAAACTTATGTAATGTTCTCTTGTAATGAAACCACAAGTTTCATTCTTGGAGAAAATTTAGGACTGAACATAAAATATTACACATTGATATCTGGTAGATATGCTGCTTTTCTGCAGCCATTGGGAACTGAATGGTCCTACAACTCAATATGATTATACTCTGTGTTAATTTCTTGCCCTGGAGTTATACAATGAGAAAAGCCCACCATGAACATCTGTTTTGAAGAATCTGTAGCCATTAGTTTATTTCATTAGTTTTCTAGCAAAAACTGAGCATTTCAGAACTATTGAAGTCACAGCTTTAAATACATTACCAAACCTCGATTTAAGGTCTGCTATGAGACCATATATTGGGGTGGGGGGCAGAATAAAACAATGAGGAAGTAATTGGCTCAGGTCCTCCAGTTGAGGTTATAGTTAGAGGTGAGATACTTGCCATAAACCTTGGAAACACATCAGTTATTCACACATCCCTCCACCTTCACCACAAAGAAAAATAACACAGTACGAGGCTAACATCTTTCCACCTTTCCCAAAAGTCAAGGCATGAAGAGCCACTCTGCAGATGAGATTGTTAAGTTTCAAGTCTGAATTCATAAAGAAATGGCAGAGGTCATAGGTGAGATATGGCATCCTGCAACCCACTTAAAAACGCGATTTTTCATGTGGCATTCTCCTTGTACTAGGGTTGGCCGTTATTAAGCACAAAAATATCCTGAGGTATAACTGCCAAAATGCTTAAAAGCGTATCCTTGAGGAAACTGGGCTGCATTATTTCTCTCTAGGTCAAAACTTGAAATAGAATTATATATAGAGTCTCTAACACCAAGGTGACTTAGTTTGTTGCTGTAATTTACTGTGATGGTTTAACATTTGAATAGATTTTGGAAAATATTCTTCTTGTTATTATTATTAGCTTTTTGGAAGGCAGACATAGAGGACCAGATGAAACATAACAGCCCTTGCTTTAATGCACAGTCTCATCATTGGGTCATTCTACACTGATGTTATCTAATCATTTTATTAATTCTAATATAAAAAGTTCCTAGAAACACTACTTCCCAACACAGCAGCTGAGATTGATTGATTATTTATTTATTTGTTTATGTTTTTAGAAGCTGAGATATTTAAAATACAACTGACCAAAGACCCCTCATAATGTGTAAGTCACACTCTCTCTACTGGGAGTAAATAAATACCATCCCAAGCATGTATTTCTCTTTTCTTGCTTTCACTTTTTGAGCAGCTTTATTGAGATGTAATTGATATAAAATAAGCTATGTATTTTTCAAGGTTTACTGAGAAGTAATTGACATGCGTTGTAGAAATTTAAGACATACAACATAATGATTTCATAAATGTATATATTACTAAAAATAGCACAACATGGTAGGATTAGTTAAGGTCTATCACTTCCTATAGTGATGAGAACTTTTGGGATCTACTCTCTTAGCAACTTTCAAATGAACAGTGTAGTGTTGTTAACTATAGTCACCATGCTATATGTTACATCCTGAGACTCATGCATCCTCTAACTGGATCTTTGCACCTTTTGACCACAGTAAACTCATTTTGCCCACCTTATAACCCCCATCTCTGGCAACCACCAAATCTGTATAGCTTTTCTTTTGGATTCTGTCTTTAGATTTTTCATCTCCTTGTTGACATTACTCATCAGTTCTTCCATACTGTCTACTTTATCATTAAAGCCCTCAGCCTATTAATCACAGTTGTTAAAATCCCTGGTCTGATAATTCCTGCATTCCTAGCTTGTCTGGTTATGATGATTGCTCTGTCTCTTTAAATTATGAGTTTTGCCTTATGGTGCATCTTGTAGTTTTTTTCTTGGGAGCTGGACATGATGTACCCCAGCATTGGTTTCCATAGTGGTTTCCACTCATGAGTCTGCTTTGGGAAGCTGTGACTCCACTTATCTGCCTATCTGTCTCTCCAGTCTGGGGAGCAGCAGTTTGCCCTAGATGCTCAATCTCTTATGGACCCAAGAAGAGTTGTTGATTGTTCAACATGTTTGCCCTTTGGGGGTGCCTGTCTGGGTTAGTTGGTCCAGCCATGCAACTATGCAACTCTTGATCTTGGGCATAGAGCTTACTTAAAAAAAAAAATACATATATATATATATGTTTACCCTCTTCCTTGTTAAGACAGGATGTAGCTTTCAAGTTCCTTACATGCAGAATGAAAAACCAAAATTCTCCTTTTATTGTAGGTTCTCTCCTTTTCCCTACTGAATAATAATGTTGAACATTTTTTCATGTGCATGCTTCCATCTACGATTCTTCTTTGGTAAAATGCCTGTTTAAATCATTGCCCATTAAGTTGTATTTTAAAAAGTTTTGCATACAAAGTCACAGATTTTCTTCTTTTCTAAAAGTTCATAGGTTTTGGTTTTACACTTCGGTCTATGATTCATTTCGCTTTACCTTTTTTAATGGTCTGAGGCACAGAGCAAAATTCATTATTAAATTAGCCTATTATTTCCAAAAATGGCCCTGCCAGTATTTTGAATTGGATTGCCTTAATCTTAGAGATCTATTCAGAATTTACAACTTAACAATATTGAATTTTTTGGCCCATGAATACAGAGCTCCATTAATTTAGCTCTTTAACTTTCTTTTTTTTAAATAATTTTTAGGACACCTGGGTGGCTCAGTTGGTTAAGCGACTGCCTTCGGCTCAGGTCATGGTCCGGGAGACCCGGGATCAAGTCCTACATCGGGCTCCCTGATCAGCGGGAGGCCTGCTTCTCCCTCTCTCGCTTCCCCTGCTTGTGTTCCCTCTCTGACTGTGTTTCTCTCTGTCAAATAAATAAAATCTTTAAAAAATAAATAAATTAAAAAAATAAAATAATTTTTATTATTGAAGTATAGTTACCATACAATATTATATTTGTTTCAGATGCACAACATGGTGATGGCAGTTCCATGTGTTATGCAGTGGTCACCATGATAAGTATAGTTACCATCTGTTACCATACAATGTTATTACAACATTACTAACTTTATTCCTAATGCTGTGCTTCTCATCTCTGTAACTTATTTTATAACTTGAAGTTTGTATCTGTTAATCCCCTTCACCTATTTTGCCACTCACCCCCTTCCTCCTTGGCAACCACCAGTTGGCTTTCTGTATTTATGTGTCTGTTTCTGTCTTTGTGATTTTTTTGTTTTGTCTTGTTTTGGATTCCACATATAAGTGAAATCACATGGTATTGGTCTTTTTCTGTCTGGCTTATTTCACTGAACACATACTGCCCTCCAATGCAGCCATGTTGCACAAATGGCAAGATCTCATTTGATTTAATAGGCAAGTAATATTCCAGTGTGTGTGTGTGTGTGTGTGTGTGTGTGTGTGTGTGTGTGTGTATTCGTATTCTTTATTCATTCATCTACTGATGGACATTTAAGTTGCTCCCATATGTCGGCTATTGTAAATAATGCTGCAACGAACATAGGGGTGCATATATATTTTTGAATTAATGCTTTGTTTCTTTTGAGTGAATACCCAGTAGTGGAATACTGGGTTGTATGATATTTATATTTTTAATTATTTGAGGATTAGCTTTTTAATTCTCTTAACAATGTTTTGTAACTTCCACACTTTGTTTCCAGACTTCTTCCTAAATATTTAATATTTTTGTTGCTAATTTAAATGGTGTTTTTTAATTCAGTTTCTAATTTTTTGTTACTCCTGTTCCTGATCAGGGAGAAAGCATTTAGTATTTATCCATTAAGTATGATTCTAGCTGCAGATCTTTCATAGATATCTTTTATCCAGGTTGGAGAAGTTCCCTTATATTTCTAGTTTTCTAAGCTTTTTTATCAGAAGTGGATTTTAGATTTTGTGAGATGGTAGTTTTTTGCATCTGTTGCGATGATCAGATGGATTTTCTTTTTCTAGCCTGTTAATATGGTGAATTGTATTGATTGATTATCAAGTGTTAAATCAACCCCACATTCCTGAGGTAAACCCCACTTGATGTTACCGTACTAGCCTCTCTCTTTTTTCTCTAGTTTCATTTACAAAATGTTAAGATACTTTAATTTTCTTATGAAATTTTCATTTTGCTAATATTATTTCTTCTCTAAATACTTGGTAAAACACACTGTTGGATCAATTTGGGCTTGGGCTTTTCTATGGGAAGATTTAGCTACATGTACAATTTATCTAACAGATACCAGGGCTGTTCAGATTATGTTTAATGTTGAATATGCTTTAGTTGTTTGCTTCTTTAAAGAAACATGTCCATTTCCTCCAAATTGTCATGTTTAATTTACATTAAATTGTTCATAATATTTCCTTATATTTTAATATTTGTGAAATCTCTAGTAATATCACTTTTCTCATTCCTGATAGTGATCATTTTTATCTTTTCTCCCCCACCAGTCTGACTAGAACTTTATCACTTTTATTTATCTTCTCCAGTAGTCTTTGTTTTCTCCTTTTTTTTTGTTTCCATTTCATTGATTTTATTGATTTTTGCCATCACTTCTGCTTACTCTAGGTTCAGTTTGCTTCTCTTCTTCTATTCACTGAAGGTGAAACCTGAGGTAATTCTTTTTCTTTTCTGATACAGGCATTTTGTGTTATAAAATTTCCCTTAAATATTGCCTTAGTGGCATGCAACATATTTTGCTATGTTGTGTTTTCATTTTTCATTCAGTTCAAAATACTTTGAACTTTTCCTTTCCTTAGGTACATGACTTTTTGAGAGCCATATTCTTCAGATTCCAATTATTTAGGGAATATTTCAGTATCTTTCCATTACTTGATTCTAATATGATTTCATTGTCTTTGGAGAAAATAGTTTGTATGACTTGAATCATGTTAGCTGTTTTAAGGCCTGTTCATTGACCCAGAATATAGACTTTTTAAAAAGCTTCATTTATTTATTTGAGGGCAAAAATGAAAGAGAGAGAGAGGGAGAATGTGTACGTACGCACATGCATGAAATCTCATGCTGGGGAGGCAGGGGAGAGGGAGAGAGAATCTCAAGCCGACTTCATACAGAGCACAGAGCCGATCTCACCACCCGGAGATCACAATGTGAGGCCAAGAGTCAGATGCTTAACTGACTGAGCTACCCAGGTGCCCCCAGAATACTGTCTTAAGATAACTGTTCAGTGCTCACTTGAAAATAATGTGTATTTTTTGTAGTTAGATAGCATATTTATTAAATATTCTTCCACCTGGATGGATAGTATTGTTCTAATCTTCAACAACTTTATTGATTTTCTATCACCTTCCTCAATCATCTATTAAAAAACTGTATTGAAATTTCCAATCGTATTGTCAGATTTGTCTGTTTCTTCTTGCATTCCTATCAGCTTTTGCTTTATGTATTTTGAAGGTCTATTATTTGTTTTGGAGGTATTTAGAACTTATGTCTTCTTGATGAACTGACCCTTCATTCATTATGAAGTGACTTTCTTTAACTCTGATAATATTCTTTGTTCTGAAATCCACTTTGTTTGATATAAATATAGCCTTTCCAGCTTTCTTTGATTAAAATTAAGAGGGTATATATTTTTTCATTTTTAAACATTGACTCACTTATCACTTTAATTTAAACTGGGTTTCTTATAGGCACCTTTTGTTGGGGTCACTATATTATGTAATCTGACAATATCTTCCTTCTAATTGGGATAATTATACCGTTTGCTTTTTATTTAATTTGAATATAATCGTTTTTAATTAAACTTTTATTTTGAGATATTATAGAATTACATTCACTTATAAGAAATAATAAAGGGAAATATTGCATGCCTTTACCATATTTCCTCCAGCAGAATCATCTTGCAAAATTATAATACAGTGGCACAACCAAGATATGATATTAATGTACTTAAGACACAGAACATTTCCATCAGCACAAGGAAGCTTCTTGTTGTCCTTTTACAGCTCAGCCCCTTCTCTTCTGCCTTTCCCTTAATGACTGTCAACCCCTTCCTTATCTTTCTGTTCTTCTTTTCTATCATTTCAAAATTGTTGTATAAATCAAACTATATTACTACCTTTTGGGACTGGCTTTTTTCATGCAACATGATTATTTGGAAATTCATCTGTGCCATTTTCTCAATCACTAGTCCATTCATTATTACTGTTTAGTGATATTCTATATCAGAGTTGTAGCGCAATTTGTTTAACTATTCACTCACCAAGGACATCTGGTTTATTTCTAGTTACTAATAAAGTGTGGCTTCCAGCCAGCAATGTATGAGTGATCCAGTTTCTATGAATCTTTGTTAACATTTGATACTGTAACTATGTTTTATTTTAGTGAATGTAATAGATGTGTAGGGATATGTTTTTGTGGTTTTAATTTACATTACTCTAGTGAGTAATGATGTTGAACATTTTATCATGTTTATTTGTCACCTGTATGTCTTTTTTTTTTTTTTTTTTTTTTTTTTTTTTTTTTTTGGTGAAGTGGTGTCTATTCAGATCTTTTCGTATGTTTCTTTGACATGTGTTTTACCTATGGTGAAATATCTGTTAATTTCTTTTGCCAAATTTTTAACTGGATTATTTTATTTTATAGTTAAGTTTTGGGAGGTTTTATATATTATAGATAGTAGTCTCAACGTATATTGCTTAAAAATAATTTTTTTTCTCACTCTGTCCCCTTCATGTTTATCTTCTTCATGGTCTCTTTTGCGGAGCAAAAGTTTTTAAATTTTGATTAGTTCCAGTTAATCATTTTTTCCCTTTTATGGATTGTGCTTTTTATGTCTAAGAATTCCTTACCTAACCCAAAATCCTAGAGGTTATCTCTTGTATCTTTTTCTAAAAGTTTTATAGTTTTACATATTGCATTTAATTCTATATCCATTTTGAGTTAATTTTGTAAGGTGTCTTTTTTTTTTTTTTACTGTGAATGTACAGTTGTTCTAACACCATTTATTAAAAAGGCAGTTTATCCTCCATTGAATTAGTTTTACATCTTTGTCAAAGCTCAGTTGGATATATTTGTGTGAATCTATTGGGTTTTCTGTTCAGTTCCGTTTATCAATGTAGATACTCTTATGCAAATACTATGTCATCTTTATGAGTATATGTATATAATAAATATGTATATAACAAAAAATTGGGTAGACTGATTCCTCCTATTTGTTCTTCTGTTTAAAAATTATTTTAACTTTTCTAATTCCTTTACCTTTTCACATGAATTTTTAGAAAAACATTGTTCATATGTGTAAATATGTTGTTATTTGATAGAAATTATGTTAAATCTGTATGTTAACTGGAGGAGAATTAACATCCTTACTATGTTGAGACTTTTAAACCATATAGTAAATCTCTCTCTTTTTACATCTTTTTTGAACTCTTTCATAAATGTTTGTAATTTTTAACATGCAAGTCCTGCACATATCTTATTAGATGCATACCTAAATATTTCATTATTATTATTATTATTATTGGTATTATTATTTTTGATATCCATGTAGTTACTCTTAGTGTTATAGGAAGACAGTTGATCTGTGTATTGAAATATATAGTCTATCTTGGTACATTTTCCATGGATACTTGAAAATAAACTGTATCTTGCAGTTGTTTAGTGGAGTATCTATAATTGTCAATTAGAAAATGGTGGCTGATAGTGTTATTTATTTCTTCTCCATCTTTGCAGAATTTCTGTCTGGATGTGCTAGATAGAAAGGTTTTGAAATCTCCAACTATATTTATGGACTTGGCCATTTCTTCTTTTATTTTTGTCGGTCAGTTTTTGTTTACACATTTTGCCACAATGGGTGCATTCACATTAAGGATTGTGATATGTTTCTTAGTGGTTTCTTTATCATAGTATAGTGTTCCTCTGTCTCTAGTGTACTTCTGTGCTCTGAACTCTGTCTGATATTAATGTGACTACTCCTGCTTTCTTTTGATTGATGTTTGCCTCATATATCTTTTCCATCCTTTTACTTTCAAACCTCCTATGTCATTATATTTTAGGAGAGCCTTTGGAAATAGCATATAGTTGGGTCATGTTTTTTTAATTCCACCCACCTGATATTGGTCTTTTTATCAGTGCATCTAGATCACTTACATGTCATTATTGATACGTTAGTGTTTAATTTTGTCCTTTTGTTTTTATTTTTCTTTTCTCTTTGTTCTCTCAATTTTTTTGTTCTCTTTTTCCTGCCTTCTTGTCAGATACTTGAATGTTTTTTAGAATTTTACTTTGACTTATTTTTAATGTTTTTCATGTGTATCTATATGTATCTATTTTAAATTACTATGGGTATTGAGTTACATATACATAACTTTATACTACTGTTACAGTCACTTTACTGATTTGAGTGAAAATGTCATAACCTTGTTTTCCTTTATGTCCCTTTATAATTTTCTTAAATATTTTCACTACATGTACTCACATGAAAGTCTCAGCTCCTTACTGGGATATCTCTAGTACTTCTCTGGCAGTGTGCTGGAATGCCTCATCACAACCCAGTGAGCATGGAAGTCTAGGCTCCCCACTCAGCTTTGCTCCTGTGGGTAAAGATGGGGTTCTGTTTTTCTGCAGTGTTTGGTTGGGGTAGAGCAGTTCTTGTCTGAGAGTTTTCTGTCTTAATCAACTGTCCATTTTCTGGTGTTTGATGAGAGATTGGGAGGTTTTGAGGCAGTTTATGTTTCTGCATGCATTGACATCTCAATTTTGCCAAAACAAAAAAAAATAAAAATAAAAAACCCCAGGAAACTCACACCATGTCTTCTTCATGTCTTAAGGACCCCATCTGGTTTGCTTTCTACCATCCAGAGTTCTCTTATATTTGTTCTAAATATAATGTCCAGGGTTTTTAGTTGTAATTAGTGAGAGGACTAAAAACTACCCTAATCCATTTTCCAAGAAACAAAACTCCTTGACCTATTTATTTTTAATATTGTTATTCATATAGCTGGATTAAATCTACCATCCTGATTTTCATCCTATCCCACCTACCCTTTGTTCCTTTTTTTCTGATCATCTACCTTCTTTTGAATTAACTGTGTGTGTTTTATGATTCTAGCTTACTTGATTTTTTAAATCTTATTAATTATAATTTTTCTTATGTCACTTTACATATGACCTTAGAGTAACCTGTAGAAAATGTAATGAAATAAACTGCTGGATTTGTAACATACAGAATAGTAAGAGTATAGAGCATACTTTAGAGTGACCTATCACTGTCTAACTTCAAGTAATAATTGTAATACACTAAATATACTTTAAGAAATTTGCAATAATGTACTTCCATTTCTCCCTTTCTAATCTTTGTGCTGTTGTTTTCACATAACTTACTACTCTGTATGTTATAAATCCAACACTTTATTTCATTTTGTTTTCTTTAAGCCATCTCTTACCCTTTTTTTTTTTTAAAGATTTTATTTATTTATTTGACAGAAAAACAGTGAGAGAGGGAACACAAGCAGAGGAAGTGAGAGAGGGAGAAGCAGGCCCCCCGCCAAGCAGGGAGCCCGATGTGGGGCTGGATCCCCGGTCTCCGGGATCATGACCTGAGCCGAAGGCAGTCGCTTAACCAACTGAGCCCCCCAGGTGCCCCGTCTCTTACCTTTTAATGAATTCTATGTTTACCCATGTAGTTGCTATTCCTGCTACTCTTTATTTCTTTGTGTTGCTCAGTGTTTCCTTCTGATACCATTGTCCTTCTACCTGAAGACCTTCCTTGAACATTTCTTGTCACTCACATCTGTAGCTGAAGAATTCAGTTTTTTTCATATCTGAAAGACTATTTGGTTCTTATTTTTGAGTTTTTTTGCTAGGCAAAAAATTTCCATTTTTATACTTTTTTTTTTCTTTAGTACTTTAAACATTGTGCTTCGATGTCTTCCAACTTGCTTTATATTCACTGCTGTCATTTTTATTATTTTTAAGCATTTATTGTCATTTCTCACTGAATGCTTTTTTAAAGTTTTGCTTTATCTCTGGTTTTAAGCAAGCTGATTCTGATAAGCTTGATGGAATTTGGTTGTGTGTGTGTGTGTGTATGTGTGTTTGTATGTATGTGTGTCTACACACTACAGGTTAGATCAACAAAGTGTTGCATCTGTGGGTTTGTAATTTTCATCATGTTTGGAATATTGCTGACCTTATTTCTTCAAATGCTACCACTACCCATTTAGAACTTCTATTTCACATATATTTGATTGCATGAAATTTTCCACAAATTAGTGACATTGTGCTCATTGTCTTTTTAGTCTTCTTTTCTTTAATATGTTTCATTTGGGGTATTTTCTTTTGTTATGTATTTAAGTTCTTTTTTTATCCAGTATTTTTGCCACATTAATTTTATCCAGTGAACTTTTTATCACAGATAACAGAATTTTCATATCTTGAATTTTAACTTGTGCCTTTTTAAAGTATTTTGTATAGGTTTTTCTTCTTAATATGTTTAGTCTTTCCTTCTTTAGCGTCTTAAGCATGTGGAATTCATCATAATATTTGCTTTACTGAATCCTGGGGCTGGTGTCATTTCTGGGTCAATTTCAATTGATTGATTTTTGTTGTATTTTCCTGCATCTTTACATGTCTGATAATTTTTAATTGGATGTCAGACATTTTGGATTTTACATTATTAGGTGCAGTATAGATTTGTATTTTACAAATATTACTGAGTTTTGTTTAGGGATATGTTGAAGTTATTTGTAAGTAGTTTTATCCTTTTGGGTCTTGTTTTTAAGTGTTGCTAACTGTTCACAAAGTCACATTTCCTAATGTTAATTTTTCTCCATTAGTGAAGCAAGAGACTTCAGGGTGTTAGGACCAATGTCCTCTGAGTTGCTAAGGTTTCTATTATGACAGACTTGGCACTGTTCCCTCCAATCCTTCCTGGACTTCTTTCCTGAACTTAGGTAGTTTTCCTGCATGCATGTTATGATCCATTCTCAATGAATACTCAGAGGAGATCCCTGGATTTCTGTGTCTGGTCACTCCTCTCTTCTCCTGTGTTCTGCTCTATGACATCGAGAGGTCTTGGCTTCAGTAGACTCCTAAATCCTCCTGTTCAACTCAGGGAAATGCCCAAGTGGTGTCTTGAGTTTTTCCTTTAAACACCAGGGTTTAGAAACTTATGGGACGTTTAGGATAATTGTACTGCTCACCTTGTTTGTTTTTTGTCTCTGATATTCAATGTTTTAATTGTCATTGTGACACTGCCATGTCTTATGTGTATTTGCTGTTGTTATTTTTGCACAGAAGGTAAATCTATTGCCATTTCTCCATCTTTTTTTTTTTTTTTTTTTTTTTTTAAAGATTTTATTTATTTGACAGAGAGAAACACAGCCAGAGAGGGAACACAAGCAGGGGGAGTGAGAGAGGGAGAAGCAGGCCTCCCGCCGAGCAGGCAGCCCGATGTGGGACTCAATCCCGGGTCTCCGGGATCATGACCTGAGCCGAAGGCAGTGGCTCAACCAACTGAGCCACCCAGGCGTCCCGCCATTTCTCCATCTTAACTTAAAACTCCTTGCCTTCCTTTCATGTGTTTTGTTTTTTAAAAAACATTCTCAGAGGGGCACCTGGCTGGCTCAGTCCATAGAGCATGTGATTCTTGATTTAGGAGTTGTGAGTTCAAGCCCTACATTAAGCATAGAGCCTACTTAAAAAAAAAAAAATGTGTTCGCATATGCCTAAATAGTATATATAGTATATATATAATATATATTATCATGTTAGAAGTTTATTTTTCATTTTATAAGAAGTACCCTATTATAAGTAATCTCAAAAATTTTGTATTATCACACTTCTTACTTTTTAGCAAATGAGTTGGTACCAAATGGCATTGCATTTTGGTTTTGATTTACATTTCGCTGACTTTCAGAAGAACCAACCTAATAAACATATTGTCCTATTATTTTTGTTCTTCTTGTTCACAGCTGTATTCTTTTTTTTTAATTTGATTTTATTTCTTTCAGTGTTACAAGATTCATTGTTTATGCCCCACACCCAGGGCTCCATGCAATAGGTACCCTCAGTACCCACCACCAGGCTCTCCCATCCTCCCTCCCCCTTCCCTCCAAGACCCTCAGTTTGTTTCTGAGTCCAGATTCTCTCATGTTTCATTTCTCTCCCTGGATTACCCTACTTCCCATTTACTTTCCTTCTCTCACTGTCCTCCAGGTTACCCCTTACGCACCACATGTAAGTGAAACCATGTGATACTTGATTTTCTCTACTTGGCTTATTTCACTCAGCATAATCTCTTCCAATCCAGTCCATGTTGCTACAAAAGTTGGATATTCATCCTTTCTGATGGAGCTGTAGTATTCCACTGTACATATGTACCACATCTTCTTTATCCACTCATCTGTTGAGGGGCACCTTGGTTCTTTCCACAGTTTGGCGATTGTGGCCATTGCTGCAATGAACATTGGGGTACATATGGCCCTTCTTTTCACTACATCTGTGTCTTTGGGATAAATTCCTAGTAATGCAATTACAGGGCCATAGGGTAGCTCTATGTTTAATTTTTTAAGGAATCTCCACACTGTTTTCCAAAGCAGCTGCACCATTCCCACCAACAGTGTAAGAGAGTTCCTCTTTCTCCACAGCCTCTCCAACACTTGTTGTTTCCTGTCTTGTTAATTTTAGCCATTCTGACTGGTGTAAGGTGGTATCTCAGTGTGGTTTTGATTTGAATTTCCCCGATAGCTAGTGATAATGAACATTTTTTCATGTGTCTATTAGCCGTTTGTAGATCTTCTATGGAGAAATGGCTCTTCATGTCTCCTGCCCATTTTTTGATGTGTTCATCTTCTTTTTGGTTGTTGAGTTTGAGTAGTTCTTTATAGATCTTGGATACCAGCCCTTTGTCTGTAGTGTCATTTGCAAATATTCTCTCCCATTCAGTGGGTTGCCTCTTTGTTTTGTTGACTGTTTCCTTTGCTGTGCAGAAGCTTTTTATTTTGATGAAGTCCCAAAAGTTCATTTCGCTTTTGTTTCCTTTGCCTTTGGAGATGTGTCTTGAAAAAAGTTGCTGTGGCCAATGTCAAAGAGATTACTGCCTATGTTCTCTTCTAGGATTTTGATGGATTCCTGCCTCACGTTGAGGTCTTTCATCCATTTTGAGTTTGTCTTTGTGTGTGGTGTAAGAGAATGGTCTAGCTTCATTCTTCTATACGTAGCTGTCCAATTTTCCCAGTACCATTTATTGAAGAGACTGTCTTTTTTCCACTGGATATTTTTCCTCCTTTGTGGAAGGAGATTTGACCATTTATTTGCGGGTCCATATCTGGACTCTCTACTCTGTTCGATTGGTCTATTTGTCTGTTTTTTGTGCCAGTAACATGCTGTCTTGGTGATCACAGCTTTGTAATAAAGCCCGAAGTCAGGTAATGTGATGCCCCCAGCTTTTTTTTTTTTTTTCTTCAACAATTCCTTTGCAATTCAGGGTCTTTTTTGGTTCCATATAAATTTTGGGATTATTTGTTCCAATGCCTTGAAAAATGTTGGTGGAATTTTGATCGGAATGGCATTGAAAGTATAGATTGCTCTAGGCAGTATAGACATTTTAACAATGTTTATTCTTCCGATCCATGAGCATGGGATGCTCTTCCATCTTTTTGTGTATTCTTTAATTTCTTTCAGAAGTGTTCTATAGTTCCTTGAGTACAGATCTTTTAACTTCTTTGGTTAGGCTTATTCCTAAGTATCTTATGGTTTTTGGTACTATAGTACATATTGTCCTATTCTTCAAAACATTATTTGTGTTTTTAAATATCTCATTATATTTTCTTAATTCATTTAAAGAAGCATTTTATAACTCTCATTAGATTCCTACATATTTGTTATCTTTGGACACTAATGTAAACATATCTTTTTTTGAAATTTCATTTCTTATTTGTTTCTGGCTTATATAATTTTTTTAATCAAAGATATTTTCTTCAATTTTTATGTAAATTTTCTACCCATCCACCTTGTTCATGAAGTTTTCGATTTCCTTTTATGCATTTTTCTTACCTGACTTTTGGTATCCTAATAATTCTAATTATTTGAACATAACTTTTCTGGAAGGTTTTTTTCAAACATCCTTATTGACATCTTAATGCTCAGTTCTTTGCTAGAAAGTGATAAAGAATAACTTCTTTTGGTGATATTGCTGTTAATTACTGTTAATCCTTTAAAATATTTGCATTGTATGATCCTAAGTAAAGCATAGTAGTATCTTGCATCTTAGATATAAGGAAAGAGTGATTTTAGATGCATTTGACAAACCTCTCTTATCTGATAATTCAGTTCTTTTAGCATGCATATATTGGTGTTAAATACTGTTAGTTCAGCCTAGGAAGATGAAAGTAATAAAGAAAAATAATGAAGTCATTGAGTAGTGATTAAGGCACCAATACTTAGTGAATTAAGGTTGTAGATTTGGGTCATGGGACACTTATGTCATCATGCATCCATCTATCAATTCATATACTCATTCTATCCCACAAAGATTGATTGGGTTCTTCCCCTTTTACCTAGAAGTGTGCCTAAGTATGATGTATATGGAAGATACACAAGTCTTGCTTTCTCACCAGTGCCTATTATTTCCGGGCATCATAGCAGATTCAACAGAATTGCCTTCTGTTTTTACAAACAATGGAAGACAAATTTCACATGAATTCAGATTTAATTTAAGAATGATATGTATTATGAGTGTGGCAATAATACAGATTTTTAAAACTAAAGGTGACTTTGAAATATCTTGTCCAATGTCTTCATTCTATTGGCTCAATGACTTGCTAAGTTTCAGATGGGCTAAGAAAAATAGTCTGTACGGTTAGGCTGCCATGGTACAATCCCAGATGCTAGCATTCATTTTCTGTATTTCCTTGAACAATGGATCTAATTGTCAATTATGTCTGTAAGTCTCAGTGTCCTTATCTATAACATAAGGATATAATTTTAATAGTACTAAGTGGAATGCAAAACATAGTAAACAGGGTGCCTGGGTGGCTCAGTGGGTTAAAGCCTCTGCCTTTGGCTCAGTTCATGATCTCAGAGTCCTGGGATTGAGGCCCAGCATCTGGCGGCTCGCTGCTCAGCAGGGAGCCTGCTTCCTCCTGTCTCTCTGCCTGTCTCTCTGCCTACTTGTGCGCTCGCGCGCTCTCTCTCTCTCTCTCTCTCTCTCTCTCTCAAATAAATAAATAAAGAATAATCTTTAACAAAACAAAACATAGTAAACAAATGTCCCTTACTAACAATAAGCAACAACCTCATGATTTGAACCCACTTCTTTGATTCATCCTCCAGGGAAGAGACTGACTCTAAAGAGACTGACTTCTATCCATGAGAGCACAGTCAGAGACATACTCTTCTACGTTGTGTGAGGTGTGCCAAATTCTAGTACTGTTTCCCAGTACTTGCTTTCCCTTCTTGTGAGAGAATTACACCTTCCTGAGACATGGAAGTCAGATACGACCACATTACATGCTTGGGCTTATGAAATGTATATGAATTGGGCATATACCATTCTCCACCAGAAGACTTAAGAGTAGTTGTGTAGGTTCTTTTTTTCCTTTTCTTTTTATTTCTCCGTGAGACCAGCTTGACCTGGTAGAGGTTGAGACTTAGGGATCCAGAACAAAGAATTTGCGGAGCAGAACCTCACTTAACCCATGATGGATATATATTATAATCAAGGAATGAATTACTGCTGTTATACACTCTTGAATTTTCAGAGTCTTTAGTACCATAGAAATATCCTTCATTACTACAGAATAACTGAGTAAAAGCTGGTCAATAGAGTGAATTACATATGTTCTCTGTGCGTTGTCATGTTATTTACTTTCATGATAGTCATGTCCTCAAAACCTGACAAATAGATAGTGGGATAGTGCATTTTATTGGGCAATTTTATTTGTAAAGTGCTAATCTTCTTTCTGGATTCGAGGGAAAACTCTGAATGAGTAATTTTTTTTTTTATTTTAGTTTTTAGTTTCCATCCCAGATGTTTGGCAACAAGCCAAAAAAAAATTCCTTACAATTATCCAGTAGAAGCTTTTATAAAATAATACTGTTGGGCTATCTGCTTTGTTTTATTTTTTTGATGATGCATCTGAAGGGAGATGCAAAGGACTAGGTAAAGAGAAGCAATGGGGACTTCATTTTATTTTTTCACTTTTCATATTTTTTTAGAGAGAGAGAGACAGAGCAAGTGTGCACTAGTGGGGGAGGTGTAGAGGGCGAGGTAATCTTAAGGAGGCTTCATACCCAGTGTGGAGCCTGATGTGGGGCTTGATCTCACAACCCTGAGATTATGAGCTCAGCCAAAATCAAGAGTTGCATGCTTAACTGACTGAGCCACCCAGGCACCCTAGCAATGGGGACTTCAGAGGCCATGGTGAAATCATGTTTCTTCAATTCTGTGATTCATTGGGTATTTAGCCATTAAATCTCTTATGCATAGTTTTATCTCTTTAATATTTAACAACATTTTAAGGAGGAGAACTCCAGTAAGTTGAAAAATGGAAAATAAATGTTTGATTTTTGGCATGTGAACTGTGAGTGACCATGTAGCAGGAACTGCTTCAGAAAAGTTATGAGAGAGGGAACCAGGTGGGAGACAGTTGGTAAAAAGGCAAAAGTCATAAAATGAAGACATGGTACATTAATTACTTTTTCAAGAAAGGAGATATGGTAGCAAATGAAAGAGGATATGGACCAGAAAAAAATAGTTATTTGACTTTAATTTGTAAAAGGGAGGATTTACAGGTGTTTAATGGCCAGTAGAAAGCATCAGTTGAGAGGAAGAGGATACGAGAGAGAAGAAGGATACACAATAGTGAAAGGTATTTGAGAAGAACGGAAGAATAGAATCCATATGTACACAGAGAAAGTGATCTTGAATGGGAAAAATATATAGCCCCTTCATTGTAACAGGAAGTAAGAAGAAAAGTATGTGAATTTTTTCCAGAAAACTGGGAGAGATGCCTGTTTTCTGAGTTAGGGAAATAGCAAAGACAGTGGAAAGAAGTGAGTGCAATCAAGACAGATTTGGTAAATGCTAATACAGCTTTGTTATTGCTTAAATTCTTTTGGGGCAAGGTGGAAGAGTGTGTGTGGATAGAGGAAGAATACAGGAATAGCTAGACTTCTGGCTTGCTTAGGCAGATGGATTATAATGCTGTTTGTTACCATTGAGATCAAGGACAATGGTAGATTAGAAGCCCATCTCAACTAAGCAACAAAAACCTGCACAAAAATTCTGTCAGGAACACAGATCGGAACAACCACATTGTGGGTACTACATAGCCAGTTCAGTGGAAGAGTAAAAACAAATGAACAAGAGAACAACAGGAGTTAGGAAATTTGGATTATTTTCTTCTGGTTGCGCCATTACATAACATGAATCTGAACACACATTTGGTGAACTCATTGTCTTTATTAAACCATATCAATTTTTGATCCTTCATGATATTTTAATAAGGTCTACTGAGAAACTGTGTTTAAGAAAATCTTTAAAAATCCGAGTTTCAAGTTTTTTTTTTTCAAGAAGTATATGTTTCTTGGTTTGAACCTGGATAACAAGATAGTATTAAAAAATTGATTATTTTTGGAGCACAGTGTTTAGATTTATATAATGTCAGTATTCATTTCATCATCCCGTAGAAAAGTATTGAGCAAAGCACAGTTTTCAAAACTTAGCACAAGCGAGTGAAACCCCTCCTGCCCTCAAAAAAGAATCTGTGCCTTTAGGAGGCTTAGGTTTGGGAGAGGAAAAAGGTAATGAACATAACACACACATGATGGATGAAAGAAGGTAGTATGTTTGAAGGGGGGACAGGTACCATGAAAAGATAAAAGGAACAATGAAAGAAGGATCAAGAATGATTTGAGGTTATGTTGTGATTGAAAATAAAATAAGATTATCAGCGTGGGCCACATGGAGAAGGTAACAGGTGAGCACAGAGTGAGGAGTTCAGCTACTCATATGTTTGAGGGGGAAGGGAACAGCTGCTGAAATGCTAGAGAGTACATGGCATGGAGCAGGAAGGCCCAGGTAGCCAGATCAGAGAGACCCAAGGGAGAGCGGTAGATGATGTGGTCAGGGAGGTAAGGAGGTGGCGATTCATTGGCTTCTCTGAGTGGGATGGTGTAATTGAAGCAGAGGAGAGATGTGATATAACAGGCTTCGTAAAAGTCCCTCCAGCCCGCTATTATGTGGAAAGAATTATTCTTGCTGAGGGTGAGCGAGGAGGGCAAGGAGTCCGAGAAGAAAGCTATTAAAGTGAAGGATGATGGTGGGTGAACTGAGGTGGCATTACATTCTTTTTTAAAGATGAAACAGTTTACCAACATGCTGAATATGTGCATGGAAAAAGTAAAGTCAAGAGCATAGCAAGGTGTTTAGCTTGAGCATCTGGAAGGGCGGGGCTGCCATCAACTGAGACTGGAAGATGGTGAGGGTGTAGGTAGGTCTTGGGAGTGTAAACCAAGAAGTTGGCTGTAGGGGATTTCAGTTTGAGATATCCGGTGGATGTCCCATAGAGTCGGAAGCATGGATCGTGCAGTCCATCTTCCACCTGACCGAATACCTCATCTGGTTAGTACAGGAATAAATGACAGGGCACAATTGTTTATGCAGAACATGCTCTATGTTTAATGATTGGTTAATATTCAAATTCTCGATATTTAACCAAAGTTGTTTTGGGTTGTTTAACTGCTTTATTAGGGAATAGAAATAGCTTAGCATATCTAAACAGCCAACTTAGATGACATGGGAATAGGTTAGAATACCGAAAACTGATGTGGTTGGTTCTTTCAAAACGTTCCAAGTGCTTGACTCTTGTGAGGAAAACCCCTCCATGTTTTTTTTAAATATAATTCAGATTTTAATATTGCTCTGAAATCTCAAGCATCATTTTCTATGCCAAATTTACTTCCTTTCTCTATTGCAAATTTCCCAGATAATTATTCTGCCATTTTGCAGTGAAGAACAACATTTTAGTGTATCATAATATAATCATAAACCAGCAGAAGATTGCGCCTATCCCATGTTTCTCTTATTCTGTAAGTAGGTTTAGGGTATTCCTGATGAGGAGATTAATTCCACATATTCGAGTCAGTAATGATTGCCAGACAGGTTTATGGGATGGAAATGCTTACAGACCATTCAGGGACCTTGATTGCAGAGTGGTGTGAAATATATTTGCAATATTTTCTCTTAGTTATTTTTATCTGCTAGGCTTATAGACCCATAAATAAAAGTGGCAGATTTCCCAAAAGAATTAAATTCCAGCTTATGAGTTTATTTTATGGAGCCTCTATTCTACCTGTACAAGTACTTCAAGCAGTAACACAGGCAAATATAAAGCAACATCCTATTCTATTTTATTAGTGTATTTTACAACAATTCTGCAGATACACAAGTTTCGGAGATCATAAACACCCAAGGTCTTGAAGACTTCACCTTCCTATAAAGTGCGTTTTGAAAAGTGGTACTGCCTTCCAGCCTATAAATACACTGCTCCTCTTGAGGGAGCCAAGATTTATCTTTTCTCAATTTACAAGTAAATCCATTGTTAAACCCACCTCACCTCTTCACCAATAGAGGGCTGATTTATGATCGACGGTCAATGAGTCCATCTGAAGCAGTTTCTACTACAGCTGAGAAAAAAAAGTATAAGAAAACCTAGTAAATTGTGCACCATTTAATGTAGATAAAATGAAGTGAGCTGTGTTATACAGCACAGCATCAATCCTCAGGAGTCACCTGACTCTTGCTTGTTATACTTCCAATGATGGGAATGATGACACCAGCCAGTAATTATTTCTCCAGTGGAATATCGTTCATGATGCTTGGGAATTGTGGGCATAGTTGTCTCTCAGACCATCCTGATAAATTCCTCTTTACAAAAAAATCATCACTTGCCCATTGTGTCCTGAATTTCCTGCCAAGTAATTTTGGAGTCCATTTCATTATTTACATGAATATATTATTCCATGCTAAAAAACAACAACAACAAACCAAAAACAAATAGTGCATTATATGCTCATAAATAAGAAATGTTAAAAATGATAGATGGAAATAGGGGCGGTTCTTGTGGCTTGGAGAACAGAAGAGTAGCATATGGAGTTAAGGGTTTCATCTCAAATCCCATCAGTAACTCTCTTAAAAAGCACTTTCTCAGGGATCCTGGGTGGCTCAGTCGGTTGAGCGTCTGACTCTTGATTTCAGCTCAGGTCATGTTCTCAGGGCAGTGGGTTTGAGCCCAGCCACCATAGGCTCCAGGCTCAGCAGGGAGTCTGCTTGAGATTCTCTCTTTCTCTCTCTCCTCCTTCCTCTGCTCCTTCCCCTGCTCTCTCTGTCTCTCAAAGAAATAAATGAATCTTTTTTAAAAATACACTTTCTCTGAGGTGTCTAGCATACTCGTATTTTCTTAAAACATCTTTCCTGAGGTGTAAACCTCCTAAAATTTTAGTTCCTTCAGTATTCTTCTTTCTTAGAGATGAACAGCCAAAAATCCATGAAGAGGTTCTCTGCGTGAACTTACTACATCACAGTCAAAGGATTTCCAGTTTGGGATAATAGTGAGCAGTAACCTCTTTCCAGGGCTGTGTGGTGGAGGAACACTGGAGGAACACTGAATGCCAAATTCTCCTCTTGTAGATTTGTAAGTCGCATTAATATTAAAGTGCTCTGAGGAGTTCTGTAATAGAGAATCCCATTGCATGGGACACTTTCCTCATGTATCTTTCATCATAAATTTTTGTTGCTGTCAAGTCGAAATAAAATTCGCTCACACATTAGTCATGTTAATCAGATCCCACTACTCTCAAAGTGAGAAGATGGAGACCAGGAAAGGTAAATGAAATGACCGTGGCATCTCAGACTGTGTCACAGTCTCAAGGGACGTGGGAACGGTGGGCTTCCAGTTCAGTGCCTCTTGGAGTTTCTGTTGAAGCCCTTGTGAGAGGGTTGAGCTGTGTCTGAGATCAGGGAGACATATAGGGAAACAGGAATACATCTAGGCTCAGTATTTTAAGAAAACAGTATTTCATTTCTTTTCCCTGTTAATATTTAACTGTTTGAAACGTATTACCTCATTTATCTACCTTCATCAGACGATAAGTTGTTATACTTTGAACTGTCCAGTGACTTGAGTCCTTCTTCTTCCAGTTTGGAAACATTCAGTTGTATTTTCCTATATTAGTTGGCTCCAGCTGCCATCATAAAATACCACAGACACTGTGGCTTAAACAACAGAAATTTATTTTCTCAAAGTTCTGGAGCCTAGATGTCCAGGAACAAGGCATTGGCAGGGATGGTCTCTTCCTGGCTGGTGCATGGCTGCCTTCCTGCTCTGTCCTCACATGGCCTTTCCTCTGGGTCTCTTTAAAGGTCTTCTGTCCAAATAAAGTCACTTTGGGGATTAGGTATTCAATGTGAATTTTGAAGGGACACAATCTGCACCAGCACATTTCCACCAATAATTTTTTTTAAAGATTATTTATTTGATAGAAAGGAGAGAGAGAAAGTATGCAGGGAGAAGAGGCAGAGGGAGAGGGGGAGAGAAACTCTCAAGCAGACTCAGCACTGAGCATGGAGCCTGAGAAGGGGCTCGATCTCATGACCCTGACATCATGACCTGAGCCGAAATCATGAGTTGGGCTCTCAATTGACTGAGCCACCCGAGTGCCCCATTTCCATCCTCATTTTTACCTTTTCTGTTATCATTGTTCCAGAAAGCATCCCATTTCACCCCTATTCCTTCAATTTGCCCCAGGTTAGCCCTTTCTTTGTGATCTCTAAACTCACTACACATAACCTCATCCCTGAAGACCTCTATAAAGTTTTGGGAATAGGCCCAAGAATGGTCTTGATTTTCACTACCTTCCGCCTTTCACGTTCCTTATTTTCCTGCACACACTGATCTCTCTCTTGGCTCTCCACTTTGGAGTCTTGTGCTTTTCCAAAGAGCCTCCTGTACAACCTGCCATGGTCTTTACACAACAATCAGGTCAACAATCGTTGTTTCATAGTGTGGGTTTGTGGGCAACATCCTGCCAACTTTTCATTTGGACCAGCACTTCAGGCCTACCCATCCATTCAGTCTTTGTTTAGAACAGTCTTACATTGCATTAAGGAAGAAGTAGGTAGGGTGGCATCGTCGTTGCTTCTAACATTCTGCCAGGTCATTCAGAGCCCCCAGCATGGTGTGTGTTCAGGGAACAAGTGGCTGTGCTTCACATTCACTGTGGCAAAAGAAAGAAGCTATGTAATCAACAGACCAACCAAGAAGTCAGTGGTGATTACTTTCATAACCTTTATGTTGCACATAATTACAATGCAATTAAAATAAATAAGATCTCTATATTGTTTTCAGTTGTGCCTTTTTTTATTGTTTCTTATAACGTTGTGGCAAAGTGAGAAGCAGAAGTAGGTAGTTATATAACTTGGCTCAGATCACACAGCTATTAAGCATTTGAACCAAACTTAAACCTAATTGACTTAAACTGAAATTCAATAATTAATTCATGCAGGATTGACTGTGTGCCAAACCTCCATAGTATATGGTGAGCAAAAAGAGGCACCAACTCCGCCTTTGAGAAGAACCAGGTGATAGAGACATACAAATATTAACACAACAATTAAAAACAGATTAAAATTGCAGCCCCGAGATGTGCTACGTGGAGGGGCAGTCATTGGAATGAGAACAAGTGAGAGGGCCTCCATCCTGTGAGAGGGGATGCAGATATTAACGTTCTATATGTTTTGAATAAACTAGGTTAACTTCTCTATGGGAATGTCACTAGCCATTTGGTTCCCCTGTTTGTAGTGCCAAATAATCCATCAACCTAATTAATATACCAGGATTGCCTTCCATTTCAATTACCCCAAAGTTAGATTAAAACAAAACAAAACAAAATATACATAAACAAGATGCTTCAGATCTAGTCTTACCATAAAACATCTATTTCAGACAGAGCTTAGAAAACAGATGGAATGCATATTCCACCCTGTGCACCCCCTCCCCCCCAGTTCTAGGTGGAAAGACAGACATCATGTGACTGGTAGGGCTATCTGCCAGGCTCTGATTGGCCACAGATCTCAGGAAAGGACATGGAGTTAAGGTTGAACAGAGGACCAGAGTAGTTCAGTAGAAGAGCATTGTAGTCATTGAAGAGGACCAGAGAATAGGGCATGAGGTTAGAGGGGTGATAGGTAGATAGATAGGTAGATAGGTAGGTAGGTAGGTAGGTAGATAGATAGATAGATAGATAGATAGATAGATAGATAGATAGATAGACAGATAGATAGATAAGGTGTTAATTTGAGGCAGATAACAGAGACAAAACAGGATATTACTATAGCCAGAGATTATTGGAAATAGTTTCCCCCCCATAGGAAATGCCATTGCAGTGATAGTTAATCATAACAGGCACATAATATCCAAAACAACTGTGACTTGAAATGTATTTTGATTTTTTTTATTAAGTACGACTCCTTTGTCTCAATCTAAGACCCTAAGAGATATCTCACTAAAGTCCAGACAATGAATTTCAATAGCCAGATTTTGATGTCTGATATTAAAGTCACAGATGTGTGTGAGAGGGTGTGTATTCCATGCCATTAGCCTTAAGAAGTATAAGACGCACTGTAAACTTTGCCTTAGTAACTCATTGTCAAAAGCTAGATCCACAGATTACACCCATCTTCAATCTGCTTGTATTCAGTACATTTTGGGGTACTGAATTCATCACTCTAATATTGTACTGTTTTTGTTTATTTCTTTCATAACCATTTCTTAAAACTTCAAGAGGTACCTCCTTATGCTGTCACAGTATTTGAAATCTAAATATTTATTTATTGTTTTTATGCCATTCATAGTTCTAGAAATATCAGTAACATCAGTTTTTATCTTTACAAGAAAAGTCTTCATTTATTTGATTTCCTTGCAGTTTACTCAGGGACATATCTATTATTTTTCTTTCAGATACAGCTCTATGTTCAATACTATTTTTATGATTGGTAGAAGAAAAATCATCAGCATACTTATTTTTTTAGCATATTTCTTTATAATTACTTTATATTTAGTTTATAATTACTTTAAACTTACCTTTTTAAGCCATTCATTCAATACACTGTTAAATATTTGCCATATACCATCTATTAATTGTATAATTCAGCAACATGGTGACTTTTTCTTTCTTTTAAAGAAGATTTATTTTGTCTTGCCATAGAAAAATGCAGCAAGATTAAAAGCCCATGCATGCAAGCAAGTAGTTACCAGAAAAGCTTTTTATGATACATGATTGTAACATGCCAGAAGAAAATTGCATTGAAAATGATGTAGCCTAACTAATAAGAAATACATTTGAAATTGAAAATTAAATATACTTTTGAATATCCTGATACGCTACTTCACTTGCCTCATTTGCATGCAAATAAGGGTTCAATAACTATTTTAATTGCTATATTCTCCCAAAAGCAAGGAAAGAAGATTCAAAATATATGTATTATTTTGTATGGGAAAGAATGTTAATATTCACCAAATAATTACCTAATTTACATAGTGATTAGACTCATCTGCAATAAAGTATTTTTATAAATATACAGAGGGAACATTAGACGTTGTGAAATTTGACAAATGAAATCACAAGCAAATCTAATAAGGAAAATTGTATGCAGGTGAAAGACTTCTAGTACATGATTTTTCATATAACTTTATTACTAACGTCAGAATAATAAGTCAAATCCTTAAGCATTTGGTGCATCATATTTGGTAGGTGAGAGGGGAAAAAACAAATATAATATAGTTAAAAAAATATTGAACATGATCAAACACATCTGAAAGAGATAAATTCCTCGGGGAAGAATTTCCACCTACATAATTTCAAGTGGAGTAATCTATTTTCTAATTAGCAAGGAAAAAATCCCCTGTATATGACCTTGAATTCTAAAATATTAGCTCAGAGGGAATATTTACAATCCAAAGGCTCAGATGCATAATGAAAATACGGACATGACTTTTACTGTTGTTAAGGTTCTTTTTAAATCATTCTTAGGCATAATCAGCCTATGTTGACTGACATTTATAGTATGGAAATTGGCTGGAATACCAATGCAGTGGCGTTTGAAATTAGAAAGCATATTACTGAGGAGACAGGTTAAATATTTGTGGTGTTCAAAGCCATTTTTCTTGGTAGAACCAATACCTTTGTTCATTTTGATCAAGCTTATATTCTAAATGAGTTTTGCATATTGAAATTATTTTAGCCCTCTAACGCTACTTCTTTTGTCATTTTCTGTGTCATGCTGTTACTCGTTTCAGAGGAATGTATTTTTCAGCTTTCAACATTTTAAGTATGATGAAGGAGAGGGGACTTTAGGATTTAAGCAAGGTCGATTTGTCAGATGGAAATGTGTGTTAAGTGAACAGCTGACTTGAATCAATGAATGAATGAAATCATTCTGATTATTAACAATCTATTCGCCTATTTGTGGGTTTGTAGTGACCTGGAAACATTAATTATAAGGTGAGGGTGGGCAGAGAGTATCAAGAATGGACATATCTGATGAAAAATTCTAGTTCACAACCTGCTTCCCTAGAATATGGGACAAGATAGAGATATCTGTGCTTCCAGGAGAACAGTTAGGTCCTGTGTATGTACTCTGAGCTGGGAACTAAAATTATGAAGGAGAGGATACCACTGGAAAATGTGTCTAAATTCTAGAGTTAGTCAGTGATGCCTGACTCCTTCATTCATTCATTATGTGATCCTAGAAAATTACCACTGATGCTCACGTTCCTGAAAAATGAGAATGAAAATACTTTCTTTCAGGGTTATTGTGAAGATTCAGTAAGATAGTTAATAAGCATAAAGTCTGGAGAACATGGCCAGTTTAATAAATAATGGCAAGTTTTTGGGGCACCTGGGTGGCTCAGTTAGTTGTTAAGCGTCTGCCTTTGGCTCAGGTCATGATCCCAGAGTCCCAGGATGGAGCCCTGCATTGGGCTCCCTGCTCAGCGGGAAGCCTGCAAAATCTTAAAAAATAAAATAAAAATAATGGCAAGTTATGTGTGTTAGAGAAGGTGGGGGAACATAGATCCCTGGGATATTTCTTCCTTAGGCAACTGACTTCCCTTATTCCTTTGAGATAGAAGGATTCTACATCTGTGATAGTTTCTATGTTGTGTTTAAGAGAGCTGACATTTAACATCCTCAGGGGCACAGATCAATCATGCATGTATTTTGAAATAATAAATTAACATGATCATGGGAAATAAAACATGTATGATTAGAACTTACTATGCATACTACAAAATATGAATTAATCTAAATGTTCATTCATAGGTAGTCACTGTCCGTGAACTTGATGCTCCCGGTATAAAGTTTTATTGTACCTGACACATGGATTTAGAACCTGAAATTTATACATAATGCTACAAGGCTATCTTAACCTTGATATTCAAACCAAAATAGTATATTGCAGGCCAAACAAAATACCAGTAAGATACCAGTAAATCTAGCTGTGTATATATTGTGACCAAATTGAGACTTTCCAAAGAATGCAAGGGGGAGGTGGGTGAGCATTAGAAAATCTGTAAATCTGACTCCATGTTAAAAAATTAAAGGAGAAAACAGGCAGATGCGTAAAAAGCATCTGATATTAATACTCATTTGCAATTCAGATTCTTTACACACTAACATTAAAAGGGAATTTTCTTAGCTATTTAAATAACTGGTGTCTCTAAAAACCTCCGTAAAGAGGGAACTGTTCAAAATAGAATGTCAGGACAATCGTTTATTCTGGAAAACTACATTTTGAAAGGCCTGCTTATTCTTTAAGTTGTATTTGTCATGAAACCCAGAGCCAATGCCACAAATTGTATGTGCTACAGAATCATAATCTCTATAAAGGGGGATGTTGCCTGACCCTGTCTTAACTTAATGAGATGAATTCAATTAAAGGAGAAAGAAGCTAATCTATTCGTGTGCTAGCAGTCAGTGTAAAAAAAAAAAAAAAGCACTGTTGTTTTATGCACTTATGTCGATGCGCACTCTGATCTTGCACCTCGATTATTCTTGCTGTCAAGGTGGAGGATATTGCTTTAGCCCTTGGTACTCTGAATGCCGCGGAGAAGCGGCCATGCCAGCATCACACGGGAACTGATTAAATATGGAGACTCTCAAGCAGACTCCACCCCAGACCCACTGAATACCAGTCTGCATTTTAATAAGGTCCCAGGGCATCTATCTGTCTGCACAATGTAAAGCATGAGAATACCATCTAGGCTACTGATCTTCCTGCCTTCAGAAATACTGTGAGGATCAGCGACCCCAGCCCACCCCCTCCTGCCCCTGCCAAAGAGGAATTATACTTTTGGCATAGAGTGTACAGTATTTGCAAATTTTTGTTTGTTTTACCTGAAGGTATGGGAATTTGTTGGCAAGTTTCCCCATAATGGTGATATTAATGGATAACAATTATTAAACTCTTACTGGCACTGTCCTAAGCAGTTCCGAGGCATTTATTCATTTCATTTCTTCAGCCATCCCTCTGACTTGTGTGACTCCATTGTAGGAAGAGGAAACACACAGACTTGTGTCACCTGCCCAAGATGAAAGCTGTTAAAATCAGGTCCATTTTTGGAGTCGGGGTCTGAGTCCCTGGCCTGCCCTGTTTAACTTTCCCAAGCTGTTTCTCTGATAAGATAATGTGTAAACTTAAATTTTGGTCAGGTTATTAAATCTGTTCAGCTTGTTCCCCATATTTATCAATATATTTAACAAAGTTTCATAGGTAGCAAATGTATCACATTTTTAATGATTTGCTAGGTACTCTTTTAAGGGCTCAGGTTCATTTATTCATGTAGTTTGCACAACTGTATGAATTTCATTGTTTCCTTTTACAGATGAAGAATTTTTTTAAACTCCTTTTAGAGATGGCAAAAACTGAGCCCCAGAGACATGCGACTTGCCCAGCATCAGACAACAAATAAGATATGAAAGAGTAAAGACTAAAAATAAAATAGTCTAACAGGCATGGTCCCTGTAGAGGTAAATTCAGTGTAATGCTTCTGCTCTAGAATTTCCTACTTGGCATTCTCTTGAGCAACTACATGAAACAAAATTTCCTAATACTGAGATCAGGGGTAACAACTTCTCCAAAGTAATTGTAATTCAAAAATTATTTTTTTTAAAAAAAATATTTTATTTATTTATTTATTTGGCAGAGAGAGAGAGATCACAAGTAGGCAGAGAGGCAGGCAGAGAGAGAGGAGGGGACAGGCTCCCTGATGAGCAAAGAGCCCGATGCGGGCCTTGATCCCAGGACCCTGAGACCATGACCTGAGCTGAAGGCAGAGGCTTTAATCCACTGAGCCACCCAGGCGCCCAGTAATTTAAAAATTCTTGCCTGTCCACCTCCCTCTGTCTTGTCTCCTTGGCTGCAGAAACTGCCCTGAGGCCAAAACTACTTTAACAAAGAATGCCAAAATGCTGGAGATGGTCCAGGATAGAGGTGAAAGGCCAGCAGAAGCCATCATCATATTCTATAACAGTGTTGTCCACTAGAAATACAATGCAAGCCATCTAAGTAATTGTAAATGTTCTGGTGGCCAGATTGGAAAAAGAAATAAGAAACAGGTGAAATTCATTTCAGTCATATATATTATTTAACCTGCCATATAAAAAAAAGTTATCAGGGCGCCTGGGTGGCTCAGTTGGTTAAGCGACTGCCTTTGGCTCAGGTCATGATCCCAGAGACCCGGGATCGAGTCCCACATCGGGCTCCCTGCTTGGCGGGAAGCCTGCTTCTCCCTCTCTCACTCCCCCTGCTTGTGTTCCCTCTCTGGCTGTGTTTCTCTCTGTCAAATAAGTAAAATATTAAAAAAAAAAAGTTATCGTTTTAACATAGTCAATATAACATTTATTAAAGAGGTACTTTTCCTATTTTATACTTTGTCTTTGAAATCGATGTTTATTTTATTTTATTAATTTATTTTATATTTATCTTGAGAGAGAGAGAGAGAGCACATGGGGTGAGGAGGAACAGAGGGAAAGGGAGATAGAATTTTAGCCAGGCTGTGCTCAGCCAAGAGCCTGTGTAGGACTTGATCTCACGACCCTGAGACCATGACCTGAGCTGAAATCAAGAATCAGGAGGCTTAACCGACTGAGCCACCAGGCACCCCTTAAACTGGTGTATATATTTTTTTTGATATGTATTATTTTATCTTTTCAGTGTTCCAAGATTCATTGTTTATGCCCCACATCCAGTGCTTCATGCAATACATACCCTCAGTACCCACCACCAGGCTCTCCCATCCCTCACCCCCCTCCCCTCCAAGACCGTCAGTTTGTTTCTGAGTCCAGAGTCTCTCATGTTTCATCTCCCTCCCCGATTTACCCCACTTCCCATTTCCTTTCCTTCTACTGTCCTCCATGTTACTCCTTATGCACCACAAGTAAGTGAAACCATGTGATACTTGACTCTCTCTACTTGGCTTATTTCACTCAGCATAATCTCCTCCACTCCCGTCCATGTTGCTACAAAAGTTGGATATCCATCCTTTCTGACGGAGGCATAGTACTCCATTGTATATATGTACCACATCTTCTTTATCCATTCATCTGTTGATGGGCACCTTGGCTCTTTCCACAGTTTGGCGATTGTGGCCATTGCTGCTATGAACATTGGGGTACATATGGCCCTTCTTTTCACTACATTTGTATCTTTGGGGTAAATATCCAGTAGTGCAATTGCAGGGTCATAGGGTAGCTGTATGTTTAATTTTTTAAGGAATCTCCACACTGCTTTCCAAAGCGGCTGTACCATCTTGCATTCCCACCAACACTGTAAGAGAGTTCCCCTTTCTCCACAGCCTCTCCAACACTTACTGTTTCCTGCCTTGTTAATTTTGGCCATTCTGACTGGTGTAAGGTGATATCTCAGTGTGGTTTTGATTTGAATTTCCCTGATAGCAACTGTTGTATATTTTAACGTGACAGCACATCTTACTCCGATTAGCCATGGTTTCAGTGCTCAAGGCCACCCGTGGCTAATGGTTGCCATATTGGTTCATTGGGCAGCACCCTGAAAAAGGCTGTGAGCACCTAAAAAAAAAATTGTGTGTTGATAAGGAAGAGTAGATCAATAACTATGGCTAATGCTGGAGGAATTGTCCATAAGAGCATCATGGTTCACACACACAGACACTATTTTCCTTCTGAGATTTGTGCAATCCTAACAGTCTTATTTGTTTCTTTTAAAAAAATTGGGGTGAAATAACATGATGTGTTATTCTTATGTCTCACTTTGGAATTCATTATGAGCTTAGCTTTACCCATCAAATGTTATTTTAAAGAAATGATCTTAATGTATATTAGTCTGTGTGATGTATGCCCTTTCTTAAAAGAAATTATCTTAGCTTTAGCATTTATTTTTTCTAGATATCAACAATGCCCTGATGAAATCCTGCTCCCCAAGTCTTTGTGCCCATGTCTGAGTAAACACACACATTTGTGTTTTGTTTTATTTTAAGGATTTTTAAAAAGATTTTATTTATTTGAGAGTGAGAGAGAGAACGGGGTGGGGGCAGAGGGAGAAGCAGACTCCCCACTGAACAGGGGGCTGGACGTGGGATTCGATCCCGGGACCCTGGGATCATGACCTGAACTGAAGGCAGATGCTTAACCAAGCTTAGCCAACTGAGCCACCCAGGCACCCCTAAACACACACATCCATGATGGGCTCCATAATAGGACCAAATTGCTTTCCAGAAAGAGTATCAATGGTACCCAACAAAAGTACACCTTTACCACTCTGAAATTTAGAATATATCTTTGCCACTTTTAAGAGATGGTGTACAGTTTATTTTTTCTTAGTTAGTGTTTCTTTAATTAGAGGTTAGGAAAATGTGTGTGTGTGTGTGTGTGTGTGTGTGTGTGTGTCTATGTGCGCGCGCGCACATGGACACGTGTTTATAGGCCATTTGTCGTATGCATTTCTTGGTTCAGACTGTGAACAAATTCTTTACATATTGAGGAAATTAATTATTTTTAATTCAGGGGCACCTGCATGGCTCATTCAGTTAAGCAACCAGCTCTTGATTTGGGCTCAGGTCCTGATCTCAGAGTTATAAGATTGAGCCCCATATGGGGCTCAGTACTGGAGGTGGAGTCTGCTTGAGATTCTCTCTCTCCTTCTCTTTCTGCCCTTGCCCCACCAGCTTGTATGCCCTCTCTCTGTCTCTGGGGAGGATATGTTCACAGACCTGTACCCCTGAAACAAATAATACATTATAGGTTAATAAAAATAAATATGTATTTCTTTAAATCAAATATGTTGCAAGTATTTCCTAGCTTAAAGAAAGATATTGGGATTATCTTCGGTATTTAAAATTACACAGTTATATCACCCATATTTTTGACTGGTGTGCCCCCTCACTTTTATCTTTGCATAGGATCTTTTCCTTCTCAATTCAATACTTGTCTACATTTTCTCCCTGCTGTTTTACTGTTTTCCCTCCAATATTTAATGTCTCAACCCATGTGGAATTTTTTTTTTAGGAAATATGTAAATGAAGTGATACTTTAAAAATATTCGCTGATTCCACCAAGTATCTTAGTATTTGTTAATTGCAAAATGCCATTAGGTGCAGAAAATTAGGTATTTTGTCAACCTAAAAAACAATATTTATTTTCTCCTTGGGTTTGAGCTAGGTTTTGTGTAAAACAGTGTAAGACTTTTCCTCAATCAGTCCCAAATGATGTGAGATGTGTGAAGTTTAGAACTAACACGGCATTTCCTGTACCTGGTCAGTAATCCAACAGTGGAGCAGCTGGAGGGGAGGGAGAAAGCCTAATGAAAGGCAAATGCTGTGTTTCCTTGTACTGATACATTTCTCCATCCTGGCACTGTGCCTCTTTTTTTTTTTTTTTTTTTAAACCTGGCATGTTTTCCTTCCTCCACAGCCAACCCTGGTAAAATCACTCGGTTTACCTGATAGAAAGAGCCACATCAGGTGTAAATATGCAATATTTATTAATAAAATAATGTTTCACATTTGTTGCCTATACATATTCAATAAGAGCCCATAATGGGCTCGATGTAGAACCAGAATCACTTTCTAGTACCCTGAATGGGACCACATGCTCTTGCTCAGAACCCTGTTTGTCTCATGTCCCCAACCCACATGCTTCCCTTAACATCACACACACACGCATCTCACACCCTCAGAAATATTAGTAGCATCTGCCAGTAGCATTTTGCCTTTGCTTCCCTGGTACACAGGTCCTTCCCCTAAGAGTCACAGCCCAATCCTCAAGTCAACTTTCTTTTGAATCAAGTAGATACAGCAGAAATGCCTTAAAGTTCCCGACGTTTGGATTTTTTTCTTCTTTCATTTAAAAATTTTTTCCTTTCTCTTTTTATATTCCATTGGTGTGTTTATTTGGCAGTTCTTAAAGTGAGTGAGTTAAATGCCTGTTCCATAGTTATCATAGTATCAACTGAAAGAGAGACTGTCACTAACATACTAACCATATTGTTAATGCATCACTATTTAGCATTTGCTTGTGCTAAATGTGTGCATGTCAGAAAACAGTGCAGAATGTGTCCCAAGCACAAATCCATCATTGTGTTTGCAGGTGTTCTTTCAATAGCATTGAAAGGGCCAATACATTCGAGTATTATTTCACTTGGTGTCAGCAATATCTTCAATATGGAGGAGAATAGCATTAATGTATGGACTGTCTTGCTTGCATACATGGAAGACACAGACTTTGTCTGTCAGCTGCCATGCATTTTGCACCTATTTTCATATAAACCCCCATTTAAAAAATTGGTTGATGGAGTACTCTCTGATTTTATTGAGACTGTAATGATGAAAAAAAAAATTCCTTTTGGTGCTATCCCTGGGGTTACTCTGCACACCTCTCTCCCAATAATTGTGCACAGCCATAACAAGCCAGAGGCTGGATGGGATAATTGGCTCCTCCTCACTGCATTTATGTGTAGTCAATCTGAGAATTACTGAGATTGAATGAAAGCCACAGTGACTGCAAGGCTGAGGCCCATATTGATCCAGTAAGAGTAGGATGGATCTGTCAGGTCTGGGCAGAATACATCATGCTCCTGGTGGGAGAGTTCTCTCCCCAGAAAGGGAAATAATTATTCTCTCCAAGGAAACACTTGAGTCCAAAGTATACACACTCAACAAAGGAGTCTAATAGAACATAGAACAGAAGTAGCTTTTTTTCCCTTCTTCCCTTCCTCCCTTCTTTCCTTGCTCCCTCCCTCCCTTCTTTCCACCCTTCCTTCCTTCCTTCCGTCCATCCTTCCTTCTTTCCTTCCTTCAATAGTTCCTGTTTGGGAACACATTACACTGAGGTTATCTTTGTTTTTCTGAATTTCCTTCAGTCTATCTGGCATTTTTATATTTGCATCAGTGCATTCACATTTCAAACTAAGGTTTAAAAGCTTTCAGTTGAAACAGAAACAGGCAGATTCATTTGGTGTATATGAAGTAGGCAGTAATTGCATTGGAAAACCCCAAAACACACATACCAGAACCAGCTGTAGCCAAACATGTGTGGAAAGCAGCACACAGAATTTTCCATGGCCTGGAGCAACGATGTTGGACAAATAGTCCCCGAGGTGTCTCAGCAGCTCCGTACGCAGTGGAAAGATTAGATAATGCTAAAGACTTACCAGATGGATATTCAATCAGTTGTGTGTAAAATTCTCTCTGTAAATTGAATATTGAAGACATAGCTACACTGAGCTTATAAAATTAGCGTCTTTGTTTTCTTGCATGGTTCCCTGATGTGAGTGAGCTGCACTGAGAGTGGTAAGGACAAACTGTGATACACGTTTACAGGACATGTGAAAATAAGCATCAGGGATAGCCCAGAAGCAATTGGCTGAAAGCAAATAGAGGGTAGATGATGAGGAAATGTACAGAAGAAGAAGAATTTGCGGTGTTCTTGATTCAAGATTTGAGATAACAAATTGCCCTTTTAATAAGAAACAGGCTTCTTGTGTAAATCACTGCCTTCTTGCAGAATGCTCTAATTTTCTTAGAATACAGTCATGATGTTGCTATCCATGTAAAAAACTCCTAAACTATATGCTCCTTGTCGTACTAAGTGCTGATCTTTCTGTTTTATTGTTAAGTCCCTTTCTAATCAAACTTCACCTTCACCTGAGTGAAGGTGATATATCTCCCTGCTCACTAATCCAGAACTTGATCCAATTAATCTATTCTTCAGTATATGCAGGACACTGTTATCAGTACACTAGACCTTGTTTCCCTAGGAATGCCCTCTCTTTTCCTTTAACATGTTCAAATTCTGCCCAGCCTTAGAGGCCCAGTCTCTCTCCCAATCTCTTCCAAAGCTACTTCAAACCTCCATGACCTCCTGTCAAAATTCCCCCATTATAGGAAAAATACTGACATTCATTAGGCTTTAGGTGCGTATTTGTTGGCAGGCAACTCAGGAGGACTACCATTCATTGATGTTCACACTAGGAAAGACAATAGGTGTTAGACACAAACAAATGGAAATAGGAGTGCTGGATCAAAACCACTACATTGTAGGACATGATTTCTTTGCTAATTATAACATCTAATCAGGATGGACATGTATCCCCATCCCCACTTACTCTAGGTGGTTCTAGTTTATACCTGTTGTTCCTCTGTGTTATCAGTAGTACTCTTTACTCTCAAAAGTTGCTTCTACTTGGATGATAAATAATATGGCCACTTTACTAATCCTTACTGAGCACTTGATACATGGCGGGCAATAGTCCAAGTGCTCTGTGAACTAGCTTCTTTGAACTACACAACAGCCTTATAAGATGTTTAGTAAAATCGCCTTCCCTGGGGGGACCACGCCTGGACCACGGGGTGGAGAGAAGCAGCAGAGGAAAGAAAAAAAAAAAAAAAGGGAAAAAAAGCGTGGAAAAATAGACTCTGCTCTGCTGACTTCGCTGCGTCCCCTCACGCCGCACCGGGTGCACTTTCTTTCTGGGCAATGAGTCTTGGAACACTGAAAAAATAAAATAAATTTAAAGTAAAAAAAAAAAAAGATGTTTAGTAAAACTAGTTTTATTTTTCAGATGATGAAATAGAAGCCCAATGATTATCTTTGAAAAGATCACACAACTAGGGAGGTTAAAGCATCCCTAAAGGGTACCAGTTAGAGAATTAAGATAGACTTTGCTGAATTCTAACAAAATTTTTGAGACTAGAGTTAAAATTAATGTTAAATATTTATGAAGAGGGTTAGAGAGTCCTTGGAGACTTTCCCCCAAACTTCAGCAAATCTAAATATATAAATAAGTGAGACTCAGTGCTTTCTAAACAAAGTCATCTGTGATACTCCCACAGGAAGACCACAAATACTTGCTGGGGGAGAAGGGGTTCGGGAGCTGAAGCAGGAGTAGATAGGACAATAAGATGGTCTCTAGAGCCCATCAACACTAATGATGCTGTTTGTTAGCATACTAGAGAGTGTCATATAGATTGTCAGTATCATACAGATACATGGGTTTTTGGAAGTATTCAGAGTAGGGTAGAAGAGGATGCTTAAAATGTAATAGCTTTGGAGTAATTTGTCTTATTAAAGAAATGTTAATATCCAGATCCTTCTGGGTGGCTGTGAACCTAAATGAAGCTATCTATGGATATCAGTGGTGATGGTATTCCTCTAGGATGTAGTAACTGGCTCCACTGAATCTCCTCCTGGGGTGTGTGCTTATACTCACAGGTGCTTAATAAATTCTTTATGGGGATGATTTTTTGCAACTGAGTAAATTTATGTATGCTCATATCCATGAATAATCTTGCCATATTAAATGTACCTTGAAAACTATAAAAATTCAGTTCAATTTTAATGAGTAAAACTTTGAGAATGAATCCATTTGTTAAAACAACAGTTTTATTTGAGTATTTGATCCTTTGGGGGTCCTTAGACTGTAACTATTCTATCCAAGTTTGTTCTTGTCCTTTGGGTCTATAATTTTCCAGATCATAATCCTTACTCTATTTACATAAAGTTCTTAATCTTTGATGTTGAGAATATTCAAAGTTTATGCATCATCATTGCATTGCTCAGGAAGTTTTGTTTTTCTTCTAGAGCACTCTGCAAATTGTTGATTGCCTACTTTCCATAGCGTCTTAGGAATGAGTTCATGCCTCTTCCCTTAATGCTGCAAATCTTCATCTGTCTTACCTCAATGCTCTATGTCCGTCTTTTGTTTTTTGACCTGATAAATCTGTGTTCTACTTCTGAAAGTAAAATGGAAGTAGACTTCACAGTTTTTTTTAAATAGTGTAATTTGTTGAAGAGCATAAAAACTAAAAATGGATTCCCCTAGTAGACAGAACATAAATGTCATTGTATTTTCTCTGTAATAACATTTTACATGTGTACAATAATTCAAGAACACCTGTAAGAATACCATCTTAATTAACAATTTTTCTTCTGTGATGCCTACTGTTTGTAAATGGGCATTTACATACATCAACTAAAGCATTCTGTTTACTAGCACTTGACATTTTATTGTTAAGTACCATTATACTTATATTTTAACACATAAAGGACCAATAATGTGCTTGCTCCCTCATCTCTAAAATCAGTAGCACACTTTCTACTTCCTCACTTCTTAATGTGAAGATACACACAAACTACACTACTTTGTACTGGACATGATTGCCAAGTCAATATCCAGAACCCCTACCCTCCTGTAGATACCATTTCTCATTCATGCAGGATACATGTTTTAGGGAAATTGGGTCCCACCCTCAACCCCAAGGGTGTGTCCTGATCGGTCCAAGCGGCTATGGACAGTCTAACTTCCCTGGCCAATGCAGTAGGTTCAGCTTGATGACATCATCATAGCCATTCAGACTTCTGTTTGATGCTGAGGAAGGAGATACTTCTGAGATAATTCAAGATACCCTAACAGATTCAGTTTTCTTGTTTGCTACTTACAAATAATTTATATAAAATTAATTAAATTTCTAGAAAATGAAATAAAGGTATAATTTATAATTTGTATTTATTTTCAACTTATAATTTCTATAAATTTATATAAAATTAACTAAATGTGAAATGTAAAGTATATGTTATGACATATCTCTATATATCTGTGTATACATTTATATATCTACATATATATTCCCAAACTGGCAGTAAGATTTCTCCTTAATATTCACTGCTAAAAGAAGCAAAACCCAAAGTACTTTCAGAGAGTTTTACACCTTATGGTAGCTACTATAGCTGTGCAGTCTTTTTCCTAAGGGACACTTTCTGCTTTGGGAGATTAGTAGACCATAGCACAGGAACATGGAGCCCATGAAGAAATCAGAAGTCTAAGTTAACTAAAACTAACTCCACTCAGGCTAAGCAGACAGAAATCTGAGACCAGGACTGTGGAGGACCATAGCATTTGTGGGAGGCATAGTAGAAGAGAAAATGGAGGTATGGGGAGCAGGACAATATCTATGTGGAGGTATCCTTTGGGTCTTTGGCTGAGGCCTAGATTCGTTTGCAAAAGTCTAACAGATGAGAGTCTGTGTGCCTGGAATTGAAGTGAAATGTCTGAAGTCACAGTGTTGGATTTCTTAGAATATTCTACCCAGAGTGCAAATGCCATACGGAGCACACTGGACATTGAGCTAAGCTCCCAGAAGGGTAAACTTTATAACTAGATACTGCCTAGATTAAGATATATACCAGAGGATTAAAGAAGATAAAGATAGACGTGGCTAAAGAAGGGATAAAACCCAGCCCGACTGGATCGAGAATATAAACTAATAATTTAACTGTTTATTAAAAGAAAAATCAGTCCCTAGAAATGAAGACAACATATTCTGGACTCCTTATAATTTCATGTCTACAAGATCTAGTACAAAGGAAAAAAAATACTTGTAAAGAAGCTGGAAAATATGGTCATTAATCAAGACAAAAAAATTTAATAAAAATAGGCCCCAAGATGACCTAGAATTTGAAATTAATGGAAAAATACTACCAAAGAGATATTATGAATATATTTGAGAATTTAAAGGAAAAGGTGAACATAAGTGAACAAATGAAGCTTAGCATAGAACTGGAAACTATTAAAAAAAGAATCAAACAAATTCTAGAACTGAAAAATATACATCTGACAAGAAAAATTAACTGAATAGGTTTAACATAAATTTAGAAATGGCAAAATAAAGAGGTATTAGTTGGAAAAAACAAAAATTATCCAACCTGAAGGAAAAAATTATGAAACATGAATGGAACTTCAGTGATATATAGAACTGTTTCAGCAGTATAATATATATGTATTTGAAGTCTCCAAAAAATAAGAAGAGTGTGTGTGTGTGTGTGTGTGTGTGTGCGCGCGCATGTGTGTATACACACACATACCTAGAGATCCAGGAATCTCAGGAAACCCGAGAAGAAAAATTGGTCAAACTGCTGAGAATCAAACGTAAAGAGAAAAATGTTAAAAGCAACTGTAGATAAAAGGCACATAACAGAGATGGGAACAATATGAATAACGGTTAATTATTTATTGATAACCATGAAACCCAGGAGATGATGAAAAAAAAAAAAAAAAACCTTAAAAGTGCTGACATGGGAACAAAGAATGTTGTCGATCCAGAATTCTATATCCAATATTTTCTAATGCGCAAAAACTGAAAGTATTTGTCACCTACAAGTCTGCCAAATACTAAAAGAAATATGTTAGGCTGGGTCACAGTGATACTACATGCAAGTTTGAATTTTTAAGGAGAAAGAACATTGGAAATAGTGAGCATAATGGTAAATATAAAAGGGTATCTTTTGCGGGGGCACCTGGATGGCTCAGTCTGATAAGGTCTACCTTAGGCTCAGGTCATGATCCAAGGTCCTGGGATTGAGCCCCACAGCAGGCTCCTCCCCGGTCAGTGAGGAGCCTGTGTCTCCCTCTCCCACTTCCCCTGCTTGTGTTCTTGCCATTCTCGCTCTCTCCCCATCAAATAAATAGATAAATCTTTTAAAAAATATATCTTGTTTCTCTTCTTAATTTTTAGAAATTACAACTGATGGTTTACTTAAAAAATATCATTGTACTACAGAATCAATAATACCTAAATATCTGAAATAAAACACATCTATGGTGAAGAAGAGAGATGGTGTAAGTGAAATTATACTATCGGTAATACTATCGGAAAACTCATGTGTTTCTGTAAGTGGCACAATACTGATTCTGAGGAGAAAGTTTTTTTGTTTGTTTTTTAAAATATTTTATTTATTTATTTGACAGAGAGAAACACAGCGAGAAAGGGAACATAAGCAGGGGGAGTGAGAGAGGGAGAAGCAGGCTTCCCTCCGCACAGGGAGCCCGAGGTGGGGCTCGATCCCGGGTCTCCGGGATCATGACCTGAGCCCAAGGCAGATGCTTAATGACTGAGCTACCCAGGGACCCCAGATAAATTGAAATTTAAAGGAAGAAAGTAGACATAAAATAAAAATACTAAGCATGGACAACCTGAAGTGATTTTATTACTTTCAGACAAAGTAAACATCAAGCGGAAGAGGATAACCAGAAATAAAATGGAAGAATTTATAATGATAAACAGGAAAATCTGTAACAACCATAAATGTGCATACTGCCACCCACAGAGTTGAAATATATGAAGAAAAATCAGAGGTAAAGGGGGAAATAGACAAATCTATTATCATAGGTGGAGATTTTAAGACCTCAGTAATTTATAGGTAAAGCAGTTTATAGATAAAAAGATATGTAAAGTTTTAAATGGTTCAAATAATACTACAAACTAAGTTGACCTAATTTACATTTATGGAACATTTTACCCAATAACAGCTGACTATACATTTGTTTCCTTATGGAATGTTTACCATGATAAACTATATGCTGGTCATAAAACAGTTCTCAGTAATTTTCAAAATATTTCAATCTTACAAAACATACCCTGCTACCTTTAAAGAATTAAAATATAAATAAATAGAAATAATACATTCGAAAAACCCTCAATAGTGGGAAATTAGACAACATGATTCCAAGTAATTCATGGGCAAAAGGTGAAATCACAAAGGACATTATACAGTACTTCACACTGAAGGACAAAGAAAATGCTCTCATGTAAAACTTAGTGGGATGACTTTATAGAAATGCATATAGAGAAATTTATAGGTTTAAATATTTGTATTAAAAAGAGAAATTCTACAAAAAAATTAATTTTTATCTTAGACAGCTGCATAGAGGAAAGCAGATTTAACCCAAATATGTACATGAAAAGAAATAAACAGAGAAAATCAGTGATATAGAAACCAGAAAGATAATAGAGAAAAATTAAAGCCAAAGTTTTTCAATCTGGAATTCTGTATCCATGTTTTCTGATACACAAAACCTGACCCTCAAGATGGCACTAAAAGAAAAACTACAGATAGTCTTTTAAAAGTCTTTTCAAAAAGACTAATAAAATGGATAACCCCAAACAGTGGATTTTTTTTTTAAGTTTTTGTTTAAATTCCACTTGTTAACATAAAGTGTAATACTAGTTTCAGGCATACAATTTGGTGATTCAGCACTTCCCTACATCAACCAGCTCTCATCACAACAAGTACACTCCTTAATCCTCATCACCTCTTTCACCCTTACCCCACACCCTACCCTCTGGTAACCTTCAGTTTTTTCCCTATAGTTAAAAATCTTTTTCTCAGCTTGCCTGTCTCTTTTTTCCCCCATGGTTACTTGTGGTTGTCTTTGTTTTTCAAATTTCATATATAAGTGAGATCGTATGGTATTTGTCTTTCTCTGACTGATGTATTTCACTTAGCATAATACATTCTAGCTTCATCCAACATGGATGGGATCCCCCAAATGGGATTATTTCATTATTTTTTAAGTACACACACACACACACACACACACACACACACACACACACACGACGTGTCACATCTTCCTTGTCAGTTCATCAGTTGACGGGCATTTGGGCTCTTTCCATAAATTGGCTTTTGTTGAAAGTGCTGCTAGAAACACCGAACCATAGTTTTTACAAAAAACAAAAAACAAAAAACAAAAAAACCAAAAACAACATGAAAAAGCAAATTATCCAATCCCAAGATTAAAAGAGAAGATATCTTGCTTCTGATTTTATAGATGTTATATAATAATGAGGGACTATTAGGAACAGCCACTTAACAGTAAATATGACAATTTAATTAAAATGAGAAAATTCCTTAAAAAAAAAAAAGAGAAAATTCCTTGAAAAATGCAACATGGTGAAACTGATGCCATAAGAAATAGAAAGGTCAGGGGCGCCTGAGTGGCTCAGTTGGTTAAGTGACTGCCTTCAGCTCAGGTCATGATCCCGGAGACCCGGGATCGAGCCCCACATCGGGCTCCCTGCTCGGCGGGAAAGCCTGCTTCTCCCTCTCTCACTCCCCCTGCTTGTATTCCCTCTCTAACTGTGCTTCTTGCTGTCAAATAAATAAAATCTTTAAAAAAAAAAAAAAGAAAGAAATAGAAAGGTCAAATAACCCTGTATCTATTAAAGAAATCAAATTGAAATTATCAAAAAGGTTCCCAGAAAGGAGAGCTCAGTCAGTTACACACCTAACTCCTGTTTTCAGCTCAGGTCATGATCTAGCCTGTCTCAGGCTCTGTGCTCCGTGAGGAGTTGCTTGAGGATTCTGTCTCCTCTTCCTCTGCCCCTTTACCCACTCACACATGCATGTTCTCTCTCTCTCCCCCCCTCTTTAAAATAAATAAACATATCTTTTAAAAAAAGATTCCCAGAAAGAAAATTCCAAACTCGGTTTTGTGGATGACCCTCACCATAAGGAAAGAAAGAAGAAAGAAATAAGAAATAAGACCAAACTTACCCAAAGAGTTGCCTAAAACAGAGGAGAAAAAAAAAAACATTTCCCAAATCATTTCATGAGGTCAGCACACCCCAAAAACCAAAACCTGATCAGACATTTTAAGAAAAAGAAAAATTAGAAACAAGAATGTCTCTATTAATATATTTTTAAGAGGTTACCTTGAAACCTCACCTTGCATGTTTAAAGGCTAAAGCCAATCCACGTATTTACTACCCTCGCAAGGAGGACTTTAGGACTCTATCTGAATTTGAGACTGTCCTAGGAAAGTTCAGGTTTCATGCTTGGTGAAAAGTGACACTCTGAAAAATGAATTTTCTAGAAGTTAGTGTTCATTGTGATAATAAAGTAAGGCCTCTGGCTGGGGATGTTCATGAGCACAGCTTGGTGACTTGTCTCAGTTCCTCATGTAGGTGACACGGTATTTGTGGGTTTCGGGTGCCATGACAGATGGCACTCACTGCACACAGGTGCCGCTGGCTTGCTTTGTACTTGCTGCCATGTACACCAAACTGTCAGAACATGCTTCATTCACTTCACCCTAACTAATAAGCCACTCAGCCGGGGTTTTGTACTCCCCTGGTTTTGTGTGGCCTGCTCCTCATTATCATCTAGCTGTCAGACATCATCACTGCAGACACGGTCTCCGCACACCCAGCCCGAAACCATGGCTTCTCAGCCCAGCATGATCTTTTACCTTCAAGTTGCTTTTTTAAAAAAATGTTTATAGAATTTTGGAGTGTTTTATTTCTTTTATAGAATGTCACCTCCACCAAGAGGCCTTCCAAGGTGACCCAGGAAGAGCAGTCTCCAGTCACTCTTAGATCAGACTACTTTATATTTTGTAGAACTTACCAATACTAAAAGATATTTATGTATGTCTTATTTTTTTTTTGTTATTTCTCTTGTTCTTGCGATGTAAGTTCTTTGAGGAAGGGACTCAGCTTTTTTTTTCTTTTTAATTAATGTATATCCAGTGGAGTGAACAGTGTCTAGTATGTTGTAGACTCAAAATTAATACCTCTTGAATGAGTAAATGCATGGAAGTGAAGCATGCTAAGAAGTGTTAGAAATATACTGTCGAAAGAGAAAATCAGAAGTCTGGCTAGGTAGTATAACATTTGTGTTTAAAAAGCCTTCACTCAAAATGTGTTTGAAAGGGGAGAGATCACGACTAACACCAAGGAAATAGAAACAATCATCAGAAATTACTATCAACAATTATATGCCAATATGTTTAACAACCTAGAAGAGGTGGATACATTCCTAGAAACCTATAAACTTCCAAGACTGAAACAGGAAGACATTGACAATTTGAATAGACCTATATCTAGTAGTGAGATTGAAGCAGTGATCAAAAACCTCCCCCAAAAAAGAGTCCAGAAATAACACCTATTCTCCTGAAGCACTTTCAAAAAATAGAAACGGAAGGAAAACTTCCAGACTCTTTCTATGAAGACAGCATTACTCTAATCCCCAAACCAGACAAAAACCCCGTCAAAAAGGAGAACTTCAGACCAATATCACTGATGAATACGGATGCCAAGATTCTCAACAAGATCCTTGCCAACAGGATCCAACAATACATTAAAAAGATTATCCATCATGACCAGATGGGTTTTATCCCAGGGATGCAAGTGTGGTTCAACACTCGCAAAACAATCAACGTGATAGAACAAATCAACAAGAGAAGAGAGAAGAACCACATGGTACTCTCAATTGATGCAGAAAAGGCATTTGACAAAATACAACATCCGTTCCTGATCAAAACTCTTCAAAGTATAGGGATAGAGGGAACATTTCTCAACCTCATAAAATCTATCTACGAAAAACCCACAGCGAATATCATTCTCAACAGGGAAAAACTGACAGCCTTCCCTCTGAGATCAGGAACAAGACAAGGATGCCCACTCTCACCACTACTGTTCAACATAGTGTTAGAAGTCCTAGCAACAGCAATCAGACAACAGAAAGAAATAAAAGGTGTCCAGCTTGGCAAAGAGGAAGTCAAACTCTCTCTCTTTGCAGATGACATGATACTCTATGTGGAAAACCCAAAAGACTCTACCCCCAAACTACTAGAACTCATACAACAATTCGGTAATGTCTCAGGATACAAAATCAATGCACAGAAATCAGTTGCATTCTTATTCGCTAACAATGAAAAAATAGAAAGGGAAATCAGAGAATTGATTCCATTTACTATAGCACCAAAAACTATAAGATACTTAGGAATAAACCTAACCAACGAAGTCAAGGATCTGTACTCGAGGAACTACAGAACACTCATGAAAGAAATTGAAGAAGACACAAAAAGATGGAAGAGCATTCCATGCTCATGGATCGGAAGAATAAACATTGTCAAAATGTCTATACTGCCCAGAGCAATCTATACTTTCAGTGCCATTCCGGTCAAAATTCCACCAACATTCTTCAAAACGTTGGAACAAACAGTCCTAAAATTTATATGGAACCAAAAAAGACCCCAAATCACTAAGGAATTGCTGAAGAAGAAAAGCAAAGCTGGGGGCATTTCGTTACCTGACTTCAGGCTTTATTACAAAGCCGTGATTACCAAGACAGCATGGTACTGGCACAAAAACAGAGAACTAGACCAATGGAACAGAGTGGAGAGCCCAGATATGGACCCACAAATCTATGGGCAAATCATCTTTGACAAAGCAGGAAAAAACATCCGGTGGAAAAAAGACAGTCTCTTCAATAAATGGTGCTGAGAAAATCGGACAACTACATATAGAAGAATGAAACTAGACCATTCTCTTACACCACACACAAAGGCAAACTCGAAATGGATGAAAGACCTCAACATGAGGCAGGAATACATCAAAATCCTGGAAAAGAACATAGGCAGTAATCTCTGACATCAGCCACAGCAACTTCTTTCAAGACGCGTCTCCAAAGGCAAAGGAGACAAAAGCGCAAATGAACTTCTGGAACTTCATCAAAATAAAAAGCTTCTGTACAGCAAAGGTAACAGTCAACAAAACAAAGAAGCAACCCACAGAATGGGAGAAGATATTTGCAAATGACACTACAGACAAAGGGCTGGTATCCAAGATCTATAAAGAACTACTCAAACTCAACGTCCAAAAAGAAGATGAACACATCAAAAAATGGGCAAGAGACATGAAGAGGCACTTCTTCATAGAAGATATGCAAACGGCTAACAGACACATGAAAAAATGTTCAGCGTCACTAGCTATCAGGGAAATTCAAATCAAAACCACACTGAGATACTACCTTACACCAGTCAGAATGGCCAAAATTAACAAGTCAGGAAACTGGAGAGGCTGCAGAGAAAGGGGAACTCTCTTACACTGTTGGTGGGAATGCAAGCTGGTGCAGCCGCTTTGGAAAACAGTGTGGAGATTCCTTAAAAAATTAAAAATAGAGCTACTCTATGACCCCGCAATTGCATTACTGGGCATTTACCCCAAAGATACAGATGTAGTGAAAGGAAGGGCCATATGTACCCCAGTGTTCATTGCAGCAATGGCCACAATCGCCAAACTGTGGTAAGAGCCAAGGTGCCCATCAACAGATGAATGGATAAAGAAGATGTGGTACATATATACAATGGAATACTATGCCTCCATCAGAAAGGATGAATATCCAACTTCTGTAGCAACACGGACTGGATTGGAAGAGATTATGCTGAGTGAAATAAGCCAAGTAGAAAAAGTCAAGTATCACATGGTTTCACTTACTTGCGGTGCATTAGGGGTAACCTGGAGGACAGTGGGAGAAGGAAAGTAAGTGGGAAGTAGGATAATCCAGGGAGAGAAAGGAAACAACAGAGACTTTGGACACAGAAACAAACTGAGGGACTTAGAGGGAGGGGGGTGGGGGGATGGGAGAGCCTGGTGGTGGGTACTGGGGACACCTAAAGCGTGGAGCACTGGGTGTGGGGAATGGGGAATGAATCTTGGAACACTGGAAAAAAAAATTTAAGTAACAGTAAAAAAAATGCCAAAAACAAAAGCATGTTTATTAGTTATCCTTGTCCTTGAGGTAGACTCCCTTAGGGATAACAGAAGTTTTTATTTGTTAAAAAGACCTCTATAAAAGTCAAAGTCCTCAGGATTGGAACATCTTTGGTAGAGAATAATTTAATATGAGTTAGTCAATATAAACAGAAAACTTGGTTAGCAGCTAAAAGACCCCAGCAGAGGGGAAAATAGCCAAAATGGGAACACAGGAAACTACCTAAGATGATAGCTTTATATTTTTTGTTCCCCCCAGGGCTAATCATGAAAGAATATGATTAAATCTAGTGACATTATAATTTCATTGAAACAACCAGACCTTTTTTCCCCCTCAGTCCTTTAAACTACTGTATTTATGCAGTGACAGTTTCTTAAAATGAAAAAAGATCAATCCCACAAATTTTTTAAAAAAATCAATTATCCAATGGGAAAGAGATGGATTACCATTGATTGCATCCTGCCTGTGGTAGAGATGATGGATGACCGCAGTCATGGCATTGATCTTTGGGAACAGGCTTACACTGGTCTTGCATGGCTTATTATGGGGACCACCCACTTGGAGGACGCACAGAAAAACAACAAATACTGCATTTTACATTCTGTCAGGGTCTCTCTGCTCTTCTTTTGTCCATATAACTTTGATGCTGTGTTCCTAAATTCAGGCGTTGTTACTTACCGTAAAAATGTATTCGGATACAATGACTATAAAGAACTCCTGGACAGACCAGGACAGTCACAGCAAGAGAGAGTGGCCATATAAATGATCTTCTGACAGTCCCCGTGGTTTGTTCCTCAGCGAAGCACCTGAGAGCTCATCTTGTAACTCATACAAATCCTGCACATTTTCAAATAACCAGGGGATGTGTGAAATATTATAGGTTTAGTCCAACCTGCTGCATTTTGAGATGATATATATTTCCAGTTCAGTTTCAATTTATATACTCTCTGAAATATATATGCATACACATATATAATATATATTTATATATTTTACCAATAGTGACTTATTTGTTAAGTGAAATGCCTTGTGACTCCAAGAAGGCGATTTTTATTCCAATTTACTTAAATGATAACTTCTTGGCCAAAAGTCATCTGAACTTCAGCTTCCTGCTCTGTTCCAAGAATCACATGAACTCAGGACTAGTAACGAGAGCCATTTCAGATGCTACAAATCATCAACTGTCCCTCCGGTTGTTTACCGAATGCAGCAGTTGAGCTCGCTGCCACATCCTTTAATCACTGGTGGAAGAGCAGACCTGCCAAATGCCCGTTTGCAGGGATGGTTATTGGGGCCGTGGTAACCATTGTGGTACCAATTAAATTGGACAGACATTAACTCATCTTCATCACCCGAATGTTTGCGTTGCTCTTTACACAAAACATGCAGGGGAAAAGTGTTGATGAGTAAGCATACTGAAGGAAGGGGGAAATACATCTCTGTGTCGTGCATTAGCCCAAGTCAGTTTGAGTGTTTGGCCAAGGTCGGTTTTTTATTTTATATTATTTTATTTTTTTGTTAGAAGTTGGTAAAGTCCAGGGCTAAAAGAAGGAAGAAAATACACTATTTTTAAAAAGGAACTCTCATGACAAACTCTGCTAAGTGTGGTAACATTTACTAGTAAACAGGTGCAGAATTGGCACTCATACCGGTCTGTGCTTTGGGCGACCCTTTGCCCTGGGCACATGGATGCACCTGGAATGAATAGCCATTCTTGAGCTGCAACACAATGAGGGTAACTCATAATCAACTGACAAGATTAGCATTCACTAGCACATCTATTTAACACTCATATTTGTTCTACTTTGATAGTGTTACGTTTGATGCACAAGTACCTTAACAAAAATTACCAGATAGACATACTTTCAGACTGAAAGTTTTCCTTTGGGGGGGGGCGGGGAACATAACAACCTAGCCAGAAGTGACCACCTTAGACTGTGAGAAGTGTTCTCAAAGAAAAAGAGTCAGAAAAAAAAAAAAAAAAGAAGTGAATTTCCTCAAGACTGTGCACCTCTTTGCATTGTCTCTGGGCAACAGTGGGAATACATTTCCCCATTCCCCTTTTGGATACTTCCCAAAATTAAACCTGACTAGCAACTTGCAGAAATATAATGTGGATCAAGACTTGAGGGTCAGCCATGATTTGGAACTGGGGCCCCAGATTAGATGTATTAGATATTATTACTAGTCACATGTGAATGTTTATATCTAAATCAGTCATGTCTAGGCCTATATTATACACAACGTTCTAGGAAGTTGAGAAAATACTTGCTGAGTTATCATATCAGTGTAAACTGCTGTGCCAGATGTTGACTATTACGGGGCAGATGAAGAGGTCATTTATGTTACCTATTTTTTTTTTTTTTTTTAGTTTCAAGTTTTTATTTGAATTCCAGTTAGTTAACCTATAGTGTAATATTAGTTTCTTATTTTTATAGAAAGGTAGTTGTAATGGACTAACCCACCCAAGAAAGCACATCTGTACTAAGGGAAGATTAGGGAGTAAATCTTGGTTGAATGGCTGTTTCAGGCACAGTAGTAGTTGTGATCACGTTACACTCTCTCCTTTATGACTTTGTGAGGCAGAGGATGGCACTGTTATGTTTGTGGTTGTTGATTTGTCATAACCCACTCTGGATAGAGCTACTTAAAAGTATCAACCGGTTGTACCGCAAAAGTACATTCAAACAACTTTTGATAGTGGGCTGTGAAGCATCTGGATTTCTCCCTTAATAGAAATTTTTACTGACTTTATATCATACACACGCAGTTGTTCCCTAACTCTGAGATGTGTAATATTGTCAAGTTGCCAGTTTCTTTCTAGAAAGTCTGCTGTACATTTTTCCCCCTTTCCTGGACACTATCTGGTCATTTTGTCATGTTTACATTGTTTTTGTATCTTTGAAGACTGGAAAGATGACGTCTTTGTGAAATTGAGCATTAACTTTTCTTTGACTCAGGACAGCTGAGTATAATGTTGCCATCAGAGCTATGCTGAATTCTCTTGTACATCTAGGCACTGTAGAGATCGTAGAGCATTTGCCTTCAAGGTGCTTATCTTTGCCTGGAAATGAAGCCAACTTTTCTCTTGGTGAGCAACAGTGGAGCTAAATCATGTAGATTTAGAACTGATCACTTTCTTCTTAGAAGGCTTCTTTTTGCTCTTTGCTCCTAGGACCGCAGGACACCAATAGAGTTTATCTGTAAGTTCTATTCTAATTGGCCCTTGCCACCAAAAGCTTGCTAATAGAGCAGAAAGCTGGGGAGTGCTGATGTTTACCAACATGCTGCATCCTTTGTGATGGGCTTGGGGGGGGGGGAGAAATAAAGATTGGCAACCTCACTGCTCTGACCTGCTCCTCCCTTTTAAAATATTGATACTTGTTCTGAAGTCACTTATAGCCCTCTGTTGTGGCTAATTGGAGGCACTTAGTCCCACTGCTAGCTTCTTGCTGTGATAAATATTTAATCACAGAGGGGAAAGCGTCTTTTTGAGAACATACATTGGTCTGTGGCTCTTGAAAACAGAATAAAGGGCACTATTACCTGGAAGGAGCCTTCATTCCTTAGCCCCGGGTTGAGAAAGGTCCACCTAATTACCTCTGCTGAGAAGCAGCAGTCTCCTCACTGACTGTCTGACATTTAGACATTTCTCCCCACACCTCTTCCCCTTGGTGTGAAAAGGAACTGAATACAAAACGAAAGTCCACTTTGCTGGCAGAATTTTTACCCATCACAAAGTTAGGCCATGGCTAGGTGGTATGTCACTCTAACTGTGTCATTTTTCTCTCCAATTAAAAATAATGGATGCTACTGGCCTGTCAGGTTGCACCATATTCCTGTAGGGAGAAAATTAGTTGGTATCTCCACAGAGCCATTGTCCACTGATTTGAAGTTCAAGGTCAGACTGCGATCTATCTCCATGGCTCTCCACGTATCGAGAGTGTCACTGAGAATCCCCACTTCCCGTGGGAAGGACTCTGACAGGCACTATTACAGCTGAACCCGTTTTTCCTGGAACGGTTCTCATGCAAACTGGGAGTGAGAAAAGATGATCACATCTTTCAATTACTCAATGGTATTTCCTGGAACAAAGTCTTGTGAATTGTCAGAAGCTGGTGCATCACGGGGTTGTTGGTATATTGCATGCACCAATTTTCTGGGACAAATGCACTTTGAAGACAAAAAAAAGAAGCTTTTAATATGTTAGGTATTAAAAGAGAGTAAAGGATAAACAGCCACCCTTGGTCAAAGGAAGTGAAAGAGTCTGTCTGCATATGTATATGTTCTCTTTATATTGTGGTTTCTCCAATACAGAGAAGAATAGACGGCTTGCTGTCCTTCCTGGGCCAGTTGGGCTGCCGATTTTTAAAATAAATGCTGACAATCTGAATTTTGGATACAAATAATTGAACAGGTGCAAAAGGATTTAATTAAATCGTGTGAGCCATAAATAAATTTTAATAGTTAAAAACATTGTATTCCCCTTCAATTATATCTACTCAGCCTTCAGGTTCTTCTCTTTGAAAGAGAGTGCTGTTGCTGATAGGGATAACTTTCCTTGAAGTTACATTCTGGCTTATAACTATAGTCAATATTAACTCCTGGTTGAAAACTACTCCTCCAAACCCATCTGTACAGATTGCAATATATGTGAAAGGAAGAGAATATGATGATCAAAAAGGGATAGAACTTAAATTATTCAAGACAGAATCATTAGCCCCAGACTTAGCAGTATTCCAATAACTAGAATTCCAAAGAGGACATAGCTTCTATACCTAGCTGAAATATGGAGCTTTCTGGAGTTCATGTCACGTAATATTTTCGCATTATGGTTCTTCAGAAATTTGTTGAGGTTGTCTCCTGGATATGGGCTACCAAAATTTCAGACATACAGCATGAATAAAGATATTGCTTCTTATTTCTAAGGGCTGCTTATGATTATTTTAAGGCACTCCTAGACTAGTATTTCACCTTGTCTGATAGTCAGTTAATTTTCTTTTTTTTTTTAAGTGTAGCTGATTTTTCCTTTTTTAAATTTATTTTTTATTTTTTTTAATTTTTTTTTTTCACTGTTCCAAGATTCATTCCCCATTCCCCACACCCAGTGCTCCATGCAATAGGTGCCCTCGGTACCCACCACCAGGCTCTCCCATTCCTCCACCCCCTCCCTCCAAGTCCCTAAGTTTGTTTTTGTGTCCAGAGTCTCTCGTTTTGTTTCTCTCCCTGAATTAGTGTAGCTGATTTTTGCATGTGTATTATATATCTTCTTGAGCAACTTATGGAAGTTCAGGTAAATGTCCCTATGTAAGAACTAACATTTAAAATATAACCAGTGGGGCACCTGGGTGGCTCAGTTGTTAACCGTCTGCCGTCAGCTCAGGTCATGATCCTGGAGTCCCTGCATCATGTCCTGCATCAGGCTCCCTGCTCAGTGGGAGGCCTGCTTCTCCCTCCCTCCCTCACTCCTCTTGCTTGTGTTCCTTCTCTAGCTGTATTTCTCTCTGTCAAATAAATAAAATATTTAAAAAATAAAATAAAATCGAACTAGGTTATAGGAACCATAGCCTTAGAGATTAGAGGCTTCCTACCTCACCTGCCACCCCTAAGAAAGTACTGGAAAATCCTCAGAGCATGATCTCAGAGTCCCGGGATCAAGCCCCGCATCCGGCTCCCTGCTCTGCAGGAAACCTTCTTCCTCCTCTCTCACTCCCCCTGCTTGTGTTCCCTCGCTTACTGTGTTTCCCTCTGTCAGATAAATAAATAAAATCTTTTTAAAAATACTGGAAAATGCGGGACGCCTGGGTGGCTCAGTTGGTTGAGCCACTGCCTTCGGCTCGGGTCATGATCCCGGAGACCCGGGATCGAGTCCCACATCAGGCTCCCTGCTCGGCGGGAAGCCTGCTTCTCCCTCTCTCGCTCCCCCTGCTTGTGTTCCCTCTCTCGCTGTGTTTCTCTCTGTCAAATAAATAAAATCTTTAAAAAAAAAAAAAAATACTGGAAAATGCTTTGAAGATGAGAGTTTAGAAAGTAATTGTATTTTGGATTCATCTACTTTTATACTGTTTTAACAGACTAGAGAAATTTTCTGTGTCAGAAAAAATCAAGTGGCTCTTCATAGCAAACAGTGGGGTATTGTTGTTCATGGGTTCCATAAATGTCCATCAAATAATCAAATATCTCAGGGATAGGAACTGGAGGAAGACAGTACCGTAAATTCGTTTGGTTCACATTGGCTAATAAACTGAGGCCCAGTTAAGAGAAGGGTCTTGCATAGAATTTTTTCCTTATTCCCAGTCCCATAGTCTTTGGATTATAACTGTATTTCTCCTTTGATAGAAGAAGGGAAATGAACTATAGAATTTCTGGGTGGAAATAAACTTTGATTTTGTGATTAAAAAACCAGGCTATGGAGGCCATGAATTAAAGATGAGTCTTTAATGTAGTAATAACATAATAAATTTGACAATGATACAGATAACATCAACCGAAGTGCCTTAATATCATTCAATTTCTAATGATCACAATTGAATTAGGATATAGTACTTTGTTTGGGTTCCACAGCTGACCTATGAAGTGCTTCCAAGAGAGAACAATGAATGTGATTAATTGCTGAATTTTTTTTCCTGTTTCAGGAAAACACTTTAGACTCCATTAAGCCTGGAGAGGACGAAACTATCATTGGGGGATAGTGATTACTTAAGAATATTTCAAATATAAAGAGGAAGATGATTCAGAAGAGGAAGGGTTGTGACATAGTATCATTAAGACCATAGCAGGAAACTAGATTTGAATGGATCAGAAGGGACTTAGTTAGACATAACAAAGTACAGTGTTATAGACTGAAACACAGCTTCACATTGCTATGAAAGTATCTTCCCAGGAGAACTGGAAAATGCAAAAGGGGGGAAGCAATGTCTGTCTGGATCATTAATGTAGATATCTGTCTAAAGTTAAGTCAGTGAATTCGGAATTCCCTTTCACTCCTAGAATTCAGATTACCAATGACTAAAAAACTGAATGCCTCTCTGTTGAGACTTTACCTGTTTAAGTCAAGAACAATAAATCATCTGTAGAATCCTATACATAGCCATTTACCTCGAAAATAGAAACCGAGTGATCTCCACTCTTTCAGAAATTGGCTAAAACAAAAGTGGAAAGAAATTTATGTGAGAGATAGTTCTGAGGAAAATGACCTATATGACAAATCAAAGCCAATGCCTGGGAGACCTACATGTACATATTCCATAGATGGATCTGTAACAAAGGAAGAGTGTGGGATGGCATTTAGTCTTATTTTAGTTAATGGGATACTGAGGAACGTTTTTCTCTTTTGCAAAAGGAAAAGCTTATTAAAATAAGACTTTTGGAACAAGACTCTCATTTTTAGATTAAACCAAAGTTAGACCATATTTTATAATCTGTTGCCATAGTTAGTATGCAAAGGGGCACAGAAGTAGAAAAAAATTCAAAGAGACAGTTCTTTGATGACATGATGTTATTCTAAAGTAATCTAGTATTATGTTTCCTCACTCTTCTCTCTGGCCATAGCACCACCACCCACGTTCTGTCCACCTTGTTGTTGAAATATATTCAGTGTGTATGTAAAATGCAGATTATTTCTTAATGTATGTTCTTTATGAGGAGCATCGAAAATCAATGTTGACAGTGATTTGGATATACAATCTAAGAAACACTAATAATTACAAAATCACATATTCCCACTGTGAATAGTAATTTCTGTACAAGGTTTATTTTTCTATGTGTATAGCTTAAATCCTTGAACAAACAGTAAAATCTGGTGAACAGTATACTTTCATTAATCTCACAGACTCTTCCAATGACCTGCTCGCAAGTGAGGAATGAATGTCAGTGTTTTTTTCCATGTGGAAAATATTTGGGTGGCAAGGATAATGAGGAATGTAGAAAAACATAGCAAACTTATGTTCCTATAATTTGTGTTTTCTTTGACATATAATGAGAATATCTTGGCTTTTAAAGCCAAGACAGGTTGATAAAATGATTGAGTGCCTTAAAGCAGTTACTTAAGATTTAGCATCTGCTTAAGCTTCAGAGTGAAGTCTAGAAGTTTCCTGCATTCCCTGAATATAACCCACCACCTAAACAAAACATCCACCTTGTTTTCAGAAAAGATCTGTTGAACAATAGTGAAGATGAGTGAGCAATTTTTTAATTGCCAATTACTTGTTACTTTCCTACCCTTGCAATAAATTCAGGATACAGTTGAAGAGACAACATGGGCTTTGGTCTTGTCCACCTTACTCAATGATTTCTGTTGGGGAGAGCACACACTTAGCACGTTAGGTATTTGTTACCTAGGTGAGGCTGACCAATTAGAGTGGGGCTGTCCAAGATAAAGGGGCTAGAACCTTGGGGTTATGCCATTCCACTGGAAGGCAAGAGGAATAGAGAGAAGCAAAAACAGCCTAACTCTTGCTCAAGACACTATTTGATTGCGTGTGCGTGGGGGGTGGGGGCAGTAAGACTTATGGTCCAGGTTTCAGAAGTCACTTTAGTTGGTAAACTCCGCCTCCTGAATTTGAACTGCACTCCTGCTGCTCTGATATGTTTGTTGGATCTGTTGGAGAAGCCATAGGGACAGCATTGCCATGCTCTGGTTGTGAGATACTGGGGAGCAGGGAAGATGAAAGAAATAAAGGGAATTTGAGATGGAGAAACAACACTTACAGATTGTCAGGTTTTGATGTATTTTAAAGTGTAAACAATGATTATGGATAATTTGGTAACTTACATAACCTGAGTAGATGCCCCTAACTTACCAACATTCAACCAGTCTCTACTAATAAAAAGTCATCAGAAGGGGCGCCTGGGCGGCTCAGTTGGTTGGGCCACTGCCTTCGGCACAGGTCATGATCCCACAGACCAGGGATCGAGTCCCACATTGGGCTCCCTGCTCGGCGGGAAGCCTGCTTCTCCCTCTCTCACTCCCCCTGTTTTGTTCCCTCTCTGGCTGTGTTTCTCTCTGTCAAATAAATAAAATCTTAAAAAAAAAATTGTCCTGAAGAGTTAGAGTCACAAATGTTTGTACCCTGTGATCACTCTCTGCACTGGGCAGCTTTGCCCATTAACCCTTAGACATTAGAACAAAGTTACCACTATCTAACAATTACTTTTCCATTGAAATAAGGGAGTAGCTTCCTTTTTATCACATTGGATCTTTCCTGAAATGTGTTTTCCTGGAAGGCTATCTTACATAAGCAAACCTGGGTTTAAAAGCTACGTAATTTGAGATGGAAAACTATATTTGTGCATATATTAGTGGAACCCTTAAAGTGGGTGTGTGTGTGTGTAAGTTACTGTTGAATTTCCAAAGTCAATTAAATATTTTAAATTTCAGTTACAAAAATGCACCATCTACCCACTAGATTGTTTCTTTCCTTAGTCATTTATGGTCTATAGCTCTGTTTCAGCTCTTTGATGCTCACTTGCTACCAGAATGTAGGTCTATGCTTCTTCTGGATTTATTTATAAGTTAATATCCTACGTCATGGCTGAGCTTTGCAACAATCTTGCAAGATAGTTATTTCCTGACTTACAAGGAAACTGAGTCTCAAAGAAGACCAGTAACCTGCTGATGGTCACGTAGGTAATAAGCTCCATGATTGAAAAGCCCACACCAGGACATGTGGAAAGCAGTCTGCCTTCCACAAGGGACAGTTTTGCCTGAGCGAAAAAAAAAAGAAAAATGGGAAGGTAACTCTTTTAAAAAATGTACCTATACTTCAGTTCTCACAGGGCAAGTTGACTTTTTATCCCAGTTGATCCAGATTAGCTTTCTGGTAAAATCAAAATTTATAGGATAGTTGCCAGCTAATTCCTGTTTGTGGTGGTAGGACAATCTGGCCGAAGAGACTCAATGATATAAAAGTATGGGCCCTTACTATATCATTATTCCTGGACCACCTTGAAGGGAGGGTACAATAAAGGTACAATAGATAGATTTAAATGGCTTTTTTCTATTACTGCATTCACAGCAGCTTTCTTATGGTGTGACGTAATGTGATATACATAAGCAAGGAGTAAAATTCCCAAGGTGGCTTATCCTTTTTCTGTACCGGTGATGTGAGGGAGTTATTATGTTTTAGTACTTGTCTCGGCTTCTTGTTTCTATACACTGCATTGTAAATGGTGAGCTGTTGTTCATTCTTAACTTGCTTTTAATCTCAAAAAAAAAAGTAGTGGCCATTTGTACAAATTATCAATCACTTAGCCAATTCAATTGGATTTTTAAGACATTTGCCCATTTCCATTTTGTGCGTTATATATTTTTTAAATCTTTTTGTTTAACAATTTATTTTTTCAGTGTTCCAAGATTCCTTGTTTATGCCCCACACCCAGTGTTCCATGAAATATGTGCCTCCCCTTAATACTCACCACCAGGCTTACCCATCCCTCCACCCCACTCCCCTTCAAAACCCTCAGTTTGGTTCTCAGAGTCCACAGTCTCTCATGCTTCATCTCCCCTTGTGATTTATCGCAGTTCACATTTCCTTTCCTTCTCCTACTGTCCTCCATGTTACTCCTTATACTCCACAAGTAACTGAAACCATATGATACTTGACTTTCTCTGCTTGGCTTATTTCACTGTCTAATCTCCCCCAGTCCCATCCATGTTGCTACAAAAGTTGGGTATTCATCCTTTCTGATGGAGGCATAACATTCCATTGTATATATGGGCCACATCTTCTTTATCCATTCATCTGTTGAATAGGTTGACTCTAGGAAAATAAATACTCTCGAAACAAATCATTTCCCAAAGAATTGATTAAGAAATCTTTGTGAATGTCTCATTAAAATTATTACATCCCTGGGGTGCCTGGGTGGGTCGCTCAGTGGTTAAGCATCTATCTGCCTTCAGCTCAGGTCTTGATATTGAGGGTCCTTGGCTTGGGCCCCATATCAGCATCTGGCTCCCTGCTCAGGGAGGGAGGCTGATTCTCCTCCTCCTTTTGCCCCTCCCCGACTTGTGCATGGGTGCACACACATGTGTACTCTCTCTCTTGCTTTCTCACTCACTCTCAAATAAATAAAATATTCCTAGAGAGTAAAAAATAAAAAAAGAGGCACCTTGGTGGCTCAGAAGGTTAGGCCTCTGCCTTCAACCTAGGTCATGATCTCAGGGTCCTGGGATCGAGTCCCACATCGGGCTCTCCGCTCAGCGGGGAGCCTGCTTTCCCCCTCTTTCTCTGCCTGCCTCTCTCCCTATTTGTGATCTCTCTCTCTCTGTCAAGTAAGTAAGTAAGTAAATAAATAAATAAATAAAATTATTACTTATTCTTGAAGCGAAAACAACATAAATGATCAGTACACCTCAGCGTAATCATTTTCTCATGCTAGCCTCTGACTGCCCATTTTCTTTTAAGAACTTATGATTGGTAAGTATTATTAAACCCCCATTTAGTTTATATCAGAACAGGCCAAGTCGAGCTGGACAAACATGTAAATGAAATTGATTAATCAAACCATTTTTCATCTAACTTAGGCAAAAGTCTTTTGTTTTTAAGGCTACGTTCTTGAACCTCAATTATTATCTTAACCTTCTCCTTGATTTTGATTGCACAAAGAAGGCAGGAGTAATTGTATTAACAGAGCAGCAGACTGTATCTCATGCTGCAGTCCTCTGACCACAGGTTTGCTTATATAAATAAGTCCAGACATGCCAGGCTCGGGGGATCACCGCCCATAAGTGATCAGTCTTCAAGTGGGAAGAGCTGACAAAAATGCCAACCTCTCTCCCCCTTTGTTAAATCAATATTCTTGAGTGGAACGTTAAAGCTCCCCTGATCTGCCTTGGAAGAACCTCTACAGCAAAAGCTTAACAGTTGAAAATGAAAACAGTGTGGGTTTGCCACATCCACACACCCATGCATTTTTCATTTTCAGGGAATCGTAAAATGCAGTTAGTGATTTTCAGCAACTGGCACTGGGAATTTATTCAAGTGTACTGCTTACACTGATATATAGGAAGCAAAAAATAGTTTGGAAAACACTGACAGAAACACAATGTTACAATACTTCTTTTACCCCAAAATGTCTTCAAACATTCTGTGGACTATCGGCTTCAAAGAACGCTAAACCAAAGCTATTCACATAAGCATAAAAATGAGTATGTATTTGCTTGATTGGTGTCTCTCTGGTGAGATTATTTAGCCTAGTGTGCCAGGCACCCAAATGGAAGACTAATCAAACATCTGTGTTTTGGATCAGTTAATGGGGTGGGGGTAACAGGGCTAAAAACAAGTACAGTCTGAGGAAAAGTGGTCAAAAGTGAATTAAAGATCTAACAGGCAGGAAATCTAGAGCAATTATCAAGGAGCCAAAACAAAGAGAGCTCCAGTCCAGAAAGGAGACAATGAAAACAAGAGACCAGAGGTCAAGTCCAGGCCACAACAAAGGGCGGTTTCTCGGTGTCTACTGCACAAGATAGAGTGAGCCGTTCACATTGTACACACAGAGTGATTTGTGTGGCAGTGGATATGGAACATGGAGATTCTGAGCCTCCCAACCAAGTCCTAGAATGGAAGGAGAGAGACTCCTCTTGCATAAACCCACACTGACACTCACATATATGTGCACATATGGGAAAGGATGTTCACACACACTCTCTAGTGCCTGCAGGGGTTGTGTCTCTGGCCTGTCTGGTCACACACTTTCACTTTCCCTGCTGTTCCTTCCTGTCCTCTGTCTGGAGAACCCAAAGCCCATCTCCATTGGGCAACGTAGAGTAGGATCAGAAGCTTACCCACTCTGATATCCAGGGTTGATGAACCATCTGTGAGATTTGAGAACTTAGGGTGGCCATCCCCGGGGTTGAAAGTGACCCCCAACACAGAGCTGCTGCGGGTAATCCAAAATATCCTAACTCAAAAATACTGTATTTTAGGAAGGAGTATCTTATGATTATATGAGCTAGCAGAGACTTGGGTCAAGTTCATGGTCTCTATATTCAAGAAGAAGCCAGAGAATCTAACATAAATAAACATGAATAGAAAAGGTGGTGGTAATGGAGAATTCGGCATTCACTGGCAGGAGTAGCTGAGATATGAAAATCCTTTTCCTTAAGGGCTTTGTGCCTCAGCTCAGCACATTGCACGAGCCTGGTTATTTTAATTTTTGTTTTATTTTCTGTTCTTTAGATGTGCTGTCTCTTATTCCCAGGACTTTGACACATAGGCTTCCTTCTGCTTGGAAAGGCTCTCGTCAACCCTTCTCCTTTATTTCTCCATAGAGATCCTTTCTTTTCTACTAAACACTTACACATCCATTAGCTTCAACTCAAGTACCCTGTTCCCGAAGCAACTCTCTCTGTCAGGTCTGGGGAGGGTGTGGGTCTGGGTCCTTTATTATGAGAATATAGGGTCCCATCCCTTCCTTTCTCATCCATCTATAGCCATATATGCATTGAGTAGGATGCTCAAGATTGAGATTATAGAGGAGTTGTAATTATTGATAATAATAAAGTCAGGGTAAGATCGTAAGAATGAGTGGATGGGGTGGGTGAAGGACAAGATATTTATAGATCAAAGGATAAAAGATCAGCCCATAGGAAGAGTCATCTCTATGGGTATTCGAGTCACAGAGAAATATGATGGCAATAGATGGAACAGAGAGATAATGAGTTGGAAACTCAAGGAATGAAGTGAAGTAACTTGCGAAGGGGAAGTATGTGTTTTCAAGATAAGAAAGTGGCTGCTATTGTCTGATAAAAGGAGAGTCCAAGGTGGATAACTTCATGGAAGAGAGAGAAAAGATGGTCTAGGGAGTCACAACAAGCAAAAATGAAGGCACTTGTCCCACCACCAGACCCCAAGGAGAAGAGGATTTTGAGAGACAAATCATGAGAGGCTTTGAAGAGTTACAGGGAAAGCAGTTTCATGAGGAGAGAGCAGATTTCAGTTAGAGCAAGAAGTGAATGCTCAGAGAAGAGGCAGGAGATATAGAGGGGATTTTTACAAATGACTGACTTAGGGTTCTAGGAGCTCAGAGAATTGGTTTCACAGTTTGGGACAAGGTAGGAAAAGTGGTTGTAAGAGTTTGGAATGGGATATAGGGATTAGAGCTCAAGGGATAAGCCATGGTCTACAGTTCAGAGCTTCTTTCATTGGCCCCCAGAAGAAGGACAAGGTGCAATGAGATTAATCCTGAATAGTCTCACAATCCTGAAGTAGTCAATTCAAGGGGAAGGAGGACTCTAGGACCTTCCCTGGAGCAGGAAATGTTCTCACATACCCGCTTGGTTCCTGCTAATGGAAGTAAGGGTTCCCAAGGTGGTCATACTTTAAGTATGGGGCCAGTCTCCATCCCTGCCAGTGGTGGTCTGCAGAGATCCCACTGCAAATATGTGAGTGACCTATGAAGGGGTAAGAGGCCTTATTTGGGCCCATACTTTCCTTCTTAGCTCTTGCTGATGGTAGCTTTCAGAAAGGTTATCATGGATAACAGAATCATTACTGATCTGTTCTACATTGTGGTGGCTCCATGGGGGACTTCCTTGTTTTCAAGGCCCTTATTCTGTTCTTGATGCTAAGGCCTAGACTGAATTGGGCAAACTTTATCCCAGAATAAGAAGCTCAGTTTCCCTTTTATCAACAGGAAGTCTTCCTTGGTCTGGCAGCTTGCACACTGCCCTCATCTTTTTCACCTGCTGCTCATCCTCACACCTGTCCTGGGAGACAGCACTTACAACATGAGTAGCTTCCATATATACTGCTTATCTAATTCCCTTTTATTTTTCAAATCTTTGTCTTGCTTTTTCAATTAAACAGTGCTGACTGAGAAGCTGGACTCCTACCTGGTTATTACTTCCTCCCCGTTGATGATTGGCCAATTTGACCCATCGGTATCTCAATACTCTACTGAATGTAAAGAGGAACAGACCCTCTATTCCCTGTCCTAATGAAGTCAGCCTAGCCATGCCTAGCTGTGATGAAAAATATGATATTTTACCTGAACAGTCACATGACTCTTCTCTAAACATAGCAAACATCACTGCTTCAAGCAGCACTGTCCATTGCATTTGTGACTCAAGTTTATCAAAAGCCAACAAATCAACAACAATAGTACCTGTGGGGTTATTTCTATTGGGATATTTATTTTCAGTATATGTTTTTTTGCCTTTTTATTGATGACTCTTTCTCTGGTAGAGTTTGCGAACTCATTGAAATTTCATTGAACTTAGGTAAAAAATAAAATAGCTCCCATTTCTGGGGTGCCTGGGTGGCTCAGTTGGTTAAGCAACTGCCTTCGGCTCAGGTCATGATCCTGGACACCTGGGATCAAGTTCCACATCGGGCTCCCTGCTCGGGCTCTCTCTCTCACTCCCCCTGCTTGTGTTCCCTCTCTGGTTGTGTTTCTCTCTGTCAAATAAATAAAATCTTTAAAAAAAATAGTTCCCATTTCTAATCATTTTTGAAAACATCTTTAACTGTTCACATTGCTTCCTTGGGTTGGTGAATTCACCATGTGTGTGCTGTGTTAGGAGATTTTGCTGAACACGGCTATCAACAACTTGCCATAATCCATATAATTTATAAATGCTGTAATTTTAGATCATATTTAGCAAATCTGGAATTAGAAGCAAATATCATTTTTTTGTTTTGTTTTGGTTTTGGTTTGTTTGTTTGTTTGTTTGTTTGTTTGTTTTTAATTCTTAGCCATAGCCTTCCGGGATCATCAAGCCTATAGTAAAGGAATCACTAAAGAAATTTAAGAGCACCACTTTTAATTTTCCCTAATTTTCCCAAATGGCTAAATTGAGCATCTAATGCCAGAAACACTAAATATACAGAACAAAGAAAAAGAAAGGGAAAAAAGCTTCCTTTCTGAGTGTTGCAGATAAATCAAGAAGTGATATAAACTGCCTTCACTGTTACTATTCTCCAAGTCTGGTCCCAGCACTTTACTTGCCAGAGACTGGGCATGCTCCTGTTCTAGACAGAAGTGACTCATAAACAATGTGTATTCACGACTCAACCTAAATTATGACTAAGTTCTCTACCCCCCCACACATTTTTTGCTTGGGATGGGCAAGGAGAGATGACTAGATTTCAATAATTCACCTGAGAAATGAAAGTAATAATTAAATTCAGCAGTTCTCCTCCTTTATCAGGACCTATTCATTTATTCAACAAATATTTATTGAATTCATATTGTTCATCCATTCAACATATGTTTATTCTGTGCCAGCTGTGTACCAAGAACTCTCTTGTATTTAGGAATACAATAGAAATAACAATAAGCCATGAAGACAAACATGGTCCTTCCTTATAAGTAGCTTTTTTTTTCCCCAGAAAGAGCAAGAGAACAGGGGAGGGTGGGAAAGCAGAGGGAAAGAGAGTCTTAAGTAGGTTCCATGCCAAGCACAGAGCTGAGGTGGGGCTCAATCTCAGGACCCTGAGATCATGATCTGAGCTAAAACCAGGGGTCCTAGGCTCAACCAACTAAGCCACCCAGGCATCCCTCCCTGTAAGTATCTTGAAGTCTAGTGGAGAACACAGTGAACATAAAAATAAAGGAAGACTTACAGCATGTGGTAAACGTCGTAAAGACAAGTTAAACGGGTGCTTACCTTAAGAAGTGATGTTAGAACAGAGATCAGAAGGTGAATAAAAATTAACCAGGAGAAAAGACATGCAAATGATCGGAACAAAAGCCCTGAAGTAGAAGGAAGCATAGCATAATGAAGGAAAGGAGAAGGCTTGAATGGAGAAGAAAGTAGAATAAATCATGTTAGTAGTGACCACACGATGCAGTGCCTGGCAGGCTATTAATCATTCAAAGAGGGAGGAGCCACGGAGACTTATGGTCAGGAGTCTGTGGGAGATGGGCTACATGATGAGATTTGACTTTGAAAAGATTCCTTTGGTGATGGAATGGACAGGGCCCCTGGGTGAGGAGGACACTGTGTAATTTAGAAGAGGGATGATGCTGGCTTGGAAGAGGAAATAAAAATTCATAAAGAGACTAGAGATACTGTAAGAAGAAAGCAAACATGTTGATGGGTTGGAGTCTAAGTGTATTAAATGTCAGGTGAAAGATGCTTCCATCCCCCTGCATGGACAGTGGTGACATTTACTAGGGTAAGGTATCCCGAGGGGGAAAAACAGATTGGGTGGATGTGGGAAGAGAGGCAATGAATTTAGTGTAGACTGTTCATTTGAAGCACCAAAGAGATACTGATTGTGCAGTGAAATTATATGCATATTTCAGAAAGCAATAAACACTGGACTGACAATAAACACTTCTGACTCCTCAGGTATGTGAGGACTGGTCTGAATCCATGCCTGTGAATGAAATTGTTTAGGGACACACAAAATGAGCCGGGAGGGGGGCCCAGGATGGAGTCTTAGGAAACTCCTAAATCTGAAATCCTTTCAATTATTTACCCCTCTGCTCCATCCTTGTCCCTTTGCACACATGCTTGCCTGCACACACACACACACACATACACACAGGCATGCATGCATACATATATGCTCACACACATGCACACACACAGAGTCATGAGCATATACCCACACTTAAATGTGCTCATACACACACAGTCATGAATGCATACACATATGGTCACACACATGCACACACACAGGCATGCACAAACACTTATATGTTGCACATGCACATACCCTCATGTGTGCACACACAGACACTCGCAAATGCACGCACACACACACACACACTTCAAAAGAAGGGCACAGCACCATTTTCCATCATTCCCAGTTTTTCCATCTGAGGTGGGGCTCTTCACTCAATATATTTTTGGCCATATCATTCTAAATAGAGCAAAACTAATTCTAACCCATTTTAATCAAATACACATTTGTTATAGTGCTGTTTTCCTTTCTCCAATATGATATTACTGTAATAAGGTTTAGGGGTAAATTTCCCTAAGAAAATCATAAGATTTGTAACCTCTTTTCCCATGGTGGTGAGAATACTATAGACAGGGCTCATCCCTTCTTTGAGGTAGTCATTCATCTTTTAGAAAACTTTTTCTTTTCTTTTTTTAAATTTTTATTTGTATTTTTAAAAATAATTTATTTTATTTTACTTTTCCAGTGTTCCAAGATTCATTGTTTACTTGTGGTGGTGTATGTTTACCTGTATCTCAATTAATTTTAACAACTCCCTAAACTCTGTAGTCTCTGATCCTGAGAAGGCTGTCAGAATAGATTAAACTTTTACTGAGTTAATGTTTAGATCTTAAAGGATGAATGTCATCATTTGGATCTTGGCTCATAACAGAAAAATAATTAAATTCTAAAACCAATATTGATGCTCAGTTTAAAATGTTTTTTTCAACTGGGAAATGGAGTGTTCAGAATACTGACCACCACACTCCTTGGTGTGTCACAGCTTGTCATGCCCTCACCCCGTCTACTCTCCACCTTTCTTCACCACCCCCAACATAATGTTTTAAACTTTACCAATATCAAATGAATTGTCACAGCCAGACTTTGCTGTAGGTTTTTGTCTTCTGGTCCTCCTTGCACTGGTCCTTCTACTTAGAAACCCCCTTCCTTGCTTATTCACCTGGACCAGTCATTATGCTACCCACTCAACTCAAGTCTTACCTTCTTGAGTGGAAACCCTTCGCCCCCAGAGCGGTCCCTGAGCTGCTTCTGCCCTCTGAGTGTCATTTACACCTTTATAATCTGTCGTATTCATCCTCACTGCCTTGTAGTTAAATCAATGTGTTTTCACTCTCCATAAAACTGTAGTAACCTGAGGGCAGGAATAAGGCCTTCCTTAGTCCTTATATCTCTACAGCCCCCCATTTTTGTTTGCATATCTTGTGACTCCACGACTAATTTAAAATCTTCAGATACAATAAGAAACCATAAGGTTGGATAGAACATTTGCTCCACTCTCTGCCTTTGAATTGACAAATATTCCAAGTTTCCAGTGCTTAGAATTACTATTTTTCCTAAAGGAGGAAAATCAAAATGCTTACTCTTGCCTTTAGGATATTTACAAATAAAAATGAAGACAATCATTTGTTCATCTCTCTGACAAATGTGTATTGTCTACTATGTACCAGGCATTGTTCTAAGCTCTGAAAAACAATTAAAAAAAATGAAATAAGAGAGAAAAACATGGTTTTTTACCTTCTTGTCACATAGTAAAGGGGTACATAAGCATATGAAAGAATTGTGCAAATAAATGTTAAATGAGCTATGGAAGATAGTTTGTGGAAAACTACTGGGTGCTAGAAAAGTATTTACTGGTAGTTCTGGGGCTGTTGTTATTCAAAGGTGGCAAAGCAATGTCCAAGGGGAAGTGGTAATTGAATGAGTTTTGAAGGAAGAGTGAGAATTCACCAGGGTGAAGGGATGGGGTGAGGAATATGGGAAGGATGATAGAGAGGAAGGGAGGACCCTCAGAAGGTGGGTCTTTGTGCAGTAGGAAGTATTTGGCTTTTTATCCTAAGTGCAATGACAAGCTTTTAAAGCCACGTCTTGAGTGGCACGCTGAGATACTTAAAAAATGTGATCACAAGAGTAAAAATCACCTTAGTGTAAGCTGAGATGATAAAACATTTCTGGACTCTTGATTGTCTACCAATTGGATGTAGGATTTGCCTATGATCAGACCACTTCCCAGAGGTCACAGCCTACCTCCACTAGTTAACAATGAGGAGTAGAGGTCAGTAGGTGAACTCTTATGATTTTAAAAGGCATATAAACCACATTTTGAAAAAATGAAACACGAGCTTTCCTTCTTAAGATGTAGAATTTTTTAAACTCTGTCAGCCTCATACCTTCAGGCAGGAAGAAATGCAATATTGGCAAAAAATTCACTAAAGTTGGCTGGGAATGATGTGTTTCTGGCACTCTGAGATACTTAACACCTTTCAGAATAGAGGAAAAAAGTGCTTTGAAAACGTTTCAGCAAAGCACACATGGAGAATATTCTTGATCAAGACAGGCTGTCAGCACCGAGTTTTACCACTGCTATGCCCCCACCCAGTTCCATCACTAAATATACTGTGTTATTCTCTCCAGTGGGGTCAGAAGTCTTAGAATTGACTATGATTTCTGCCCTGTATCAAGTATATTTATTTGCAAAAGGCATAGGAAAGGATTTTCTTTCAAAAGCAAACAAACACATAGGTGTGTATGGGATTTAATTAGACAATAAAGATGGTACCATATCAGCAATTTTCCAGAATATACACATGGGTTTAGGAAATAGGTCCAAATGAAATAAAACATGTCTCTTACCTGGGTCAGGATCATAATACCTTTCTCTCTTAGAGAACTGTTCTGAAATATTTTATTATAGTAAGAGTCTGATCTCTAGATTGTATTGTGACTTATTATCTACAGGTGTACACCTTCATGTCAATAGTCAGAACTGAAATGTAGTGTGTTGGAATTCATTGATCAGATCAGACTGGGCCACACTGGCTGAAATTGTCCAGAGAGTGGTAGACAGCACTTCAAATTTGATCTCATAGTTTCGGCCCCATCATTAATGGCAAACGTTTGGAGAATGATAAACAGATGGAAGTAATCAAATAAGACTGGACACAACTTGCCTCTGTTTTGATGAGCAGTTATGATTCATGGTGAAAAGAATGTTGGACACAGAATCAGCACATCTGGATGTGAACTTGAAGTCTGGTTCACTTATTAGATGCTTAATTTGAACCAACTCACTCACCCTCTTTAAACCCCAGTATTCCCTATTGTAAATTGGTATAATAATGCCTATGTCAGAGTGATCTGTAAAGACCAAATTGCTTTAGCATATTAAAGTGCCCAGCAAGAGCCCAGGGACCAGTAAGCATTCAACAACAGGTGGTGAATCCAAACAGAATGAACTCCTGGTGTTGGGTATTAAGGAGGGCATGTATGGCATGGAGCACTGGGTGTAGTGCATAAACAGTGAATATTGGAACACTGAAAAACTAAAATATTAAACAATAAATAATTAATTACAAAATTAAAAATTAAATGGAATGAACATTGGGAAGTGTGGGTTTTTCTGGATGAAACCAAGACATTGCTTTGTGAAAGGTGCGGGACAGGGATGAGCAGGGTGGCCAGCCTGTGCCAAGTGGTGCGATAAGGTCTTGATAGGGGGTCTGCAGAATGCTTCCTCTCTCAGGGTAAGATGAGCCTTTCCCAGCTCACTCCTCAGTTTCTCAGTGCCATACTGAGCCAGTCAGAGCCCAAGGCACCCCCCTTAAACTCATGAAATGATGTGTTTCAGGGACCTTGAGCTGAGTTTCCCTGGGAAAGAGAAAAAATGCTATTCCAAAGAGTAATCAAAGGTAATCCAATCTCACTGACAGTGAGTGGAATACTTGCTATGCATGAGGAATATACTAAAAATAAAAGTATATGTCAATAAATGGTCCACATACTGCTGGACAGTGCAAGGAAGGAAGCCCAGGCTGAAAGAGAACCATAAAGCAAGTTTTAAGGGCTCTCTGAGATCAGGAATTTAAGAGAAAGGCCAGAGGTATGGGCGAGATGGTAGTATATTTGAAGAGCAGAGGTTTACCTGTATGGAGAGCACCAAAAGTTCAAACTGAGCATTCGAACAGATGAGCACAGTCACAATATTACAGCACAAAGCTGTCCAAAGCAGCCATTTCCAATGTGTCTTTCGTGCTTTCTTTTTTTTAAAAAAAGATTTTATTTATTGATTGATTGATTGATTGATTGAGTGGGGGGAGAGGCAGAGGGAAAGAGAGAATATCAAGTAGACTCCCTGCTGAGAATGGAGCCCAACTCAGGGCTTGATTCCAGGAGATCCTGAGATCATGACCTGAGCCAAATCAAGAGTCAGATGATTAATGCCTTGGGCTACCTAGGAGCCCTGAGGGCCTTTGGTGCTTTCAGTTTCTGCATTTCCTCCCTTTTCTCTATGTTTCTCTCTTTGATAAATCCCAGACAACTAACACCTGCATTTGTGTCCGGCCCTGGTTTCACTAATCAGAAAGGAAACCTCTTCCATCAGTTCAATTAGATTAGAATTACCCCCCCAGCCCTCAGGGATAATTTGCACTCCATAAGAGGAACCACTAGAATAGAAAATGAAATGAAGCCATACAATTTTTCAGCATCCATAGTGAAGGACATGTGTAGCAGGGAGTGAAGATTGCAGGATATATGTCATCAACCATAATGGGACAGAATGCTTTCCGCCATGGCCCCATTGGTGACTGGCTCCTTCGGAACCTTATCCTCTGCTTTCTCACAGTGATGGCTAATAAGGTGGCTGGCTTCCTCAGAGGGAAGATGAGTGTCAGGGGGCAAATGAAGCCACTGGATGCTCAAAAAAATATGCTTCTACTATTTTTTAAAGACTCCAGGTTGAGTTGGCCACCATCATTAGGAATCAGGTTTCTAGAAGACAATAGGAATGTCATTGATGTCCATGACCTATAAAGTGTAACAGAAGGCTGTGTTTGGGGAGTTAAGGGGGACAGACAGGATGCAGGCAGAGAATCCCCTCTGAATGCTAACCCCATATTCCAAATTTGTTTGCAGAACCCTGACAGAAAGAAATTCTTACATTTCTATAACAGGTTGAGATTCAAACGGGCCTTCATTTCCCGCCCTTCATTGCTAGTATCCATGCACTTTGCTAAACCACGGCCATTTTTTTTCCTCCAGAGATGACTGCTTTTCAGCTCTGGGTGAAATGACAAGTCAATAAAATGGAACATAAATCAGTCTGCATGCATCTGCTCCAGGGGCCTTTGAAAGGAAAGGTGAGAAAGTGTACATACATATGCAGACTGTCTGTAGCAAGACTGAATTTTTTGAGATGCTCCCCATATCCTTTCAAGAGTCCAGGATGTGAAAAAGCGTCTATGTTGAGACAGGGGGAAAACCTGCATGCTCAGTGTCAGACCTTCAAATCTTTGCAGCAGGAATTGTTGCATTAAAGTTTTTCATGAAGTTTTCTGGTAGAAGAGGTGATCTTGTGTGTTCAGGTGACCAAATATAACTGAAAGCATATGTAAAGAGTAATATTTAACAAAAGAATACATTATTAAAAATCTGTTGACAAAATAAACATCGTTCTCCTAAAGAAAAATATTACAGGAAAACGTGCGATGAGAGCCCAAGCTTAAAACTCAAATATCAACACTAAGGTTTTCTTTCTTCCTTATCTCCTCCTCTCTCTCTAAAAAGAAGACAGTGCAGGAGGTTCCAAAACTGCAAATCTCACAAAAGGCTTATGATGATTGTTCAGTGATACTGCTAAAAATAATTGGCATTTAATTCTTATTTCATTGCATCGGCATGCTAAAAAAATTGAAAGTGTAAGCATTAGAAACTTTCTTAGTTCTTGAAAATGAATGCTAATACATGGGAAAATTGCAATGTAAGCATAATACATTTTACTTGTCATTCTGGTGTGCTGAACCATACAAGTTCAGCTCATATGTTGCAGGTATGAAAGCCCTCAGTAGGGTGCTCTGCCACAGAGTATGTATTTTATATGTTTTTCTCCCTAAATCGTGCTAATACTTACTGGTTCTAAACGTCAAAACACATTTGCAATAGAATTTTCAGTCTTTACTAGAAAATCCGATTGGCAAAACTCTTGGCTAGTAGACAGGGTTTGGGGATTACTTAATCCTTGGGTTGAAATGAGTTTGGAGTACATACCTATGATTATTTATTTTTACATCAGGGGTATACTGATATTATATATAAAGAAGAGAAAGTAAAAGGCCTGTAGGATATATGTCATCAACCAAAAGCAAAGACATGTTTTCTTATCCCTGGATTGAGTGAAACATGCCTATTTCACCATCATAACTTCCCTTATGCTCACAACTTCCCTTAAACTCAGATGTAGGGAGTACAACTGGGTTCTAATTCCATGTTTTCAGATCCTGGGCAAATCATTTATTCTCTGATGCTGCAAGTATAAAACTTATCAGCATAATTTTTGTGATTGTTAACTGTGATAAATTATGTGATATCCTTATCCAGTGTGAACCATCCGTACCTATTAGATTGTATCACCTAATTAGGAATTGTAATTGCGTGAACTGATGGCTGTGTTAATTGACCTTATTGTGGTAATCATTTCACAGCATATGCTTGTATCAAATGATTGTGTTATGTACCTTAAAACATACATGATATTGTATGTCAACTAGATCTCAGTAAAGCTAGAGAAAAAGGAAATAAATAAAAACACTGATTTCACATTTAGAAAACTTGGTCATACTTGTTCTCAAGGCACAAAAAGGAAACAGTTCAGCAAGTAAATATTCAGCACCTGCGATGTGTTAGAAAATATGCTAGATAACAGGAAAAAAATTGTGAAGAAGAGGAAGAACCAACATTTACTCATGAGTTCTAGATACTGATCTAGATATTCTACTCAAGAGTTCTAGATACTCATCTAGGTATTCTGCTCAAGAGTTCTAGATACTGATCTAGGTATTCTGCTCAAGAGTTCTAGATACCAATCTAGGTATTCTACATGTATTAAGTCCTCCAGGACTTACATTTAGGTGGCCTACAAATTAGCAGATGTCGTACAGTGTGGTGAGGGCCAAGTGAGTTTCTCAAGGGCATGGGGTCATACTTCCTTGAGCGGTGAATCAGAACTTGGGAGGGGCAAGAAGATTTCTAAGATGGCATCAGTGTGAACTTCTTATGGGAAAGAGAAGCCCTTACCCTCTGAACTTCTGAATGGTGGGACAAAAGTCTTGGCATTTGAAGCAGATTGCTCACTTGCCACCTTTACAATGGCTTCTCTGCCCCATTGGCTTTGATCTTGACCGTGACTTGCTTTGGCCAATGGAATGTGAGCAGTTTCACTGGGAACACAGGCTTTAAATATGCTTGTGTGGTTTCGCTTGGCTTAGTACTTCTGCTATCCTCCATGATATAAACATGCCTAAAGCTGCTCAGAGTGTCTGCAGATGGAAGAGTCCAGAACCTGATGTAGAGCTATCCCGTTCAACTCACAGACCTGTCCATGGAAAAAATAAACAAAAACATGTTGCTTGTGGGGAACCATGGATATTTGGAGAGTTGTTCATTATGTAATGTTTTTGAGGCTTAGTGTTACGTTAGAGAAGAACAAAAGTTCGTCCTATTGGTGGCTCCATCAAAGCTTTAATAGTCCACTCAGTCAGTTCAGAATTTCCCAGACTACATTCCTTAGTAGCACTTCACTTATCAGATATTATTAATCCCATATTTAAAAGTATAAGTTTGTGAGTTAGCCTTCCTCGAATAGAACCTTAATTCTGCCACTTCCCAGTCAAGTAAATGTGGGCAAATGACTTCACTTATCTTGATTTGCCTTTTTTTAAATTTGCATATAGCAATAGTAGTTTCTTCATAACAAGGATTACAGTAATGTACATACACTGTTTTGTACAGTTTGGGCAAATAGGAAATTGTTTAAAGAATAGGGATCACTAAATGATCTTGACTTTCCTACTCCCGCCTCAAGTGAAATCTTACAAGATTTCATCCAACCTTACTCAGTCCATTATATTTTTGTGATATTTCTGTGCCACTATGGCTTTTTCATATTCTTGGGATGGTTGGTACCCTGAGGAGCACCTGAATCCCCACCCTTTAATTTTGGTTGATCTGTAAAAACCTTGACATCCTTGACAACTTAAACTTATTTTTAATAAACAATGCTAAAACCAACTGGAGTTTCTCTTCTTTGGACACCTCCACAAAGAAGACAAGAAGTGCTTGTAGCTTTCTCTAATTGAAAATTTTTCCCTGGCAAATGCACACTTTGATTGCATAGTACCCTTTATTTACTTCACAAAATGTCAGAGAGAAATATTGTTAGCTCATTTGGCCCTCCACGAGGAACTGTTTCGTCTAAGATCAGGTATCTTAGTGATCAAGGCTTTTTATGAATATATATTCCTAAGCAACCATCTGTGGCTACTACGTGGCAAGTTTATGTTTCAGAAGTATGGCCGTCTTATAATAAAGATGTTTCCTTCATGAGGTCATGTTCCTGAATTATATGCTGGGGAATCCATGATCCAGTAAATCCATGAGGTAATGGGTCTGAAATATGTACCATAAACCACAGAAATTTGTTGATGGGAAAGCTGGACATGGAAGAGTCTAGTTCTCTGAATGTCAGGGCAGTCAGGATGGCTAAAACTGAGTGTCCCCGCCAGCCCTGACCCTCACTTTTCCTCTTTTCTTTCACGAAGATAAACAAATTTAAACCTCCCCATTCTTTCAGAAGGAAAAGTGATTTATAAAAAAAAAAAAAAAGAAAAAGAAAAAGACCTTCCTCCAAAGAAAGGAGGAACATCAGTCTGACAGTTTGAAATGTAGCAAAGTATGTTGTGACAATCCCCCCCCCCGAACATGAACACATTTAGACCATTATCATGAGTCTTTATCTACTAATTAAGTTACAGAACTGAGGAAAAATACTCACTTTGAAGGAAAAGGCATTAGTATAAAATCAAGACATTTGATTTCAAAATAAACATATCTTTCCTTAGAAAGAGTCACCACACCCCTTGCCATGACTATGCCTTCTGGAGGCACAAAATTGAAGCTACTTTACCCGCAAATATATACACATGTATGCACATATACTGCAAAAATCGTAGTAACCAACTGGCTTAAACCCTTCATTTCATAGATGATGAGACAAAGAGCTAACATTTCAAGATGCCATCTGTGGTGGTTTTAAAATATATCCATAATTTTTTTTATAAGCTCCCCTCAAAAGATAGAGTCTCACTACTCTGTCCGTGAGAGTAAGGCAGACCTAGAGACTCACCTCTAAAGAATAGAATGTAGTCAGAATAATAGCACATGACTGGCAAGACGAGGTCATAAATGGCCATGTGGCTTCCTCCTTGCTTGCACTGGGATTTCTTATACTGGGAGAAGCCAATTGCCATGTCTGTGTCCATGGAAAGCCAGCAGAGTGTGGCAGGCAGAGTTGTAAGAGGGCCCCCAGCTTCCCCACCCCTGGTATACCCATCCTGTATAATCCCCTACCCCCACATAGGAATAGGAGTTTATATTACTCTCATGACCAAATACGGTTATATAGAAAAGGTGAAAGGATAGTCACTCTCATTATTGTGTTATTTAAGCCTGTCATAGCAGACTGGAGAGATTCTTCGAGGAAGTCAGTTGCCACGTTAGGAGAGAGCCATGTGACTAGGACCTGAATTTGGCATCTAGGAGCTTGAAGAGACGGCTGGCCAACATCCAGCAAAAAGATAGGGACCCCATTCTTAGAGCCACAAGGAGCTGGATTTCGTAAATGATCTGTGTGAGCTGGTTAAAGAACTAGGAGCTTGAGATGAATTTATAGCCTAAGCAGCATCTCAGTTTCAGCCTCAGGAATGAACCTGATCAGCAGATCCAATTTAACCTGTATCCTGCCTCCTTACTCGTGGACACTGTGAGATAGGAAATTTGTGTTGATTGAAGCCATTAAGTTTGAGGCAATTTGCTACTAAGCAATAGAAAACTAATGTAGATGTAAACTGAGGCCTCCCACCCAAAACTGGCATGGTGTGAACCATGTTGGACAACCATCATCGAGAGTGGTCAAGCCCTCAGAGGACTGCAGTGTGGCTGACATCTTGACCTGCCTGAGAGATCCAAAGCTGGGACCACCCGGCAAGGCTGTTTACGAATCATGTTTTTAAAATATTTTATGGTGTTTTGAAATCTTGAGGGGCCTGGCTTGCTGGGGAGAGACTATCCCGCTCTCCCCCAGGGCTAGCTAATTCCTGCCATTACAAACACAAGGCATCCACAACTGACCGATCCTGGATCCCACGCCACTCACCACCTCCTTTGTGTGACTCTCGCAGGCCAATATTTCTCCTGCCCTAAATCAACCCATGGCCAGGTACCAGACAACTAAAGACCACCCCTTGCCAATTCTAAGCTGTATCCCCTGCCTTGTTTGTCCTGCAGAAAACACAGTAAAGGCTCTGCTTTCTCCTTTCCCGTTTCCACCTCCTGACTGAATTTACACTTCTTTGTGCAGCCGTGCATGGTATGGCATCCCCCTTTCTCTTGGCCTTACCCTCTCTGTGTTGTCATGTCCTTTATCTCCATCAATTACAATCTCTTGAGTATTTTTTTAACACAGCTGCTTTCTTATTTCTGATACACAAAAACCATGTGAGATAATCAATATTTTCTTCTATTTTAAGCTGCTGAGAATTGGGGTCATTTGTTACACAGCAATAGATGACAAGTATACTGTCTTTGCCTTGATTCCCTGGCAGGGCCAAGAGACGTGAGTACAGGTTCTTGATCCTCCTGGATGTAGGGTGAAGTAGCAAAAACAGCACATACTCTGAAGTCAGAGTTCAGTTTAAACAAAAACTGCGCTGACTTACTTCTTGAGTTTGGTCCCATTCCCTTCATATTGCTGAGGCACAATTTCCTCTTTTTTTTTTTTTTGAAAAGTTTTATTTATTTTAGAGAGAAAGAGAGAGTGGAGGGGGGCAGAGGCAGAGGGAGAGAGAGCCTTAAGCCAACTCCACACTGAATGTGGAACCTGTCAGGGGCTTGATCTCACAACCCCGAGATCCAGACCTGAGCCAAAACCAAGATTTGGACACTTTTAAAAAAAGATTTTATTGACGTATTTGTGAGAGATAATGAGAGAGAGAGAGAAAGAGAGAGAGAGACTACATGAGTGGGGAGAGAGTCAGAGGGAGAGGCAGACTCTTCACTGAGCAGGGAGCTCAATGAGGGGCTCCATCCTGGGACTCCAAGATCATGACCTGAGCTGAAGGCAGTTGCTTAACCGACTGAGCCCCCCAGGTGCCCCTCCTCATTTTTTAAAACTGAAATAATACCTAACTCATCAGTATTTTATGAGATACTTTAGAACTGAACAAGATAAACTTATAAAGGGCTTTGCATGTAATTGAAGTTCAGTAAATATTAGTTCTTTCTTGTCTTCTCTCTCCATGGTCATTAAAATATCTATGGTTAATAATCCACTGTTAATACAAAGAAATTTGGTCAGTCCTAAGATCCCTGGCAAAATTTCTTTGTGTAAGCCACTAACATTCGAAGGTAATGGGGACGGACTGTGGCGGGAATCAGAACAGGGAAATTAACAACACATCAGCCTGCATCTGAACAAAAATATGAATTGCCATCACTATCTTTTGAGTGAATTTCATGATCTTGGGTTGCTGAAGTAAAAAGCACCACGATGTTCAGATAGAACTGGAGCATTGTGCCAGATCATCACTGCTTGGGAAAAGAGGCGGAAGAGACGTGGTACTGTGGGCTTTTGTTTGTGCATCTCCTGTCTGTTGCTAAGACCTCCATCCCTGTCTTCCTGTCTTTATAGTGAACTACTTTTTCCGGAGAGATTTCATGTAATCCAAAAAAAAAAAAAAAAAGGATCCATACCAGTTACCTTACTTATATATCCCTTTATCTAATAAATCATGTCAGCCAGATGTATCAAAGATGACGTTCAAGGAGTTTATATCTAGTTGAGATAAAAAGCTGTAATATGTAAAAGTAAAAATAAAAACCATGAGATAGATAACTAGACCCCAGCAGTGATAATGAAGTCCCAAATAGGCACTCTAGCATGGTTATTTGGAAATGAGATGGTCTCCAAAATCTTAATGAATTTTGGTATTTATCTTTTCAGTACTGGAAATATGGAAATGAAACCCCCCACTCTATAAAAAGTAAATTTTTCTCTTATAGTTTGTGTTATAAAAGAAATTTTTGCCTAACCAAAACAAAAACAAAAACAAAAACAAAAAAACAACAAACAATGTTTTTTCTATGTTTTCTAGAAGTTCCGTACTTTTGAATTTGATGATCAGGCCTCTGATCCATTTTGACTTATTTTTTTTTAATTTGGTATAAAGTAAGTATGGATATTCCATTGTTTTCTTACCATTTGTTGAAAAGGTATACCTTCCCTATTAATTTACTTCAGGCGATCATGTATGCATTCATTTTGAACTTACCTATTCTGTTCCATTGACCTATATGTCTACTTTATGTCAATATCAGATTGCCTTGCATACAATACCTTTATCATTTGTTCTGAAATCAACTAGTGTAAGTCATCCAATTTTTCTCTTCTCAGTAAAAATTATTTTGGCTTTTCTGTGTCCTTTGTATGATCATGTACATTTAAGAAATATTATTGATTAATTGGTACAAAAATTATGTGTCAATGTTGATTGAGATTTAAAAATACATATATATGTATCGTATAATAAATATATTATATATCATAACTATATATATATATATATAACTGTGGGGAGAACTGGCATCTTAATAGCATAGAAACTTCCAATCCATAAATACAGTCTGTGTCTTCATGATTTAAGTCTTTAATTTCTCTCAGCAATATTTTGTAATTGTAAAATACAGATATTGCACATGTTTTTTTAAAGCTATCCCTACATCTTCACAGTATAATACTATCATAAATGTTTGTTTTAATTTTAATCTCCAATTTTTTCATTGCTTAATCTGTAGAATTACAATTGAATTTTATAGAGAAAGCTTGTATCCTGTGACATAAACTCACTTATTAGATCTCATAGTTTTTCTTTATAGATGATCATGTTCTTTCACCCAAAAAATATAGCTTAGTTACTTCTTTAAGTCTATATGGCTTTTATTTCATCTTCCTCCTCTCGCCACTTTCCCAGTCTTTGGGGTAAAACATAGTTTAGCACCTTTGAGAGTAATGTTAGCTATAGATTTTTCATAGATACCTTTTGTCACTCCTAGTATGGATGTTAAATTTTATCAAAGAATTTTTACATATTTACTGAAATAATCATGTGATTTTTACTTTTAGTCCCTTGACATGGTGCAGTACGTGGGTTGATTTTTCCAAAGTTGAGCAAATTTTGTATTCCTGAGATAAACTCATTGGATAATTTTTTATGTCATCATTTTATTATTTTTTTCTGATTGCATTTTATTAAAAATATTTTTGCTTATTCCTGAGAGGTATCTGTATTTTTATTATAATATCTTTGTCTGATTTTTATCAGAGTAATGCTGGCTCATTAAATAATTTGAAAAGTGTCCTCTCTTCTTTCTCCTTCTCTTCCTTCTCTTATTCTTCTCCTCCGTTTTCTTCAATAGTTTGCTTAGAAATAATGTTGTTTCTCAATTTTTTTGGTAGGAATTGCCAGTGAAGCCAACTGCTCCTGGATTTTTTTTTTTTTTGAGGCATTTGTTTGTTTGGATTATCAATTACATTTCTTTAGTTGCTACAGGACTATTCAGGTTGTTTCTTTTGGGATTAAATTTTAGTAGTTTGTTTCTTTTAAAGAATTTGCCCATTTTGTCTAAGTTATTGAATTTGTCATAAATTTGCTCATAATCCTCCCTTATTAACCTTTTAAAGTCTGTATAATGTATAGTGATATCTTTCTTTTATTTCTGATATTGGTGGTATCTACCTTTTCTCTTTTTCTCCTGAACTATCTGGCCAGAAGTTTATCAGTTACATTGATCTTTTTAAGAATTAATTTTGCTTTCATTGATTTTTTTTTTCTGTTTTTGGTCTAGAAAACAAAAGTTTTCTACTTGATTAATTTCTCATTTTATCTTAATTATTTGCTCCCTTCTGCTTGTTTGAGTTCAATTTGTTCATTTAATTCTAGCTTTAAGGTAGAATCTTAGATAACTAGTTTTAGACCATTATTTTCTATTCTGTGGAAACATTGAATGAATCAAATTTCTCTCTCAAAAAAAAAAAATTTCTCTCAAAATACTGCATTAACTTCATCCCATAAATCTCTATATGGCTTTGTTTTTATCTTCATTTGGTCTAAATTCTTTCTTATTATGCTCCTTTAACTGTTGGATTATTCAAAGTGAATTATTTGATTACCGAATATTGGATGATTCTCTAGCTGTCTCTTCTACTGTTGATTTCTAATACAATTTCACTGTGGCCAGAAAACCTGTGTTTTGTGTTTGTGTGGCCACCATCTTTTTGAATATACTGAAACTATTATGTGGCCAAGTATATGCACTATCTTAGAGCTTATTCCATATGCACTTGAAATGTATGTTTCCTTTTGCTGAGTATTAGTATTTGAGTTTAGTTCTTCAGACAACTACTTTTCCCCAGCCTTGTGTTGATTTAAACACTAAAAAATAAATGAAATGGGATATTTAGGAGAAGAAAGAATCCTATGAGTTTAAAATGGGAGCCAATATATAGAGTTTTTGTTTTTGTTTTTGTTTTTAAGTCACTGGATACATTAAAAGGAACAATTCCTGGCTAAAAATTAGGGGGGTCAACATGGATATTTTTTTATCTCCAAATATGGTAGGGGAAGGAGATGTATGAACAAGGGCTTGATAGAAGGACATTGATCACCTATAAAGGTAGTTGTATTAGACACTGTGTTGGTTTTCTTTGGTGCCAAAATAAGTCATCATACAGTTGGTTTAAAAAAATGCAAATGCATTCTCTTACCATTCTATCGGTTAAAAGTAATCTGGATCTTAACTGGGTAAAAATCAAAGTGTTAGCAGGGTTCTGTTGCTTTCTGGGGAATATTTTCCCTCGTCAGCCATCAAGATGCCACCGCATTCCATGTGTTGTGGCCCCCTGCTTCCAGCTTCCAAGGCCAACAATATCGCTCATCTTTGACTATTTTTTCATAGTCACGTGTAGTTCTCCCACAGCCCCGAAGGATTCTCTATTGTTACTGACTCATATGATGATATTGGGTCTATTTAGATAATCCAGGATCATCTCCCCACTTCAGGGTTCTTAACTTAATTACATCTGCAAGGCCTCCTTGCCGGCATCTTCATAGGTTTCATGGATGAGGAAGAGAATATCTTTGGAGGAGCCATCATTCTATCCACCCCATTCTTTCTGTATACTTTTTTCACAATGTATAGTGTTTCTAAAAGGTGCTTCTCCACTTGGCTCATTGTCAAACCTGCTCCTCTGCACAGGAATGCAAAAGACAGTTAAGCCAGCGAGTTTCTTTGGATGGTAAATGTGACGCCAAAGCATGCAGTGTGACACTCTGGAATGGATCCTAGGTACTTGTGACATAAGGCTCCCTGTGGCCTGTGATGCAGAGGAGTAGTTCTGTTAAACACCCCACTGGGGAAATGCCGCTGGATTACTGCAAAGCCTGCCCACACTTAGGCAGCAAGAGGCTCCCTCCTGAGCAGTTCTGTTTGACCTCCCCCCAGTTCTGTAGCTGTCCTTACTTTGTCCCCTCCTCCCATGCAGCACTCTGCAATAAGAGAGGGAAACGATGAAGTGAAATGTCTAGAGAGTCACAGTGAAGGGGACTAGCATGCTCTGCACTCTTAATCCTTCACAATGTACTTGTTCTGCTTTGGGATGCTTTCTAAATGTGTGAAGGCTGCTTGCAAATCTGCTACAACTTTTTATTCTTCATACACCTCTATAATCGGCCAAGAGTCACTAATTCATTTCCATGTGGGAAAGGACATTGTTTCCTAACTGAGATCTCATATTTTCTCCTGAAGATGGAGTGAGTATGATGTTGTAATTCATGAGAAATACATTAATAGCCTCCTAAATGAGCATTTTTATGCAACCCAAATGAAGATCTTAGGAAAATAATTTACTGCCTATAGTTTCTTTGTATCATTTTTGTATTTGGACTCCCTCCCTTTCCTTACATTAAAATAATTAGAAGTGTTCATAAGAACTAGAAAGTGTCTGTTACAACAGAATCTGTTGTTTGCTGTGTACTAGAGCAAAGTATGTTTGCTGGGATATGCGTAGCTTGGGAAATCTGTTCTTACTCCTAAGGGCACTTCTGACTATGTGCAAATAGAAATACGAACCAATGGCTCACTGCCTTTTGTGGTCCTGCGTGTCCAAGGAATGCCACACTGACTGCCAGTCTCCATCTGGCTTCTCAGCTAGAGCCCAACAAGACAACTGGTTTTCTGCCATTATCTGAGAAGGTGAGCAGTTACATGCTTGTAGCCGTCAAAATTTGATTTGATGGTGGCATTGCCCCTATTGCCATTGTGTCCATAATTTCTATTCCTCAGGCCCATGCCATATCCCCTAGCACGTGTTTATAGACCAGTTTCTGAACTGTCAGAAGCTGCTGCCCTTAGCAAACACATTTGTCTCAAATTCAGGTTGTGAAAGGAAACCAGACGGTTTAATAAGCACAGTGTTGAAAGAACATTATCAGGATATAGTATAAGTTGAATTCCTATGGTTAACACCATAGATAATGAGAAGCTACATTTTTAAAGAACTAACTAACCAGTTACCAATGAACCTTGTTCAGACACACACTGTATTAAAAGAAACAACTTTGAGAAGTACTGGCAAAAATTCAAACCAATTATAGTTAAAATTAATGGAGAACTTATGTTTGATTTTCTGTACTCTTTACTGGGCTTCTAAGTGTAAGTTGTAGACGGATATAATATGATTTTATCTTCTTTTCTACCCCCATGTCTTTTTCAAGATTTTGTTTATTTATTTGACAGAGAGAAACACAGCTAGAGAGGGAACACAGGCAGGGAGAATAGGAGAGGGAGAAGCAGGCTTCCCGCCGAGCAGAGTGCTCAATGTTGTTCCATCCCAGAATTCCAGGATCCTGACCTGAGCCGAAGGCAGACACTTAACCAATGAGCCACCCAGGCTCCCCTACCCCATGTCTTTTGGTACAGTGTCCCTTAAGGACATTGCCATCAGGTGCGGATAAGAGGGAAGAAGTAAAGTTGTTGACAAAGTTGTTTAGTCTATTTTAAAGCAATCCATATAAGTACGATGATGTGTTTTTAAATATGTCTTTTCCTCTTTTTCCCATTTTTTCCTCATAGAAAAAGAAATCTCTCTAATCTGTCTGATCTATCTATCTATCTCTAGATCTATATACCTAGATATGGATCTGATTTTATACTATCTAAGTATAGAGGGATACATTAAGAATAGATGATAGAGAGATAGATACATAGATACATAGATACATAGATACATAGAGGCAGGTAATAGATAGACAGATAGATGCATAGAATGAACACATACACAAACACTCCACTTTTTCTTACAGAATTCCTCTATATATGAGACATGTCTAGTTTAGTAGCATGTTGGGGATGTGCGTGAGGGGATGAAAATTGTATTTCTGTAAAGTTAAAATATATTTCTGAGTGATAAAACGAATTAGACACTTCAGTCATAGAAAGCCAGGCAGCTCACTCACAGCTACTCACTGGAATTTGATGGGAGTCAATCACACACAGAAATGTTTGCCATGATTTCAGTGAATTTCAATGGCAAGTTAGTGTCTCTGCATTGACAAAGCCATCAGAACTCAGGAGTCCAACAGCACTGGTCTTTGTAAAATGCTTTTGGAAGATGGATCACGTTGCTTAGTACAAAGGCATAGCTAAGAACAATTGCATGTAGCTTTGAATCAATAAGAAACAAGGACAAAATATAAACGAAAAATTGGGATGGGTAAACTGCTGAGAGCCATCTCCTGAGAGCAATGCAAAGAAAACGACAGAAGAGTTCCCTGAAAATTACGACAGAATCAGGCAAAAGGCAGGCTTTATAAAATTATTTGGTAAAAGTGATTTAATGGAATGCATATACACACACACAGGTAGAATGTGTCTACAAAGTAATGAGACCTATTTAACTAATTTCACATACCAATGTGGTTCCATTCAGATGCTATAAATCGGAAACTGTCAATTTTCCTGGGGAAAGTTATGGCACCTATCTATAAACAGGCACTTTTGATATTGACTTGACTATAAAGGATGTTGACTCGCTCTACTTCCTGGTTTCAAATGGAACAATTATGTATTTTCCAGTCAAGCTTAAAATAGGTCATGCTAAAAGTTTAATGAGATTTCTTCTCATGAGGAACTTCTTCCTAAGACTTCAAGGCCACTTTTCTGAGCTCAGACATTCAGAATCGTTTTCTTAATAAATCCGTTATCCAGATGTTCTTCTCCATGTGAGGCCAAATATTTGGATGCTACTATCTTTTTTTTTTTTTTAAGCTTC